>OZ018388.1:32427106-33027106 GCA_963969525.1 Ontholestes murinus
GGATCTAATAAAAACTAAAAAAAATACTACTTGAAAGACAATTTAATTTATAAACTTTTTTATCTCTTAATAATATTTGATATCTTTTACGGTTTTCCCACAAAAATATAAAATATATATTTTTTATCTAGTAAAAACAAAATCAAGTTTTTCATCGAAACGAAAAAAAATGTTTTTCGTGGCCGTCTTTGTTTAAAAAATGTAAATTATGTATAATAATAATTATTTAGTGTCTTTTAACAATTAATTTTTAACTTTATTATAGTTAATAAATATTCATATTTGGAACAAACAGATATCTTGTTTGTATTAGGATTTTGCAAAGAAAATTGTTTGAAAAGTGTTAGATGTTGTTTTGATTTATTTTATTAATTGATATTATTTAATTTTTATTCAGTAGAGTAAGTTTATTTACTTATTAATGAGTGCATAATGAGTATACTATATCCATATTTTATTTTTTGTGCAAAAACCGTACAAGATATCAAAAACTAGTAAGAGTCAAAAAAGTTTTTAAATCTAATGTTCTTTCAAGTAGATTTTTTTGATTTTATTGGATGCACCAATAAAAAAATATTTTAGTTTTTAAGTGGGTGGTACTACTGTTTTTTATACTTCCTGTCAATCACTAATGCCAACAATAACTCAAATGATGTATGATATTATGGTACTTATTAATAATAAGTTTCATTCAAATCAAATAAAGCGTTAAATTATTATAAACAAAAGAAATAAAAAATTTTGAAACTTTGAAGCCAAATTCCGGCTTAACCGTAAATTTTTGGATATAGATAAATTGCTTTAAATCGTCATATTTTGACCCAGGAATCTATGGTCCAGCTATTTCCCCGCATTAACGGGACATCCTGTATATATAATAACATAATAATTATGGCAATTATACAAAAATAAATTAAATTAAATATTTCAACTAGATGTTTTTAATGAATTAACGAAATCAGCAACACTATAAAAGGCGTTTTGGTATAAATATGATTTTAACTTTTGTTTAAATTTATTTTGAGAAAGCATTGTCATGGAAGGATGTAGTTTATTGTACAAGTTTATTCCTGAATTATCGGGAGATTTATCAAAGTATACATGTTTGTGTTTAATTGTTTTTTATTGTTGTTTCGAGTTTCATAACCATGTATGTCACTATATTTGGCAAAGTTAGCCTAATTGCTGTGAATGTAACACAGTATTTTTAAAATATATATGCACGGCAAAGTTAATATTTTATGTTCAATAAATTTAGATTTACAAGATTCAGTGTAACTTAAGTTAAACATTAAACGTATTATGCGTTTCTGTGTTACAAATAGTCTATTAGAATCAGTCGATAATCCCCATAATGTAATATTATAACATAAATACGAGTACACTACAGAATAATTAATATTTATAATTGAATCAAGGTTGAGCTGGTTTTTGTGCCTTGATATTAAATAATATGACTTATTTATTTTACTACTGGTGTATTCTATATGATTGCTCCATTGTAAATTTTGATCAAGAATAATGCCTAAATATTTAGTAGAATCTGTTGTCTTTATTAAATTATTTTCAAAAGTAAAACTAGTGGTTGGTGTCTTTTTATGAATATTTGAAATGTGTAGTATTTCAGTTTTGTCTACATTAATAATTAGTTTATTTAATTGACACCATGTATTAAATTCTGATATTACAGAATTCACTTTACTTTTAGCCACATCTAAGGTATCACCAGATATGAAAACGGCAGTATCATCTGCGTACATAAAGACTGATCACTGACAAAAGCAGGAATATCAGAGGCCCCAAAATACTTCCTTGTGATGTACCCATATCAATGGTGTATTCATGTGATAGTGACTCTTTGTATTTAACAAAATATTTTCTTTCGCTGAGATATGATATAATCCAGTCATTTACAGAACCTCGAAAACCAATATTAAACAGCTTATCACGCAGTAAATCAATATTTATTGTTCAAACGCCTTTTTTAGGTCAAATAAAATAATAAAAGTTTCCTTATTGTTGTCTATTTTGCTAAGACTGGATTGTATTAAGTTTATACACGCAGTTTCTGTAGACTTGCCGTGTCGAAACCCATATTGTTTTTCACTTAATATATTAAATTTTTCAAGGAAAGATAATATTCTATTACACATTACTTTTTCAATAGACTTAGAGAAAATACTTAGCAAACAAATTGGTCTATAATTCGTTATATCCATAACATCTCCCTTCTTAAATACTGGAATTATTTGTCCAACCTTTAGTAGTGCAGGATATTTACCTTGCGTTACTGAAATATTCATTATATTACGCAAGAATGGTGCTATAATATCAGCATTTGCTTTAATTAATCTAACTGGAATCTCGTCAATTCCAGTAGAGTTTGTATTGCGTAAGGATTGTATGGCAGAAATTATTTCACTTTCACACACAGGAGCAAAGTAAAATGTATTTCGGAAATATTCGCTGTTACTGGTACCAGTATTATCGTAGGGAAAAGTTATGTCCGTAATAGATTTTTCAAAAAACGTAGCAAAATTATTTGAGATTTCTTGAGTGCTTTTGTGCCTTTCTAAATTGTTATTTTGTTTTATTGCTATAATTAACTAAACTCCATAATGCTTTGATTTTATTGTTTGCATTATTTATATAATTGGCTGCATGCTGTTTTTTTTTCAGAAATAATTAAATGATTAAGAATTTTCCTTTTAGTTCTGAGTATTGTTTTTAAATCCTCCCTTCAAGTTTCTTTAACAATGAAATCTAAATTTTTAACATCATCATATAGATTTTGTAAATCTGATGAGAAACTAATTTTATATCGTTGGGAATTGGGAGCAAATTGACGTCTTTTTCTTTTTGAGAAAACTATTTCAAAACTCGACCTAAAGTGTTATAAAATGTTTTTTAAATTCGATCATGTTGTGCGGTGAGAAATCTCGACTAAGTACATAAATACAATTTTTTTTAATGGGTAATGTTATTCGTATTTCAGCTGTCTGTGCATATTGATCGGATAAGCCAGGATTGAAATTACTCGTAGATTTTATAATATCTATATTAATTGTAAGTATGTAATCAATCGATGTCAGCGATATTTTGTCTGAACCTGGAAATTTCTGTATTATAGTTATGTCATCTATAAGAGAACAGAGATTATGAGCATATAACAAATCGTTTAGAGAATCTGACAATTTATTTTTATTTAGGTTATTAATATTTAGGTCACCACAAATAACAATAGTCTCAAATTGTTGATTTACAATATCTAATAAATGATTAAATTGATTGAAGAATAATTTGTTCGTATCACTCGCATTATTAGGCGGTCTATATCTAGAAATTATGCAAGTTTTATTACCTACCGATATTCCACAGCATTCAATGACATTCTCAATAGAAAGATTATTTATATTGTTTAATGGTTTGGTCTGTTGTAAAAGATTAGGCTTTATAAAAATTGCAGTTCCACCATGTATATTAGTTATTCTTGAATAGTGAGCTATCATTACATATCCGGGTATCTTAAAAACATCAAGTTGAGTCTCTTTGAGCCACGTTTCTGTGAAACATAGAATATTATAATTACAATTATTACAAAACAATTCAATTATATTAGCTTTATGAAAAATTGATTGTATATTTATATGAAATAAATTTATACTAAAACATTTTTCATTTATAATATTTTGGGGTCCCTCGCTGCGGTTGGAGATCTCGCTTTCCTCGATAGGTTGAATTCCATTTATGCCGATGGTTTGATCGAAATAACTGGACTTTTATCCCTTCGCACCAAAACTTTTCATCCAAAACAGCTTCGGCATCTTGTTTAGGTACAGAAATTTTAAAATTAGAGCAGTAATCATTACTTTTTAATTTATTAACATAAAATGGTCGCAACGGAAGTTTTTCTTTAGGTAATCGCGAACATTATCTTCGTTAGTGCTTACATGTACGTAAAGCAGTGTCATTGGAGTAGCAGAGATTATTTCATTTTCTTCCGGTTTCTTAACTCCAGTTATTGTAGTCGGCATCTTGGAGGCGGCCACTGTTAAACTCTGGTTATTGGAAATGTTCAGCGGCATTAGATAGAATTTGTAGTAGTACTGCATACGGAACACCTTCTTCTTCATGTGATCTTCGAAGGACATGTCTTCCAAAATAGTCCTTTTAGTACCGCCTCCATTGGTCTCTCGAACGTCGCGGGGGTTATTACATAGTCCAAATGGCATAATATTGAATTGCCATAATCCAGGGCCTACTATAAATGATTTTTTTCTCTGTCTTCGTGGGCTACTTCAACTTGCCAATATCCACTTTTAAGATCGAGAGTAGAGAAACTAGTATATCGAGCCAAGGTATCCAATGTGTCGTCAATTTGGGGTAAAAGATAACTGTCCCTTTTGGTTACATTATTCAGTTGACGATAGTCAAGACAGAAGCGAGTCGATCCGGCCTTCTTCTTTACCAATACGTGGCGAGATCCATGGACTATTTAATGGTTCTATAATGCCCTCGCTTCTTATGTCCTGCATAATCCTATCAGCTTCGCCAGTAGCAATCTTCTTGCAGCATTTTCGATATTAATTTTATATTGAACGATATTGGTTCTTCCATTTTGTCCAATATCAAATCGTCCTGGTATTCTGGATCTGGATCTGGATTGAGTTTGCCAAGGGTGATCAAATCATTGACCAGAGCACTTAGGCCTCACTAGGCCCATTGTGCCCCCCCTGACTGGGACAGCCCTGCGTTGTTCTATCACTCATTTAGCCACCCAAGGTGGCGAGCAAAGGACAGCACAACGCTTGGAGGGTTATCCCTTATGTTGGCCATGTTCGGCCAGAGCTCCCTTAGCATGGACTCTCTAAGGTGGGCGAGAGCCGGGCAGGTGGTTAACACATGTTCCACTGTCTCGCCCTCTTCTTCACACGCTCTACATATGGGGGTTTCCACCAGTCCCATAGTAAACAAGTGTTTCCTTAGCTGACAGTGACCCGTAAGGATACCTGCGATAAGACGCAGATTCCCCCGGGATAGTCGCAAATAATATTCAGCTGTTTTCAGATTGGGTGAGCGTATTGCTTCCTTGGCCTGTCTGCAGCCTGAGGTGTTGTCCCAACGTTGTTTTAGCATCTTGAGAGTATTTTGTTTGAGGATATCAGTGAGGCATTTCGGTGTTGGCGCGATCGGAGGCCCGTCCGTGGTATCACTGAGAACCGATCCAGCTCGCGCCAACTCGTCTGCCTTGCTGTTGCCTTCTTCATTATTGTGTCCCTTGACCCAGCGCAGCTCAATACTGTTTGATTGTGCTGCTTGTTTAAGGGTGTTGTGACATTCTTTTACTAGTGTTGAGGTGATCTTGTGACTACTCACTGCTAGTATTGCTGCCCTACTGTCTGTAAGGATTTGGATGTTCCTATCACGGATGTCTCGGTGTAGGATTTCTTTCGCCCCTTGGATGATGCCAACGATCTCTGCTTGCAGAGTAGTTGTGTGCTTCTCTAGGGGTATAGCTAATGAGAGGTCCATTTGTTGCGAGTAAATTCCCGCCCCGGATCCTCTTTTGGTTTTAGAACCATCGGTGTAAATTCGGAGGGTTTCCCCACCCTCTACACTCCCGGTTCCTCTTTTTATCGATACATTATAGGGTCTATTGAAGACGTAGCAGGGTGGCAAATTGTCTGTCTTCCTTCCAAGGAGGGGTGTCTTTTTGACAGCCTCCTCTAAAACTCTAAAAGGTGACAGTGCCTGCCAGCCCTGCCTCCTTTGTACCAAAGTCCAACTGAGTTTAGGCGCAGTGCTGCCGCCGTGGCCATCTCCTCTACGTATAAGTCGAGAGGTGGAAGGCAGAGCACCGCTTCCATTGCTGCAGTGGGTGTTGTTCGCATTGCTCCGGTCGTGCTGAGGCATGCTATCCTTTGCAACTGAGTAAGCTGCTTTGCTGAGGTTTTCTGTCTGGCTCTGGGCCACCAAACCAGTGCTCCATAGATTAGCATTGGTCTTACTACCGCTGTGTACAGCCAAAGTGCTATCTTGGGAGATAGCCCCCATGTCTGCCCCACAGCCCTCCGGCATTGCTAGAGGGAGACGCATGCTTTTTTACATTTCATCTTGAGATGTGGTTCCCACGTCAGCTTGCCGTCGAGGATCACTCCCAGGTATTTGACCTCTGACGACAATGTCAACTGGGTGTTGAGGAGCATAGGAAGCTTTAGCTTACCTAGTTTCCTTTTTTTGTGAAGAGGACCATTTCAGTCTTTGACGGGTTTATAGTCAGAGACCGGTCGTTACACCAGTATTCGATTATTTTGAGGGCTTCCTGCATCAAGCTGCATAGCACCGTCTCAAATCTGCCTGTTAGCAGGATGGTTATGTCATCTGCATATCCTATGGTGTGGAAGCCATTATCATTAAGTCGCCGCAGTAGGCTGTCAACAACTATGTTCCACAGGAGTGGTGAGAGTACTCCACCCTGTGGGCAGCCTTTTGCAACGATCTTTCTGACAGTGGTATTTCCTACATTTACTGTGACTGCCCTATTCTCCAGCATGCTTTTGATCCATCCACTAACTGTGGGGTTCACACCATGCGTGGAGAGAGCAGTTTCCATTTTTTCTAAAGGTCGTTTTATCGAAAGCACCTTCTATGTCAATGAACACGCCCAAGGTGGACATTTTATTGTCCAGCGATCTTTCGATTCGGTCTACAACAGTGTGCAGAGCCGACTCCGTTGATTTCCCCTGAGTGTATGCATGTTGGTTAGCGTGGATCGGATTCGTAATCAAAGCCGTCTCGCGAATTAATCTTTCGCACAATTTCTCTAACGTTTTCAGGAGAAATGACGTTAGACTAATTGGGCGGTGTGATTTGGCTAGTGTATAATCTATACGACCAGGTTTCGGTATGAAGATAACTTTTACTTCTCTCCAAGCTAGAGGGATGTATCTGAACGCAATACATGCCCTGAAGATTTTGGCTAGGTGGGCTGATAATATGTCCAGCCCCCATTGGAGGAGGGCCGGGAATATACCGTCCAAGCCTGGCGCTTTAAATGGTGAGAAGCTTTTGATTGCCCAGGTTATACGTGTCTCTTCCGTGAGGTGATCTGCCACCTCCCAATCCTCCTTGGAGGGGTTTGAGGGTGTGGGTTCTGAACCTTCATCGGAGGTGTTCGTACATCCTGGGAATGTTCGTACATCATTAGTCGCCTCTTACGACATGCTGAGTGGGCAGCGGATGTATTCTGCCCCCCATCCGCAGGGGTGTCCTGGTATTCCATGACCAACTCTTTTACTTTTTCTCTTTTAGTTGGATTATAATCTTGGATCGAAAGGGAAATCAACCTTTGTAGGTAACTCCTTTCATTGATTTTATTCTCTGCTGCGGTTTTGCGCAATATCGATGAAGCAGCAGAACAATGTCCTAGCAGCACCCCCTCACTCAAATTAACAGAATAATAGTTAATATTCATTATTCTAACTAATACATTGTTATCGGTGCAAACGAGTGTTTTGCCTTTTGCTACTCCTCGTCCCAGTTTTTCGTCATCAACGATAGGTTCAAAGATCGTAATGTTTTTGTGAACGGATGCTTCTTCCCACTGGCCCTCAATAATTACTTCGGACTTTTTATTAACTTTTAGGATTCCATTCTTTTGACAAAATATCAGATCCTATAATTGTCCTAGTGGCACCCGTGTCTAGTAGCAATCGACAAGAGATTCCATCAATGTTTACATCCACAAAAACCGTATCGATGTTGTGTGACAAATATGCTGCTTTTACAGTTTTTCTAGAGGCTTGATGTTTATTAGCCGACGGACGCCCTCTTTGACCTGAATCTGTTTGTTTCTGTCAGGTGTTGCCATATGTTGTCTGACTTCGTTTTGACCTTCTTGCGAAATACACTCCTGTTATGGTTCTTCTTCATTGGGTTGTATGACATCGATTTAATTTTCTCGTACAAGTTCTTGAATTAATTCTTCTTTTATTGTTTATATTTCGTAAACTGTTAAAATACTGTTCATAGTTATTGTGCGTTTCTGGTCTATTGGTCTCTACTCTGTGACATATATCCTGGTGAAATCCTGTAATGTAATTCAGAGTGGTGGACTGTTATTCTCAAGCTGTGTAGAGGTGTAGTAGCAATGCATCACAGCTTTGTTCATCTTGCCATCCCATGCCATGCGTTGTCTGAAGCGACCTGCCTTAGTAGTTGCTGCTTTTGCATGCAAAGCATTTTGGGCAGTTTTTTGATCTTGTGTAAGAACCATTTTTCATTTAAGTGGGTGGTTGACCCAGCTTAAGGTTAGCTAATTATTATTATTAAAATCTTTACACGTGATAACCACACAAATAACTTCTCAGTAAGAGATATAATGCATTGTTTGTCTTCAACTAAGTATATCCTCTTCTCGACTATTCCATATCTTTATAATCTTTTTTTTCTTTACCATGTATTTATTTTTGCTGAGAAATCAAATACTTACACCCAATTATTTAATTAAATATAAATATTATTGCTTATTGTAGCAATCTTAGAATCGATTAATTTATTTAACTAAATTTTATAAAGAGGTTAAATAATTAGCCTTGATCCTAAAGGAGAAAAGTGCATTGGTGTTAATTACGTCGCCGCTAATTATGTAATGATAACCTTCAACCTTCCTTCCTTCCTTTCTTCCCGACTTCCGCCCATTATGGAAAGAGGAGCAAAAAATAAATAGAATTCCTCCACCTCTTGTAATGGAGGCGCTCTTAGGCTTAGATGGGATTCGATCCTTTACGGCCCACTTCACACTAATGAAAACATCAATTCGCGTTCCCGAAATCACCCCCCAGAAGCGACTCATAACCCATTCTAATCACATCAAATAATCGTTAACGAAATATAATATACGAATTACGAACAGCTTTTACAACCCCTTTAGATTGAATGTTATTTACCCATTAATCATTACGAAATGAAAATTATTTCTAACATTTAATAATATTAACCATTAGTAATAGTAATTACTATTATTAAGCCTAGTAAATATAATGTTGTTGAAGATATCAAATCAGAAATAGCTAACCTGAGATAAGACATCAATATGTTTATATATGTGAAAATGAATGGTGTAAATAATTTTCAAAGCCTACCTCTTTTAAAAAAGAACGAATTTATCCTCAAAATATATATATGATAAACGTAGAATTTATAACGTAAGGAACATTTTGTAAGCGCGAAGGTTCTTCGCGATGCACAGTGACAAAGTTTCAAGTAGCAGCAGACTTTTCCAATTTACGGGTATTAAATGACATTTGTGTAGTTGATTAATCGAGCAGTTCTTAGTTTAAATTCCTCGAGAGATTCGAACAACTCTAAACTAAATAGTACCACCAGCCTAAACCACCATTCACGTGTTACATGCACACACATTTAAACCTATAAATTCAGCACTTACCTGCCCACATAAAATATCGAGTTAGCTCGAAAACTTCGCAAACTATGACAAACGAGCGAGTTTTCTCCATCTCTTTCCCCCTGTTGATACAGAAACGCCGCCCGGTGCATAATTAGAGAGACACGTAAATGATGGCGACAATTTTTCACGGCCGTCATCTCGCCCTATTTATTATAATCCGAAACTCAGTTTTCTGTATATACAAGGGAAGCTCTATCTACGTGTTTGCTGCTGGGATGATGTGTTTTTTCTTTTCATTTTCAGCTATGTTGAAATATAAAGTTGCGAGAGCAACAGCTGGCAGATTGCACGTTATAAATTCGCCACTTTGCTCAACTATATAATAGGGCGATGTTAAAAGTTATGAAGGGTATTGTATGAATGGATCATTATATATATATATATATATATATATATATATATATATATATATATATATATATATATATAAGCTATTCGAAAGAAATATTTAATTAAGTTCGAAGTAGTAAATGTTTGACATGCTCATACTGGTGAGTAACTTTTTGTTGGGAAAACTTTTAAAGTTTTTTTTATTAACCTGCCGATTCCTTACGTTTGGATATACTTTCTTTGTAAACTTTTGGTCAACTTAAATAGTATGTTATATATATATATATATATATATATAAATGTATTAAAAACAAATACAAAGTTAATATAATCAATCATGTTTATATAATTTTATTCTGATCATTTGACTAATAAACAAGTTTGTATCAAATATTATACGAAGGTGTAAGGATTTGGAACGTAAAATTGTGTCATTATTTATAGAAATTTAATGTTATAAATTCTGAGGATGGCAAAATGGGATAAGGAGGTGGGATTTGTATTTAGATATTCTCTATTTCGTAAACCACGTTTGAATCGAATAGATCAGCCCATCCAGCTTGATGAGAGCTTGGTTTATAGTTGGTGCATAGACTAAGAGCACCGTACCATCTACATACAGCAGAGATAAGGCACAAGGATTACTATAAAAAGGATGGGAATTATATGTATATATATCGTGAGCAAACCTGTTAAAAAGGAGCGGGATCCTTATGTTGGTATTTTAAAATGTAACCTGGATACAAGGAAATTATCAATTAGATTGATTCTTGCTTTGCTACACTCTTGATGAAACATATAACTCACTGGATAGGAATTAGGAATAATACACTTGTTTTGTTTCATATATTTACTATCAGTTTCCTGACACGTGTTTCGGCGAATTCTCGCCATTAATTAGATTAATTTGTATACTCCTTTGAGAATCGCCGGGGGTTATAAACTACTCGTGTTAAAACTACTTGAATTTAGCGGTAGATTTGACATAACATTTTACTTCATTCTATGAAAATTAAGCAGATCAATGATAAAAACACAAAAAGTGATACACGCAATTCAAATCCAGCCTCCACTGCCGCTAAATCAGTTAATTATGTATCAATTTCACCAAAAGAACCATTATTATCCACGGCACTAGTTACCATATTTAATAAAAGCGCTAAACCTCGCGTCTGTAGAGCTTTATTAGACTGCGGGGCTTAATGCAATTTAATTACATCGAAATTAGCAAATTAATTAAATTTAGATATTCGAGACACAGATAATAATGTTAAAGGTATCAATCAAACATTATCAAAAACAAATAGTATTACGACTGTTAAATTTAAATCACATTTTAATAAGTTCACCAAAGTAATAGATTGTTTAGTTTTGTCAAATATCACTGCACCCCTACCACGCATTTCTATGACAAAGTCCAGTTTCAAAATTCCAAAAGGGTTAGAACTGACCTATCCTGATTTTAATTTAACGAAACCAATTGATTTGCAACTTATTGCTGGAGTATTTTGGCGACTACTATGTGTTGGTCAAATTGTGCATGATAAAAATCTTCCCGTTCTTCATAAAACTCATTTAGGCTGGGTTTTCGGCGGTCTGCCACTTTATAACAGTGAGGAATTAATATGTGAAGATAATTTTGATAAAACCACTAAATTAGCGAACGATGGTCGTTTTATTGTTATGTTACCATTTAAAAACAATACAAATTTAGAATTAGGTGAATCCAAATCAATGGCGAATTAACGTTTGAATGGTTTAGAAAATAGATTTATTAAAAATTGTAATTTAAAAACTGAATACTGCGAATTTATGAAAGAGTATTTAAGATTAGAGCATATGTGCGAAGTTGAATCCCCAGATGATACAATAGCTCATTATTACATGCCTCACCATGGAGTAGTTAAACAGGAAAGCCTAACTACTAAGCTCCGCGTAGTTTTTGATGCTTTAGCTAAAACGTCAAATGGCCATTCGTTGAATGATTTATTAGGTAGAGGGCCTCAAATCCAGGACGATTTGTTTGTTTTCTATATTAATCAGATTTCAAAACCATGCATTTGTTTTATCTGCTGATATAACTAAGATGTACAGACAGATTTTAATTATAGATGAACATTTACAGTTCCAAAGGATTGTATGGCGCTCTAATCCAGATGAAGCTGTAAAAACATACGAACTTAAAACGGCTACATATGGTACAACACCAGCTTCATATTTAGCAACTTGGTTCTGCTAACCACCAATCATATCCTGAGGCGTGTGATAATATTTTAAATAATTTTTATATGGACGATTTATTGATAGGTTTTGATGATATACACAAATTAATTGAAATCAGGAATGACATGATTTATCTTTTGGGTTTGGATTCCTTTTTAATAAATGGAATTCAAATTCTAGATGTTTATTAGAAAATATCCCTTGTTAACGGGGGACGCGGAAGACGTCCTCGTGGTGGACTGGCAAGGAAGTAGCACCGACGGTACTTTCTGGAACCAACACGCACTGGAGGCGGCCCAGGGGTCCCTAGCGAGGCTCACCTTCGATTAGCAGCCGCAGGCTTCGATTAAACAGTTTCCCTTCGGTGATACTTGCTTGGGCTTCCACGCCACGTCAACGTAGGGACACCGGCTAGCTATGAAACAGAGTAAAGAACAAGAGAGACATGTGTAAATTAAAACATGGGGCCGGAGAAGAAGAAAATATATTACAAAAGATAGACAGACAGAAAATAGACATAAAAAAATATACAATATATACAAAAAGGCAAGAGGCTTGAATCGGCGGAACCGACCAGGCTGACCACCGCTGCTGTTGGCAGACGACTGGTGAAGAGCGATGGTCGGGCCTGGTTTTATATGGTGATCTCAGGTACCGCGGCTTTGTTCTTGTCACGTAGGCACGGTAATTCTTGGAACAGGTAATTATCCTCGTTCGCCGAAAAAGGGTCCGATTTATTGTTCGGCACTGGCAGCTGCACATTTTGGAAAATTATCTCGTTTGGATTATTTCAATAATGCGGAATTTATGCAAATTATTATTAGGAGCAATGGGTAGCTCGTAAAATGGATTAAAATATAATTACGCATTTGTTACCACGTTCAGGTAAACTGAACGCCGGTAACAAACGGCCCCGGAAAACGAAATAATTTTGAAAAAGACATGAAATGAAAATAATAGCTGCCAGTGGACGTCTTCGGTGTTGGTGTCGTTTTGGTGTTGATTGCTGATAGGCATAACTGCTCCCGATGACGCTGCAGACCCTTCCGTGGTTGAGATGCAGGGAGATTCGGACATCCTACATCGGATCTGGCGTCGTGGTAGGCAACACTGGCTTTGTGTGGAGATCCTCCCGAAATTAAGGTGTGAGGGGATTCGGTCGTCCCACACCGGATCTCGGCATCCCTGGATGGTTTGTGGCATCCTTGAGGGCTGCGACGTCTGGTCCGGCCGGGGATGGGCTGTCATCCTGGGTGCACTGGCACGGCGCGAACCAAGACGCTGGTGAACCAGTCCATTGTGGCGGCCACGGCATCGAGCGCGGGGCGGCTGGAGCTGGTGTGTCGTCAGTCAATCCGTCGGAGCTGCCGGTGTTGTGGTGAAGCACGAGGCGGCTGGATTGAAGCTGACGGTGGTGGTTGTAGCCAGTGTGCTGAAGGTCGAATCGGGTTGACGTCATTTTCAGTGAAACCTGGTGGACTGCCTCTTGCCCTGCGAATACTGGAAGGCGGCCCCGGGTGACGCGGAGTCACGGTTAATTACACAACATGAAAATAGTAGCAGAAGTAGAGCATGAGTCCTCAGGGGGTGAGTTTTACTCGGCCACTAGTTGGAAGCCAAATGTTAACGGGGGACGCGGAAGACGTCCTGGTGACGGACTGGCAAGGAAGTAGCACCGACGGTACTTTCTGGAACCAACACGCACTGGAGGCGGCCCAGGGGTCCCTAGCGAGGCTCACCTTCGATTAGCAGCCGCAGGCTTCGATTAAACAGTTTCCCTTCGGTGATACTTGCTTGGGCTTCCACGCCACGTCAACGTAGGGACACCGGCTAGCTATGAAACAGAGTAAAGAACAAGAGAGACATGTGTAAATTAAAACATGGGGCCGGAGAAGAAGAAAATATATTACAAAAGATAGACAGACAGAAAATAGACATAAAAAAATATACAATATATACAAAAAGGCAAGAGGCTTGAATCGGCGGAACCGACCAGGCTGACCACCGCTGCTGTTGGCAGACGACTGGTGAAGAGCGATGGTCGGGCCTGGTTTTATATGGTGATCTCAGGTACCGCGGCTTTGTTCTTGTCACGTAGGCACGGTAATTCTTGGAACAGGTAATTATCCTCGTTCGCCGAAAAAGGGTCCGATTTATTGTTCGGCACTGGCAGCTGCACATTTTGGAAAATTATCTCGTTTGGATTATTTCAATAATGCGGAATTTATGCAAATTATTATTAGGAGCAATGGGTAGCTCGTAAAATGGATTAAAATATAATTACGCATTTGTTACCACGTTCAGGTAAACTGAACGCCGGTAACACCCTAATTCAGATAAGTTGATTTGTTTAGATAAAGATCATATAAATAAAATTTTAGGGGTTCATTGGGATGCCACAAATGATTGCTTTCAATTTAAAGTTTTACCACTTACAGATGAACGCATCACAAAAAGGACAATTTTATCAGAATTGGCACGTGTGTTATTAAATCCGGAAATAGTTATTGCAAAATTAATAATGCAATCAATTTGGGGATTAAATTTAACGTGGGATGAATCCGTTCCAATCTCAATTACCACTTCATGGAAAGAATTTAGGAGTACATTAACATCAATAAACCAAATTAAGATTAGTAGATTTATTAGGCCTAATATTGATGTACAAGAACAATCTGTTGAGTTGCATGCTTTCTTTGATGCTAGTGAGAGAGAGTATGGTGCTTGCCTTTACATACGCTCAAGGATTAATGATTCCGATTGTTGGACATCTAACTTGTTATGTCCCAAATTACGAGTAGCTCCATTAAAAAGACTTACATTGCCTAGGTTAGAGCTATTTGCAGCCGTTCTGTTGAGTCATTTATTGAAAAACGTAATGGACCCATTAAAATATTCATATAATTCCATTAGAATAACCTGTTGGTGTGACTCTACTATAGTTGTATCTTGGATAAAGTCGTCTTCTACTAGCTATAAAACGTTCGTTGCTAATCGCATTGCCGAGATTAGGGAGCATACAAGGCCTGAATTTTGGAGACACGTAGTTAGCAAAGATAATCCTGCAGATGTTTTATTACATGATATAATGCCACTTCAATTAATTAATTTGCCTTTGGTGGCACGGGCCAAAATGGCTTACCGATGACTCTTCGAATTTGCCAGTTATAACCAATATAAAGCTACTAGAGGGCGCAAACTTAGAATTACCAAAATACACTAATATTTATATTAATGTTGTAACTAAATTCGATTTATTTGATAAATATTCTAGTTTTAATAAGTTATTTTACGTTTATATATAGGTTTTATAATTAAAATCACTTGGTTTGTTTCACAAATATGTTTTATTTTCGACTAGTTTCGGCTTATTGCCATTATCAAGGCCATTATAATGGCAATAAGCCGAAACTAGTCGAAAATAAAAAATATTTGTGAAACAAACCAAGTGATTTTAATTATAAAACCTATATATTAACATAATGTTTCACCAGGTGATTAATGAGAAACAAGTATATGATTTATTTTACGTTACTGCAATATACTTAAGTTTATATTTAATTGCCGTAATAAAGATATATTAAACGGATACTTATCGTACAAGGAAGTGCAGCATGCAACCAAAATTTTGTTCAAAATAGTTCAAGCTGAATTTTTGCCAGAGAATTGAACGATTTGAAATCATCTGGATTAGTAGCAAAAAATAGTAAATTATTATCATAAATAAAAAAACACTTTGTAACTTTGTTTGTATAACACTATTTATTTTCTGTTTACTATAGTTTCGGCATCTCAACGTGCCATTATCAAAACATACAAAACATGTATAACGAAGTAGAAGCCACAAAAATTAATAATAATTCATTATCGTTAAATCCATTCATTGATAATAATGGTTTTATAAGAGTAAGTGGTAGATTGAGAAATGCTAATGTACAGTACCAGCAAAGGTTTCCAATATTGCTCCCAAAGAATCATAGATTCACTAAATTATTAATTATTTACAAACACATCAAACAATTACATGCTGGTATTCAATACACTATGGCCAAAATTCGTTTAAAATACTACTATTATATACACTGCCTATTTCCTTAAAATCGGCAGTAAAGCAGTTAATATTTAAGGGCATTACTTGTTTTAAACATAACCCCAATATAGCATATCCACTAATGGGAAATCTTCCCAGTGCTCGAATTACAGTGCAAAGGCCTTTTACAAATACAGGCATTGTTTATTGTGGGACATTCCTTATAAGAGAGAGAAAAAGAAAGGCATGTTTTAAAAAAGCATACGGTGCTATATTTGTCTGTTACGCCACTAGAGCCATCCATATTGAATTGGTCAGTGATTTGACAGCCGAATCATTTATTGCTGCACTTTGCAGATTCATTGCTAGACGAGGAAAGCCAAGTAACATGTAGTCTGATAATGCAACAAATTTCACCGCTGCTAATAAAGAATTAAAATATATGTATCAAGTCATCAATTCAACAAATTTGTTAAAGATTCATTTAACGAGGCTTTTTTACAAGATGGTATATCCTGGCATTTTATCCCTCCGAGATCTCCACATTTCGGAGGAATATGGGAAGCATCAGTTAAGTCAGTGAAAACTCATTTGAAAATGGCCACATAATAAACTGTCAGTATGACAGAAAGCACAATTTCATAAACTGAAATTAAAATGCCGAAATATATGGCAAAATCACATAAAAGCACCAACATGTTTGTCATGGATAAATGCAGAGGACTCTGGGCGAGAGTGGAAGATCATCAGAGGTGAACTCGGTCCATTTCATGTGCGGTTAAAATTAATTTGAAGTTATGTATGTATATAAAAATTTAGACAATTTATGTTAGCACATTGAATAAAGCTAATAAACATTAAACATTAAACATACAATGCTCACTTAAATTTTGAAGAGTTATATACTCTGATTGCACAAATAGAGGCTATCATAAACTCGCGATCAATTTGCCCATTATCTGAGTATCCTAATGATCCGAATTACCTTACTCCGTCTCACTTCCTTATCGGAACATCGCTAACCGACATAGCTGATCCTTATCTTCAAGACCTCAAGTTGAATAGTTTGTCACGTTGGCAATACATTCAGTCTCTGAAGCAACGTTTCTGGCGGCGTTGGAGCAATGGAAGAGAAATTTGGGACCAGTGGCTGAAGCTGGGCAGTTGGCGATGATCCGCGAGGAGAATATTCCAGCGGGAAAATGGTTTACTGGTCGTATCCAAGAGTTACATCCTGGAGCTGATGGAGTGGTCCGGGTGGTTACTCTGAAGACTCCCACAGGCTATACGAAGAGGGCCGTGTCCAGGATCTCCATTTTACCTCTATAGGAAATGTCCTTTGGAAAGGAGTATCACTTTTCAAGGGGGGGCGGCATGTTCGAGCGCAGGTAGCTGTCCCTTCGTCGGTACGGATGCAGATCGATTCGGGCGAAAAGGCATTGCTAGATTCCGGGAAAGTGGACATCTGGTTTACATTTGGCATAAACATTTTAAATAACCCCCCCCCCTCCGTTTTGTGTGTGTTTGTGTGTAAATAAAACTTGTTCTTTTTTAGTCTTAAGAAAGATACGAGATTTTTTACAACGTGCGCCGGTTGAGCTGTCCGACGTCATGACGTCATTGCCTGCTCATACCTTCATTAACAGGAAATCATTGTGTTCGAGCGCAGGTAGCTGTCCCTTCGTCGGTACGGATGCAGCCCGATTCGAGCAAAAAGACATTGCGAGATTCCAGGAAAGTGGGCATCTGGTTTATATTTTTCATGAACATTTTAAATAACCCCCCCCCCCCCCCTTTTTGTGTGTGTTTGTGTGTATATACTTGTCGTTTTTAGTCTTAAGAAGATAGTAGATTTGTAACAACGTGCGTCGGTTGAGCTGTCCGACGTCACTAAATATTTGTAAATAGTGTAAATATATGCAAAACAAAAAAGTGTTTTTATCCTAACAACAACTCCCTGGAGCTAACTACTTGGAGTCGGTTTGACGTTCAACTCGAAGAAGACGTGGTAATTGGACGTTAATCCATCAGTATAAATTGGGCATATATCACTTTTTTAGATACTTATTTAAGAGACATAACTCAGAGGGTATCAACGGGGAAGATGAAGGAGTTAACTGCTGAGAGCTAACTGCCCCGATTATGGACGTATAAACTAATTGAATTAGTGAACTGGCCTGTTGTCCACAATCGGATCCCCTTGATTACCTAGTAGCTCATTGGTAGAGGGAATACCACACAGTCTCAAGTTAATTTAAAATAAAATCACTTACCTGGATAACTTCTTCAGGAACCACTAATTCTTTATTAATAAATGTATATTTCCTTAATGTTTAAATTGTGTTGTTTTAAAATGAAATAAAATGCAAATATAAGAAAAATAATTTGACAGTTTATTTATTAAAAAAAATCAAAACAAAAAAAAAACAACGGAACAAAAAAAAATTATCTAAGACTATGATTAAAACAAAACAAAAAGAAATATACAGATATAACCTAATTTAATTTTCGACAATTAACTGACCTATTATAACTTACTGACAACACAGAGACACACACTGACTATCACTGACGGATACTAACTAACTGCCGGACGAACACTTACTAACTCTGGACATTAACTAACTCTCGGGTAGGGGGCGAAGTGGTTATATATATGCGCCCCCTACCAATGACGGGGTTTGATGTCAGTTTTCAATTTAATTAATACAGAGGTTTCCCGATTTTTAAATAAATAAAATACACATATATAAGCTATTGTATGGTTTGCTCATATTCGGGAAACATGGATTAATGTCATTGTCGTCATGTGTAAAGTTACTAATTATTATGTACAATTCTAAAACTACCTAATAATATATATACAAGGCCCTAAACCTATACTAACTATCTAATATGTTTATGTACATAACTCACATATAACGTACGCGGACACATATGTTATAACTCGTACCATGTGTAACCGTGGATGCTGACAAGTTACTTTTGAGCGGTACGTATGTCGTGTTTGGTATCAGTTTGTTCGTCGTAACACGAGGAAGACCATATGAACTATATTATAGAGGTACGCGGGAGTGTATTCGCGAGATCCGCGAATTAAGATTTTGATAATTGCAATAATCTCGGAATACCCCGGATTAGTTCATCCTCGGCCGTAACCAGCTGTACCGCTCCACTAATTACGATTTCTTGGAACGGATAAGGGATTACTTGCAGACGTATTTATGACACTGCAATAACATAAATTATTATATTTGCAATATTTATAATTTTATGGTGCCCTTAGGTTTATTGCAATAATCCCTATTGCCGTCCGTTCCCGATGTTTCTATTGTATTTGTCACGTTCGCAAATTGCCCGTTTACACACGGTACGGAGTTTTTGAAAACCCAATGTAGGTAAAAATTACCTACGTAAGTTATATGTGAGACCTACTCTTAAAAAAAACTTATAAGTAACATGCAACCTAACTCGACATGTCTAAGCAGCAATGTTTGCATTACAAACATGACTCGTTTTTAAAATGACTTATGAAGTGAGATAAAAAAAAATGAATGGTTATTAAAACAATTGAGGCTCGATTGTTAAGTAGCGCGCGATTTTGAAATATAACTGAAATAAGTAAGTTAATCGACATTCACGATAGAATGCCGGTAACAAGGATATGTGTTGTTGGCATCTACAAGTCTATTTCGATAGCAGCATCATCAGATATACATCAAGATTCCCACCTAGGCCCGCTTCGTTTTATTATTTTTATCAATGACGTTACTTTCTGTTTTCCGCATTCTCAGTGCGGACGATATGAATATTTTCACCACAACTCTTGTCAATTTCGCCAGCACGAGCAAGTTTGTTTTAATAATTGGTGCATTTTAAACAGAATGCATCTTAATATTTAAAAATGCAGTATTAAAACTTTCGCTAAAATCTAATCCTCAACTTCGCATTCTAATCTCATTAATAATATATGCCTTAAGCGTGTTAATTGCATTCAAGATTTAGGGGTTCCTTACCAGTAACTGAAGCTTTTCTGAACAAATCGGTAAAGCAACGTGGTGGATGTCGATCTATTACTTTTAATAATTAATATTGTCCTAAACATGTAAGTTTCGTTTCGTTTTTTAAATTGTATACGTTTTTAAGATGTTGCGTCTTGTATATATTTATGTTGTAACTTTATATTCTTAAACTTTTATAGGGGTTTTAAACTTTATTAACGTTTTTTGTGTATTTATTAACATCTACTTTGGTCCACTTGTTTATGCTTTTCCCTACTAGTTTCGACTCTCGTTCTCCAAGAGATATCTCATTGAGAACAACATATAGTGAATAATGATATAAAAATTTATCTTCATTAAAAACAAGTAAATAATTACAATCGGTTTAATTAACAATCTAATTAAATTTTAGAAAAGAAAGGATTTAAATTTGGAAAGGAAAAATAATTGAAAACAAGAAATAATTGAAACTTCCACAAAAATTATATTATAAATTATAAAGAAACTTTATTAATTTAGACAAATATTTCTAATCTTATAAATAAATAAATTTGTTTTAAATAATTTAAAATTTGTATTTACAAATTAAAGATGCCTATATTTAAAAAAAATAATAATAAGTCTACATATATCTTGACATTTTGGAAACCGTTATTTGACTTAACCACGGTATATTATTTAAAAAATTCAATCTTTGGTTAAATTGTCAATATATGATAAATTGTGAAAATAATCAAGTTAAATAAAAATTGAATCTTAAATTACCACTCTTAAAGAAATCTCTCAGAGTACAGCTAGATTAAAATAAAATATTGGACAAATAATATATTATTACTTATAACACTCCTATACACAACTAAAAAAATTAGCAAAAATCCATAAATAGGCAACTAATAAAATTATTAAAAAATATACGAAAAATTGTAGTTTAAATTAACAAAGGAAAATGACCATCTCAAGAAACGATATTGTAATTAACTTAAGATATCTTTGATAAACAATACATGTTGATGCTCGACTTCTTCTCTTAGAAAAATATATAGTTGCAACATTCTTTAGAATTGATTTTTATTATGTTCGATAGTTTTTATTAAATTTATTTATAATTTTGTTAGCTAAATGAAAATCATTAGTAAGTTTCTATACCACTATTTATTGTATAATATACCCAAACAAAGTTTACAATATATTATCAGTTTTTGACACAACTATAGTTTCGACCTTTTCAGGTCATTATCAAGTATTGCATGAAGAAGAATACAGAGTGTTAACAATTTATAGGCGGGATATAAATTTTTATTGAAGCTAATTACGAAAGAGAAAATTTATTAGAATGGATTAACTAAATATGACTAAGTGCGGTATTGTGGTGCAGGCCTGATTAAGGTGCGGTATTTTCAGAAGAGGTGTTAGGTATTGAATCAGTAAGAGGAAGTTTAGTGTCAGTAAACTAAATCAATTTGAAAAGCTTTTCAATCATCGAAACATTAAATAGTTTTGTAGAGTTCGCAAGATGACATTAAATACATGGGTAAGTGGTTCTGCCAAAATGACGGCAATGTCCTTTACAAGGAACTCTGAAATGTTATCTGTACCCATGGTGAATTTAGCCTTCGATCTTTGCAGTTCTTTAAGTACCATGTTTTCGCTTAGTAAAAAATTACCCAAGAAATCCATGGGTATGTCCTGTATTAGATCGGATTCCGCACAGTAACTAGCACTAAAATAGTTGGCAAAAGCTTGAATAATCTGAAGACCTTCGCCAAAACATTTTCCTTGACATGCCATTACTGAGGGTACTTGGTCATGTTTTCTTTTAGCATTGAAAAAATCGCAAAATTTGTCAGGAGCAGAAGCTATGTTTTGCTCAGAAGATCCAATCTACTTAATATAAGCTAAGTGAATCTTTCTTCTTTTCAACTCAGCTTCTCTGAGCCGCATCTTCGAACGCTCACATCTGAAACGAATAGTTCTATCCATGATAGATATTTTCATACAGAATCCTGCATGCTTCCTCACTAGTATTTGATTTGTATAAGTCATTACAGTTAGTGTCACATGGGTCCTGGTAAAGTAGGCGAAGATCTGCTTTCAGAAAGTTGTATATACTGTTTTTTTTTCTAGATTTACAAAGTTGGACATATAGTCATAAATACAGTTAATTTCAATCTCCAATAGTGGGTTATATGGATCAATATTGATAAATGTGTTCATACTTCTTGTTACTCCAACCTTATATTTTTCACTGACAGTGACTAAATCCAGGATTCTGTTAACGTTATTAACTATATCATTCATTTTTGGTAAATCGTGTTATTTTTGGTTCTATGTTTTTATTTTTGTTTTTTTATTTGAGATTTTCATTAATTGCAGAGTACAATAATTTTATTTTTTCTTTATTAATTGTAATGTAATGTTGTTTAAAATTTGACTTTTGGTTTGGATATCGAATAGCGAATTATTTTCTATTTGGCTTGATATAATTTCTACTGGTTCTAACTTAGTTACTGAATTGATTGAATTATTGTAATCCAAAACTTTCGTTTCAACTGATTCAGTTTTGAATACAATTTGGATGTTTAGAACACGAATTGATTATGGCTTAGGATATTGAGAACTTTTGAAATGTAGTTTTATTTTTCCAATAATTCTTTTATTAAAGCATTTTTAAATCATCATCGATATCAATTTGTGCTGGAATTGCATGATGCGAGAAGAAAGTAATTAATTTGCTGGCAATTTCAATAGCTTGATTAGATTCAAATTGATACATTTGTGTGTATTTTAAGAAAGCATTTATACTTGTTGAATATTTAGCTCCAATCAATATGAAAAATTTCGAAAAAGGTGCGGGTGTAATGTAAAAATTTTTCTTTAACGGGTTTCTATTATATTTACTTGACAGGCATATTTCATAATAATAATAAAATGCTGTATTATTGTTTTCATATGGGGCCATTAAAAATATATTTTAACTTTCGTCAATACCTTCATGACATAACTTACCATTGTGGTAATATTGGATTTACGTAGGCGTTGAAATACCTCACGTAAAATTGAAATATGTTCAGAAAATGATTATATCATCCATATCAACTAAAAAATTATTTATAGACTAATAAGCAATGTTAAATATAATGACACGTAGTGTGAAATAAATATCCCTTTTTAAAGCAAAAAAGGCTATATTTAGCAAAATATTTGATGAATTTTCATCAATAGAGTCTTCATGAAGCAACTGTTACCAGAATAATAGAAGGCGAGAATGGAAGATTACTTATTTTGTTAATTCAAGACTTTCCAAATTTGATAAAAATTTCTGTGAAAAATTGTTATGACTATTAGAATATTTCTGTTAGTATGTTGGATAAAATAATAAAATACCTAAATAAAACCTAATATCTAAAAATTTCTTGTTTTGAATTTCTCTCAGTACATTATTAATTGTCCCTCTCTTTTAAACTTTGCTGGTTTAAGACAGCATTTAATCATATTTTTAAAAATTGACCCTTTTCCGTATTTAAAGCTGTTTCTGGAATGCCCCTTTCATCAATTTCAATATTGTGGCTAACGTTGTTATGTATTTACAAAGAACTATCCAAAAGTTCATCAATATTTTGCAAAGAATTATTATCACCAATCGTTTTTCCGTTTAACTTCCGGTATTTTTTTTCCGTTGGAAAGCACCTAATTTTTTAGGCACCATCCAAAGGGGCAAGGAGAAGGGCGAATTATGTTTTGGGAAAGCATTTCCTTAATTTCTTTATCTATTTCTTGTTTGTGGATTTGTGGAAATTATTTAGTATACACATGTATTTCATCGCTTATGCTTACATAATGTTTAGTTTGTTTAGTAAAAGTTAACTCTGCATCATTTATGTGCAATACATCTTTTATTAAGTTAATTATTTGTTATATTTCTACATCGTTCGTATGCTCTGAATGGATGAAAGACTTATTACATTTTATTTTATTATGTCAATTAAATTTACATTTATAGCTTAACTAAAATCATATTCGCTGATACTAAGAACAACCAAAGGTTTTAGGAATATTGTGATGTCCCAATATTGGAAACATAATTTGTGTATTGTCTAATAATGGGATACGTACCGATTAAACAGAAGGATATATTTCGATATAAGGTTGATACAAATCAAGAGGACGAGCCTTACCTTCATACACCTGCTAGATCCAATGACAGTCAACGTAATTATCAGATCAACCACGATAGTATACTACAAATCGATACTCCAACTAACCAACCAATCAAAATTAGTAGCAGCCGGTTAAGAAAAAATGGAATAGGAAACACTACAAAAACAACACTGCATAAACCTAATACCAAAAAAATCAGGAAAATAATTAGCATTAGCATTATATTCCAAAGGGTTTTTGTAATAATTGTTATTAATTAGTAATTTATATAGGTAGTTTTAATTAAATTGTATTAAAATTAGTAACTTAAATCAATTTTAATGGATCCATATGTTAGAGACTTTATAATTAATGATATACAGATGCAAACGGTAAGGAACATTCATGAATATAATATAAAAATAAAAAAGGATAATGGTAATGGTACATATATGGGTATTATCCATATGCAGCATATGCAAAAACTTTGATAAATTCACTATTTTTATTAACCAATTCGATTTTAATTTTGATGCCATTATATTAACGAAAAGTTTGAATCTCGTTGATTTTTAAAATTGGCAACTTAAATTTATTCAAAATGCCAGGATATGACATTATTCAGCTAAGGAAACACTTGTTTACTATGGGACTGGTGGAAACCCCCATATGTAGAGCATGTGAAGAAGAGGACGAGACAGTGGAACATGTGTTAACCACCTGCCCGGCTCTCGCCCACCTTAGAGAGTCCATGCTAGGGGAGCTCTGGCCGAGCATGGCCAACATAAGGGATAACCCTCCAAGCGTTGTGCTGTCCTTTGCTCGCCACCTTGGGTGGCTAAATGAGTGATAGAACAACGCAGGGCTGTCCCAGTCAGGGGGGGCACAATGGGCCTAGTGAGGCCTAAGTGCTCTGGTCAATGATTTGATCACCCTTGGCAAACTCAATCCAGATCCAGAATCCAGATATGACATTATTTATAATGAAAGCAAAATAAATAAAAATCATGGTACTTTAATCTACGTAAAAACAACTCTCAAATACACTTATCACATCGATAAGCTATATAAAATCAGACACAATATACAAGAAATTGATTTAAATATTATTAATCTAAAAGTTGAAACAGGAAATAAAACTTTTTTAATAAGTGCTATATACAAGCCACCTAGATAGTATTTATTTATCCATTGTACTAACAACATTATATTCAAAATACATATATAAAAATACTGTCTTACAAAAATTTTGATTGCACATGGAAAGGCTCGAGGTTATAAAAATAGGATCCTTTACTCTTGTCTACTATTGCCTTGATGACACTGCTGCCACATGATGTTTCTTTGGTGGACGGTGTTCCACCATTTTCTTGCCAAGTTTGGCTTACATTCCTCTGAAGAGAGGACTTCAATTATATTAGTTATGTCATATTTGACAGTTGTAGAGTGAATATGGTTTTATATCTCACATAAATACTAGAATTCAAAATCAGGAACAACCTATTATTGACCATATATTTATAAAGGTAAAGACAATTTAAACAATTTCGTCCAGGTAATTTTTGAAATATCTATTACTGATCATTTTCCTATTATTCGTCACATCAATTTATGAAAAACATATTAAATTCAATTCAAACATTTACCAAATCATATACAGACTATACAAATCTAAAAATAGATTTAAAAAACGAAAAATGGTGTGATATTTACAACAATTGTAATGTTGATGATATAACAAATATATTTATTAATAGACTACAGAATTACATAAATAATAATTCAAAAATAATAAATATTAATAAAAATAATAAAAAATTACCTTGGAAAAAATGGATTACTACCTGGCTAATAAAATCTATTAACGAGAAAAAGTCTTTATATAGAAAAATGATTAAAACTCCGTTCAATTAACAAATTAAAAACGAATACAGGATATATAAAAATAAATTGACGCAATTCATAAACTTTGCAAAAATACAATATTATAAAAGGCTTATTACTAACACTGGTTCCTCCCAAAACTTATAGTCTACTGTAAATAAAATAGATGAAATTATAGTTAAAAATGATAAAAAAAATTATCGCCCCAACAAATTAAACAGAAATTGAAAATATTATTAAAAGTCTGAAACCGAATAAAGCACCAGGTCATGACAATTTATGATATGATTATTTGCATCAGATTGCGGAGGAAATTTCTCTTCCTTTAGAATACATTTTTAATAACTGCATAGAATCTGGAAAATTTCCAAAAATTCTAAAAATTGGAGAAATTAAACCATTGTTCAAAAAGGTAGTAAATTGGAAATCGTTAACTACAGACCGAACAATTTCCTTAATATCCAATATTGCTAAAGTATTAGAAAAATACGAATCATGTCATTCTTAGATAAACATAGAATACTTTCCGAGACACAGTATGGGTTTAGAAAAAATACCTTTACGCAAGATGCTATAGCTCATCTTACATCAATTATTTCAAATGCTATGGATTCAAATCAACCCTCCTTGTGATTATTTGTTGATCTCGGGAAAACGTTCGACACTGTGTATCATAAAATACTGTATTTATGCAAACTATATAAATACCATTTTAGATTTAATAAAAAGTTATCTCTCAGAAAAAGAACAGTTTGTTAAAATTGAGAATAAAAAATGTGGAAAATTAGAGGTAAGATATGGGGTACCACAAGGCACAGTTTTGGGCCCAGTGCTGTTTATTCTATATATGAATAGTTTATTTAAATTGAAGTTTTGCTGATGACACCGTAATATTCTAACGATAAAACCTGTCCCGACTTAAAAACGAAATCTGAAAAAAATGAACAAATGAAAAAAATTATTTGATACTAATAAATTAACTATAAATGCAACAAAAACGAAATATTTGCCATTTACATCTTATGCCAATAATTTACAAAACGTAGGGCCATTGCGAGTTAATAAATTTTTAATATCTTTGAAAGGTATTCAATAACATATTTAGGCATTATTATTGATAGACATTTGAGATAGGACCTACAGATTCATAATGTTATAAACAAAATCAGACAACAAATATCAATATTTAAATATCTCCAAAATATCTTGAATCTAAAAGAATTAGAAGAACTGTACCATGCATTCATTCAATCACAACTCTCACATGGAATCATCGCCTTGGGAAGTGCAGCAGACACAGCTATTAAAAAAAACATAGGAAAAAGACATTTTATTTATCTGGGTCCTAAATTATTTGATAAAGTCCCTAATTTTATTAAAAAAAACATAAAACCAATTAAGACCTTTAAAAAGTATTTAAATCGGTGGTTACATGCAACCCCTACCAACTTCATAGACAATTTAATAAAGCCACATATTTAGTCTAAGAACATACGATTAGTTAAGTTAAGTTAAACTAAGTTCAATTATTATTATAAAATCTTTAGCCTTCCGTAAGATATTTAAGTAAATTAATATTTGATCTCACGTACAAGTATTTTAAATACTTCTGTGGGTTTTTTATATATATTTACATATATGTATAATTATATTACGCATTATATTTTGTAAAATATTTGTTACAATCTATGCTGTAAATATATTATTACTATTATATACTATTAATAGCCCGTCACCTGTACACGCGTTCCTTAAAACAAACCTCTTTTAAAACCCTAAAGTACGTCCCAGAAATTGTTTCACTTGGATTAAAATGATAGAATTAATAATTATAAATAATAACGTTATTTTAAAAGTCGCATTTTAATCTAAATAAAACATCGCAATTTTATAAACAATAAATAAAGTAAAAAACTCATAAAATATACACAGTGTTGCTATAAGTTAATAAATAGTATCCTTTAAAAATAGAGTTGAAATCTATAAAGAATGTTGCTTTATATAAAAAACCAACATATAAAAATGTGATCAGTTGCCTATTTTTAGAAGCTTGTAATCGGATCACAAGTTATATGGTAACGTACTAGTACAAAATATGCCATCATCTGGAAGATAGCATTCCACAGGGATTACTTTATAATACCCGATATGTACACATGGAAACACATTAAATAAGAGAGGACGAGCTTAAACACATATTTGTCGGAGCGTTTTATTATTACAGAATAGATATTATTTTACCCATATAATACACATTGTTTTCCAGTATATGTGTATGATTGCATATGCAGCTTCTAATAGAATATTCTTTATTTCATATACATACATTAACAGTTCTGCATATGTAAGAAATATAAATTAAAATCATATAAATTATAAATTATCTTTTCAATAATAAACTCTTTTTTCTTGAATGTATTGGTAGAAGTAAAAATACAAATTAAAATTGAATAAAAATTATTGACAAAAATTAAAACTATTATTTAAATTAATTATCAAAAGATTTTTTCAAATTAAACTTGCATGAAACGAAAGTTATTTTTTTGTCAAATTTTTATATTTCATTTCAACAATAGTATAGCGAATTAAAAATAAACCAAATTTATCAGGAACGCAGTAAAAAATAAAGTCCATATAAGTTAAACGTATTTTTTACAAGGACACATTTTTCTTATGGTTTAATTAAAATTGAAAACTAAACTATCAGAATTCAGTTTTATATTTATTAAATACACATGTAAATAATAAAATAATCTTTATGCTTATATTTATACATTAACATAGTAACGAATATTAATGTTTGGTAGAAGTAAAACTCTTGTTATGTTCCGTTTCTTTGTTTTGAAAATTTGGTTTCATTAAGAGAGTAGCGGAACAAGTATCGATTATATTAGTTTAGAAGCTAGGATTATTATATAAAAATCAAAATTTTTATTCTTTGTCAAACTATAACAAATTTTAAACATTGATAAACACTAAAATTGCAACAAGGGCAAAACTTCTGATGTTCTGTTTCACGTAAGTAAGGTCTGATATTTTTCTATGATTTTCTTAAAAGAAATACACATCATCTAAAACTTTGCAGATTGACGTTAGAGGCACTTACTTCATGATATATTTTTACTTAAAATTTTGCTTTTTGTTATATGGCCAACCCATCTGCTATTATATTCTCTCTTCTATTTTGTGTTTCTTTTTTATCCAGCTTAAAGTAATTTTACTTTTGCTTGGCACTTTTTTAAAGACTTGACAGCATTAACTCTTACAATGCAATGTTTTTACAATAGATTTCTACATCAACTAATGATTTCTTTGGGTATATGGACACAGATTTGTTGTTTCAGGCATCATTTCTTTCTTACTTATATAAAGCTTATAAATGCTTTTTAGTGAATATATATGCATGAGTAATAAGCCTTTTGGCAGTTTAACTCACTAACGCCTCATCCATTAATCACTATGTTATTGTAAATATTCTAAAATTTGTCAATAAATATATCTACCTATCTAATATTCACTTGCATCTTAATTTCAAGGGAAAGTTGGAATTTAGGTTATAATTTATAATTAATAATTTGTTAAAATTATGTCTGTAAAATATTATATAATGGACACAGTTATATAAATCTAAACAACACAGCACGACTTAAGTTTCGGCGTTTTATATAACATCAATTATTATTTTTTATCACCATTACTTTTATACTCTCAATTTAGTTGATAAATAAAATATTTACCATTTCGAAATATAACGACATTAAAAGCATTTGTTGCACTAGTTTACAGGACTAAAATTAATAAACAGTGCAATTTTATCTCTGCATTTTCAGTTACTATATTTGGTACGATGACCCCGGCTATTTTAAAACTGTTATTTGATTTTTTAAATGTTTACTCTGTTCCTATTTTATCCGTTCAACGTATTGTGTTTTGGCATATTTTAAGTGCACTTTATATTTAGCTAAAAGCCCAGGTAGTATTTCATAAATTTAGATATTATTTTTGCACAATTCTATTTCGGTATTTGTAAATTTAGCATTACTTGTTTTGTTTATAAATGCGTATTTTTAACGGAAAATGTTTGTTGTGGTCATAACGCGAATTAGTTTTTAAAGTTTATTTTACATTCATATTATTCCCTGTAAATGTATTTTCTAAAAACCGCCTTATAATTCATTGTAAAATACTTATGATAGAATTTTGTGCACAAATATAGTTTACAACTATTAAAATATTCGAATGATGCATTTCTGGCTTCTCCTCTAGATGCGGAGTAGGTGTAATAATAATTCTATTGGGTGTAGTTTCATGTCAAGTCTTGTGTGTAGAAGCTTTAACTGCACTGGATTTTCATGTATTTTCTCTTAATTCATATTAGAATTATAATAACACGATATTGATCTAGTGTGTGCTATATATACATCCTTATTAACAAACAAAAAAGCAATACATTGAAGTCCTTAAGGTAGTTGTAGAAACAAATATTTTAAAAATACGAAAACATTTGTTGTAGATTTATGAAATGTCCCTTTAAAAATCTGACGTAGATTGTAATAGCACAATAAAGATATTTTGAAACCACGTTAGTGTTTTATTAAAAGTTCTTTAACACCTTTTTGTGTTCACCTATTTTTACGTTTTTTCACAAATTTGTTAAAATATCTAATATTATTTTAGCATATTACATTTAACAAATTTATTACTTAATAATTATAAGCTGTCATAACCATTAATAAATAAGTTTTCTACAATATTCCTAAGATGCGTTTATTACCATTACCCTAATAGCTGCAGATTTCAACAAATAATGTTATAATGTTATATTTACTTTCGCTGTATGAGAGGTTAATCCCCGTTTTGAAAAAATGTTTTCCTGTTAACTCTGTTCCATGCAAGCTGTGGTACAAAAAGGTTTTTCAACATGTGGACGTATCTTCGTAAGGTTACTGTCACATCATAGTCACGGGCGTCTTTGAAAAAGGAGGGTCGTTTAATTGCCGATGAAGACATAGCGCACCACAGCACCATAGCGTAACTTTTGTGGGGTAAATACGTTTTTGATGAATTTGTCTACGATTCACGGCATTCCAATCTCTAAAGTTTTGCTTAAACAAAACTGGTCAAATGGAAATGGGCTTCGTCGCCCCATAAATGATTTACAATGTCGTCATCTTTTTTAATTAAATGTAAAAACACAGAATCGTTATCGAGTCACATAATTGATTTCTTTAAGAGACAGTACAAATTGGATTTTGTCAGATGAAGATGTAGGTCATTGTGCAAAATCCGTCTGACAATTATGACAGTGCTATGTCCGCTGAATGATGCGGGCTTCGTTCAATAACAATTCTCACACGCATATTCTCGAGAGTGCGCACTGAGTTTGGTCCTCCAGGCTTCATTCTAGCTTTTGACGATGTCTCCATGAAGTTCCTAACCCACTTTTTAATGGCACTGGCAGACATTATCGGTCGATTGCGAATGTTGAAGTCGTTGCGAAAAGCATGACGTTACAATTGCTATTTTGAAAAAACGCTTACACAGCTTATAAGCGCTGCTCTATTTTTACTAAATGCTGGTACGCAAGAAACATTGCTGATAGCATCCCCACAATCTCCAAATATATTGCGGGATTTTTAAAATCTATCGTTATTCTACCCCACTATGTAGAGAAGGTTTTGAGAAAAAAGAACTGCAAGTAAATGCAATGAAAACAAAGTAGATGTGATTCAGGAACGGAGCAAAGGAAGGTCGTCTGGATGAATTTGAATGGAAGGGGGTGGTGATTGAGAGGGTGAAGAAATTTAAATATTTGGGCACAGGTGGATGCGGCAATTACGCCAAATGAGTGCAGGGGAAAGCCAGAAAATCATCGGGCATGGGGAGAAAGATGTAAGGAAAATGGTTTTCTTCAGGCTGTGGGATGCCTAAGTGGTTGTTTCTGAAGAAGAGTCTATGGGTTGAAAAATCAACGCCTAGGTACATTCTGCTTCAGGAAACCAATAGTATAAGTGTTTATGGGGAAGCAATGGAGAAAATGGTGAAGTATGAGATGAAATTGTGTGGATTGGATAATGAGATATTGATGAAAGATGTATGGAGAACGTGCATGGGAACAAGGTTGAGTGAGTGGAGGATGGAATGCAAAAAGATGTATAAAAGGACAAGAGTCTCCGCAAATATTTTGTATTAATAGTTGGAAAATAGGGTAAATATGCAGGCACGAATGAAAAAAAAAGTGAAAGGCGGTTGAGGTGTAGGAGAGATGAGGACGTATCTGGAGAAGCACTTACAATCCGAGGTATGAAAAGTAGCAAGTATATGGGAGTGTGCTAATAATGTATTCTCAAATGAAGACAAGATTACCCTTGCGCGAGCTAGATGCGGTTTGGAGAGAAAGGAAAGAAGGTTTGGATGGGGGAAGGGAATGGTAGGTGTGTGCTGTGCACGAATGGGAAGTCATTTTGGGGAAGAGTGTGAAGGGTTGTATTAGGAATGGTTGAGAGAAGTTAGGGCTGAAGAAGAGGTTTTGACGAGACTGGAGCAGGAGAGGGTAAAGAGAAAAGTAGAATACACTATAATGTATAAATTTGAAGAAAAACACTTGTTATATTCCTTATTTTTATTTTCAGTTTCCTGACACGTGTTTCGAACTTTGCATTTCATTATCAAAAGTATTACTAAATATAAAACGAAAAATTGTACAATATATAATTTCCGCAATTATGGATCAACATGGATTAGTTATTTAAAAGAACATCGTTTTTTTCTTTGGCTGGTTCGATCTCTAATCTTTCCAGGTAATTTAGCTTGGTTCCCTTTTTCCATATATTCATCGGTATGATCTGCCCCATGTGGTGTCTGGTATTTTTGCAGTGTTCCTTTAAGCCTGTTGATGGCCTCTGGTGACTTTGCTTTTCCTTATTGAAATTCTTTGTACCTTGTTTCAAAATTGGATTCTGGTTGACATATATATAAAACGTTGAAATTTACACATTGTATTTGGTATATTCCTGATTTCTTTAAATGGTCTTTAGTTTCTACTTTGTTATTTACTAGCCTGCTTGATATATTGTTCCTGTCAATAACTATTGTTTTTATGTTATGTGGGGTCAATTGTTTTTCAATTCTTGTGCTGACGTTTTCAGGGAAGGAGATCACTGTATACATATGCTTATCGTTTTTAATGAAAATATTATACAATAATTGAGGTTTTAGCGTCCTCCGCTTTTTTAAATAATTTCGTTATCATCTCTCATAGCCGTTGTTCTTGGCTATATCATAAATGATGTTGCTTTCTTGTTCATACTGTTCAGTTGTCATTGGTACTGTTAGGCATCGGTGTGTATATGCATTAAATGTTGAGTGTTTCATTTGTGTCGGTGGTGGTTGCTTTTCTTTATATGAAGTAATATAGTTTATTGTTAAATCCAGGAATTGTCTATTTAATTTCCATAGTGAATTGAATTTCTTGCTTCTGGTTATTAATTATTCCTGACGAAACGTGTCCAGTTGTCGATTAGACTCCACATATGCAAGAAATGTCGTCCACATATCTCCACCAGAATAGCATGTTTATATTCTTCTCATTTTATAGTTTTTCTTTGAATGATTTCATAAATAATTCAGCAAAGAGTGGTGAAACTGAGGCTTTCCTATGGGTAATCCATCTTCTTGGGCGTAGAATTTGTCATTGAATCTAAAATAGTATTGGGATAAGCAGGCGTCTATTAGTTGTTGCAGTTCCATTTCTTCAGGAATCTTCTCTTGGGGTGATTCATTAATTACTGCTTTTAGTTCCGCTATTGTAATGGACGTAAATAGGCTTTTTACATCAAATGATCCCAAAATTGTTTTCTTATTGAGTTGGAGGTGTTGGGTTTTGTTGAGTATTTTTTATCGAATATTCAGATCTACACCGGACGCATTTGTATGTCTGTTTTATGTATCTTTGATCACCAGCGACGTTTGTTGTTGGTTTAATTACGTCTGGTATTTACTTTTGGTATTTTTCGGTGGGGTATTTTTTCAGTAGTTTGAACTTGTGTTCACTTATGCGTGTTTTTGCATTTTCCGCCGCATTGTGTTTTTCTCTAGGATTGTAATTAAGTTGCCTTTGTCTGCTTTACATAGTATTAGTTTGATTTCTTTACACTTTTTCCTTATTTTTTTAATGGTATTTTTCTATGTATAGTGGTTTTTCCTTCCCGTTTTGTTTGGTCTTTTTTTGGTTGTTTTTAATTATGTTGCTTAGTGGAATTTTTCCTGGATATTAGTGATTCCGGCTTGGTGTAATGCAACTTCTATTTCAATTGCTAGCTCCTGATAATGTACTGGCTGCCATAAGTAAAAGAACACCAAGAATTCGTCGCTCAATTTTTTATTAAAATTTCAGATAATACGTAAAAATATCACACTAACGAATGATTAAAATTTCAACAAAAGATCATGGTAACTTTTTGATCAATTTACCTTAGAGTATGAAAATGAAAGAAATTTTATTGTTATTTTGTTAAATTAACTCAGCAGAGACATTATATTTTTATCGTGAAAATCAATTAATTGCTTCCCCATTTAAATCAAACGATGCCAGCGTGGCATATTTCAACAATTAAGCGATTTTGAACGCGGTAGAGTAATCAGGCTCAGATAACCAGGTTTGTCAATTCGTGATATTGCCCAACGAATTATCAGAAGTGTCAGTACAATATCTCGATGTTGGCGTAGATGGACCGAGGGACAGGAACAACGACGGAGCTTACGATCTGGGCGCCATAGAAATACTATAGAATGTAAAGATCGAACTCTTCGGCTCGTTGCTGTTGGGGATCGATTTTCAACAACAAGAGATATCTGGAGAGACTCCTTAACCAAGAACCAAAATTAATGCCCTATCTGAGAAGGTTGGAAAATCCCATTTTCCAACAGAAAAATGCAAAGCCGCATGCAGCTGGGTTACTATGGAATTCCTGGAACTAGCTAATGTTGATATACTTCCATGGCCTTCTTGTTCTCCAGACCTATCACCTATTGAACACGTGTGGGATACAATTCGCAGAAGACTGGTCCGTGTTCAGCCACCCTCGCTCACTTTACCTGATATTAGGATGCGAATTCAAGAAGCTTGGATTGCTTATTTTATTTGCGTTGAACGTTGTGTTTGAACAATTCATGAGACTTGGGTAAAATTTTGTTGCGTTAGATTTTTGCGCCTGTTTGCATATTTGGTTTGTTTTAGGTAGTCAAGTTTCTTTTTCTGGGTTATGTATTTTTTGTGTTTTTTGGTGTATTATAGCCATAGTGTCTGATATAAAACAATCAAATATTGTGTTGTCCAGTCTCTTTGACTTTTAAGGTATTCTCCCGGAAATAACCGTCTTGTATACTATTTTAATTTCAGACACCCACTATTGAAGTATATATGGTTTGTTCACTTATTTATTTTTAACTTAGGTTTTTTAGTTTCACTTCACTTGTGGTTTTAATGGTAATGCTTGTTGTGCTACATTCTTGATGTATAAATATGATGAAGAAGAGCACTTGTTATGTTCCATAATTTTATTTTCAGTTTCTTGACACGAATTCAAACTTTGCAGAAAAAGGAACCTAGCTAAATTACTTGGAAATATTAGAAATCAAACGGGACATAGAAAAAGATGATTGTCTATTAAATAATTAACAGGAACTAATCAACTTCGACAACATAATTGCAGGAATTCCATACGATCACAGCTAGTTATAACCTTTGATAATGAATTGCAAAACACATGTCAGGAAACTGAAAATAAAAATATAAAAAAACATAACATAACAAGTGATTTTATTCATCAATTGCTTTTATAAATCAAGTAGAATAAAATGATTTTTATATGTTGATGTAATTAATATAACTTTTTATGTTGCTTAAGTATTCTGCAAAAAAAAATTCAAAACACTTTACTTTGTTAACGTCGAATTGTCTGTTATCCTATCAGTTTTCTGAAGTACTTCAAAATTATTTATACTAATCTATCACCAGACCTGATATTTAATATCTATTTTTAAAGTAGTTAAGTTTATACTTGATTGGCTCAAAACCTATGTATCCAAGGTGATTTTTCTTGAAATCGTAAATTTTATTTTACTCAAACATTAATTTCCAAAAAATAATTTTCTGGCGTTTTATGTCTGAAGTTGAAGTTCTCCGATATTGTATTATGCTGACTTTTTCTTAAATAAATACAAAACTCTTAATGTAAATCTGTTTGCCCGTGTTAGGCTCTTTCCTGACTTTAAACTCATTTATACTTTCATTATTTATTTAAATCTTTTAATTATATTTTCTTTTGTTTGGCGATCGCAGTCTTTATTATTTATTTATATTTACAATAGAAACATTAAGTTGATTAAGGAAGATTTTTAGAAATGTCATTTTTATTAAATTGATGATTATTATTGATATTGTAGTGTTTCTAGTTTATTTATTTCGGTAATTTTGTGGTAGTTTTACCTCATTTTAGCTCAAAAATAAAATTCTTAAGTATATTAATAATAAATAGATAATTTCAACTTATTCTCTGGTCTTGTTTATGTTTATGTTTATTATTCTTAGCTTACTATCCAAAATTTAAATTACCATTTAAACTCATGTCATAAATAACATATTCAAAAGAACTTGTTTCACTACTTAATGCCTTATTTAAATTGTCTTGAAAGGCAAATTCAGAACTCAAATATTAACAAATCCACCATGCTATATATTTTATTTTGGTGAGATGCATTTCTATAAAACTTCTATTATTTTTTTAATTGTTTTACTGTAACAAACAGAGTACCGTAATTTACGTTTTCAGTAAAACCCAAAATCCAAAATCTTTTATATAATTGTTTCTTGTCAACAACAGCCACGTGACGGTTACGTTCTATTTTGGATCTTATCAGGGTAGTGCAGTTGGAGACAGGGAGTCGAGTTTTACTATTAAGTATTTAATTCTCCGGATTAATAGTCGTTGGTTATCCACTCATAGGGATCTAGTGCAACGTTTAGACAAAATATATCAATTGATTTTGAAATCTAGTAAACCTAGCCGTTTAGGGTGTTATTACATAAATATGTATATAATATATACCTGAAATGGTATTATAAAAATCTAATACATTTAATAATGCAGAAAAATCACCTATTAAATATAAATAAACAGGGGAAATCTAATATCTGGAGTGGGCCAAAACTAGCACACTGGATAGCTTGCTAATTACTAAAAATTATTCTCAAATAAACGTAATACACCTATATTTGTCTTAAACATACGAATGACGGACAAATTAAATATTTAGTTCAGTGCATTTCTTAAATAGGAATAGAATACAAAGATATTCCTCTTAAGACGCCTGTTAGTATTCCGAAAATTAACCAAATCAAAACGGCGATAAAAATATTAGTAATTAACATGTTGGGCGTAAATGATGTTAAATTACCTAAAACGTTCGGAAGAAAAAAGACTTTTAACTACATAATATATAAAAAAATGGTGAAGTATTAAAATCAACAAGCATAGGTAAAAGACACATATAGTCTGTTCGTTGGATCTTTGGTCGTACGTCACAAATTATCGCTTCGAGAAACGACGCAAAAACATTCAGTCTGATAAAGTAAACCAAATGCGTTAGAAAAAGAACGCACTGTAAAACTTTCGTCGTTTTTTGAAGCGATAGTTTGTGACGTACGACGAAAGATCCAACGAACAGACTATAGAAATTATAGACTTAATCGATGTCATTAACACAAATAAGTATATAGCTGCTCCTTTTCAAATTAAATTCAGAAGCAATATACAGAAGTAGGGATTTTAATATGAAAAATACATACCACAATCTTATTTACCAAATATATAAATTATACCATTGAAATATATTCTGACAAAAAGGCACTTTTTGTACCTATCATCATTCTATTAATCGGAAACACGAAATCTCTAGCATATTACATGATTTTTTTTGAGATATGAACAGTTTATTCAAAAAAAAGTCATAAATATAATACATAATATATAATATTATATATAATATATGGACGGTTCTATCCTTCGTTCTTCACCTCGAGATCCTGGATTAATTCCTGCCCGGGTTAATGGTATTGAGGGATTTAAGAGTAGTTGGTATCAAAGTTTTCTCGAGTTATATGTAGCAATTATTTTTACAATAAAAAATGTTATTACACATAAACACACAAATGTAGTAACTAGTAACTATACCATTCATACCAAAGATCCAAACTTATTGTATGATTCCTCACTGAAAAAACATTCTAATCGTCGTAATCGTTTTTGTAGATCGCCGATAGTTTTTCATGTTATTTTTAGCTACAAGTCATGTAGGGCCGGAGATTACATCGTTAAGTACTTATCCCTTTTATATCGACGTGTTTGTTCTAAGCTCCGAGCTGTGATACGGTCTGTTGGGCAAACACAATACAAGCCAGACGGCGGGTGAAAGAAAGGAAAGAAAGATTAGATTGACGCTGAAAAATTGACAAATGTTAACCCATTGTAAGTAATGTTTTTGCATGATCGAATTCGTCCATTATATTTTCACACTGAATTATATGTCAGAAATGCACTGTAATACAATAAGAGAAGTATTAATTTTAAAAAATAATTATATTTTAAAACTATATGTGAATTATTTAACTTAATTGGCTATATAAACCGCAGTATATGTGTTTACTGATATAAATTCTATCTAATTGATAATAATCAAGTTTTTATTTAATTCACTGCAATATGGCGTCTTCAGGTGAAGAATATACATTGAACTAAGTGCCTCGTCAATTAGTAAATTTTATCTCTTTTAATCGTAGTATTAAAGAAATAAAGTGATAATTATATATTCCCTGTACATAAAATTAATAAGAAATGTATTTCATTATTTTCCTATTATTATATTTCCTACCTAAATATATAAATTCATTGATATGTGGTACACACAATAGTTTGATATAATTTGTGAGTATAGTTGTTCAAACTGCGGATTGACAGGATGATCGAAGCGTATGTTAAAATATTAAATCAAACCGCATAAATCATAAATGATGACGAGCCAAGTGGAGAATGCCTGGTAAATCGTGCAGACGTTGAAATATGGGAATAAGTTCGGGAACGGGTGGGTGGAGGCAGGCAACCGGGATAACCACTATAAAGGCGTCTTGGGATGAAATCGGATTCCAGCATCGCCTGTTATACGTCTGCACATGAATATTCATTTACAAATTCTCATTATTCTGACATTGTGGAATATACCCTCGTTTTTTCACCACATCTGAAAAGAAAATTATGGTTGACAAGAAAGTTGATGTCATTACGTAATTTTCGCCGGCTTCAGTACTTTTATTATTTAAACCGTTAGCTTCTGCCGTCGGAAACTGTCATGAAATTTAAAATCCTAACGTTTGGGGTATATATATATATATATTGTAAAGTTATTACGATCAAAAATCTAAAATTCTGGATATCTTTAATAATAATCAGTGTTCATTACATAATACACATATACAATGACTAAGTACTTAATTAATTCATGCAAGATTGTAAATGCGACTTAGTTTTTAAGGTTTAGTTCAAATTATTTAAGAAATACAAATCTTTGTTAAAATGTATATGTTATATCATAGGTTCTCAACTTCGACGATAACACCCCCTTGTGGGCGTTTGAGACTTTCGGTGAGTAGTAGAAGACCCAGAGAAAATTAGTGGGCATTGAGATGGCGCAGAGTGGGCGTGGGCAAATAGAAAATATAGTCTAAAAAAGGCAAAAAATATACGCTAATCACATACCAAAGTAAAGTAAAAATTAACATCATTTAATTTTTGTTATTTTAGCTATTGTAATCATGAATGCGAATATTCTCGTATTGCGGTCGGATGGACAGCGGATTCAAACATCACGACTAAAAAACTATAAAATAAAACGTACTACAATCGAGGTTAAATTACAAACATTAAGATTATATACATTGCAATTTCCGAAAGATATCTTTTGTAATTATAATAAAATTAACATACATACATAAAACATCTATTAATAATTATTAATCGACGGGGCCGTAAAACTTCACATTTATTGCATTAAAGTAACTTATTCCGAATGGATTTTATTATTTCAAAAAATGAAATAGATCAAATTATATTATCCTCTTGATCGTCAGTGTCTTCGGGGCATTCGGGAGTCAGCAAATCGACAGGTCTGAGCCCGCATTCGCCGGGTGTTATAAACGAGTCACTGCATGTTTATCTTATTCCTGTCGTTTCGTGTTAAATGTCTCCAAACCATATAAAGGCAATGGCTGATTTCATTTTATTTTCATTAGCATTATCGCTCGAACTAAGTACAGGGTTTTAGAAGTTGATCTTTTACTCACGTATCTTCTAATCATGTCGGAAGCAAAAAATAAGAGGCCGCAGGATTGTGCTGATTATCTTAAATACGGATTTATCGAAAATTCCAAAAATCCATCGTCGCTATTGTGTGTTATATGTAAAAAAAACATTTTCAAATGAAACGATGAAGCCTTTTAGGCTTCATGACCATTTTAATAAAGTTTTAAAATCTGTTTAGATCTGTTATAGAGTTCCTAGACAAACCCCAAAGATTGTTAAATTATGAAAATCTCAAACTTCAACTATTAATATCGACAGACCGGAATTCAATAACTAAATTTATCAGGAGTATCATTTAACAACGACGACTTGTTTGTTTTCTTTTAAAACGTAGAAAACTTCCACAGAGATTTCAAAAAACGATTCCAGGACATTTTGAACGTGGACAGTTTTAAACTGGGTTTTGGTTAGTTAAAACTAATTGATGAAAAAGGAGTTCAGAAATGACTACCAAGAATTTTGACTGAAGAAGCCGATTTCCATAACTATACCCAGAATTTCTAATACCATTCCTAACTGCCTATTTAGCTGAACGTGGATTTAGTATTAGAGCAACGTTAGTAACTAAATAAAGAAATCGGCATCAAATTACTGAACTTACTTACTGACTTGAGGTTGTTTTTAAGTAAAATCGAGCCTGATATTAAAATGGATCAAATTCAACCTTCTCATGAGTTTTATCATAAATTAATGTTTCCTCAAAATAACTAAGCAATTGCTCCCATTGAAACATTCTTCTTTCATTCTTCACTTTAAACTCAGAAATATCATAGATATCGTACGACTATAATATAATATTACATGTTTAAATATAATCGTTATAATAGCTGTTTTAAATTCGCGAGAAATGGTCAGTAAAATTAAGATGGGGGACTCTTAATTCTTAAGTTGGCGGTGATCAAAATAAGGTTGAGAAATTATAATATGTTAGACCAAATATAAAATTTTTATTATTGATAGTTTAAAATAAAAAAATAATAATGGTCAAATTGATAATTAACTTTAAAATTGCATGTTTCTGAAAGAAAACTGAGATGAAAAAATGAGTATATAAAATATATGGAAATTTATATATCTTTTTTTTTCTCTTTGCTAAAGTATACAATAATTAAAAATATCTTTATTACTTTTGTAATTTTAGAAGTTTTAGTTTAGGTCCCCTATAAACTTTATGTATATCTTTTGCATGTCCAAATACTCGTTTGTTGCATGTGACGTGTGTGAGCTCGCATTATCGTAATGCAAAATGATTCTTAGTTTTGGGTTGGTTTCTTTCAATTTACCGAAAACTTTAGGCAATCAAATGGTCGTATATGATGCTGAATTAATAGTCTTTTGATTTTTGAGAGCTCCATGACCGGTTTTCATGAAAATAAACGCCACCATTTGCTTCTTAAGGCTTCGAGAACGAACAACTTTAGTTGGCTTTGCTTCACATTGAAACACGTAAACTGCCGATTGGCCTTTTCTTTCTGGCTCATACGCATAAATCCATGATTCGTGTCCTCTGACAATTCTTTATATGGTTTTGAAAAAAATGCTCTAAACCCAAATGTTCGTGCAAAATCTTATGTTGCAACTATGACCACTTCCCTCATTAGCAAAATAAAACATTTAGGACAGGGTCCGGTCTGCGAAGCGGCCCTCAATATAGCTGTTAAGTCATAAACAGCTTAGATTTTTACGGTGAAAAGTGCCGGAAGAAATACCCTGTCTGCGAAAAACCGGGATGTAATTAAGTATATGAATATTTAATGTTATCTTTAAATATCTTTATTCAATAGGAAATACTTAATTTTCAAATTATTCCTAATAATTTAATTTTCATTTTTGCAATTGTACTGTATGTTAGGTATATTTTAAATGATGTAAGTTTGAAAATAAAAAATAAAAGAAATTAAGAAAACGAGAAAAAAAAAATAAATTGATGACGATCTGACAAAAAAGAAAGAAAGGTGCACAATAACATAAGGGAGACAGCAACGAAGGAATTGGACAGGAAGACGGTGAGGTACCAGAAGCTGATAATAAATGGAAAGAAGTGGAGATGGTACAGTGATTAGGAAGGGCTGATAGAAGCAAAACACGATTACCAGCAGAAGGGGCAGAGAAAGGGAGAGAGAAAGGAGGATGGGGCTGCAGGAGGAAGGAGTTTTTAACAATAGGAGTTTGTAACGTGATAGGAATAAAAGGCAAAACTAAATGTGGGGCACGGAAGAATTACTTAGAATAGTGGACGAAAGATGAAGATATACTAGAATTAGTAGAAACATGGTTGATGAAGCAGGAATGGAAAGAATTAAGGAGGCGATTATATATTGGGAATGATAGAAGGGATAAGGAAGAACAGCAAATCACAGGAGGTAGAGTTTATGAAGGGGCAAGGAGGGGAGGGTGAGATACGGACTGGGAAGATAGGAGACAACTGTGAAAGTGGTGTATGGGAACAAAAATTGGAGGGAGATAAGTGAGTAGATAGAAAAGAAAACATGTGAAGAAGGAAGATGTATGGTGGTCAGAAACTTCAATGCGAGGTTACAAGAATTAGGAGAGGGGTAATGAAGAGGAGGGAGAGATAAAGAGAAAGTCTCAGGATAAATGTGTAAATGCAGAGGGCAAATACAAGGGTGGGAAATGAAAGAGGGATGGGAGATACTAGATAGATGTACAGAAGAAGATTGGGGCAGGAGGATAACACAGGTAGGGGCGAATGAAGAATCAGTGATATATTAGATTGTGGAAGGGAAGAAGTGAAAAGAATGGAGGTAGAGTATGCGGGGGCTTGATCCCTTAGGCTTTGAAGGTAGAAATAAGGATTAGGAAAAAGAGATAGGAGCTCGATAATTTTAAGTCACAGGTGTGGAAGAAAATAGAAGGTAAGAGGAATAAAATTTAGGGAGATTTTGAGCCTAATATGAAGAGGAAATCCTGAGAGGTGGAGGTCATTATGCCCTATACTCAGGGGAGGTGACGGGAGAAAGTAAAAACTATGCGGAAGTAGTGACAGAGGCAAAGGAAGGTTTTAAGAAGAATAAATAAATGCACGAAAATGATGAAGTAGATTCGTGTAGAAAGGTGAGAAAATACATTATGTTAAGAGTGCTGACGAAACTGAAAACAAAATAGGAGAATATAGAATTTTTGTATGTAATTTTGAGCATAAGCCAAATAAAGGTTTTAAGTTTAAAAATAATGTATTCAATACTTTTATTTTTTTTTTCATTATAATTAACCTAAATTTAATTTAAGATCACTTTTAGAGACATATGAATTCTAGATGTTTTCAAAGCAATGAAACTGTTTTAAAGTTTTATTAACTGTAAGGTTTTTGAGTTTACGTGAAATTATTAATTACAACAAATTTTAGAGTAACAGTGTTTTTATTTGTTGTAAAATCCTATTACCTAAATGTGATTGAAAATTCTATTATTCCTACAAAATCTTGATCATAATCAATAATTTGAATAATAAATACTAAACTATAAGACTTAATTGCCACTAAAAATTATTTTTACAAACAAAAGAATAGATGAATATGGTTAACACATCATCAAGAATTGTAACTTTTAGGCTGATATCGTATCGACCAAAGCTTTGATTATTTCTACTGGTTAAAAATAATTTAATATCTATATATCTTCAGTTAAAAAAAAACTGTGACACAATTCTAGGTTGAAAAATATTACAAATAAATTAAAATTACTTTTATCTCTTTCACAGTTCTCCAGTATCAAGTAAACATCGTTATTTGAAGAACTTATATTTATTAATATTTTAAAAATATAAAACAAATTATAAATCTACAACGATAAGTATTATTAACAAATTACATTGGCACAACTAGCTAATACCACGACATATATTAAATTATACTGAAGCAGTTTGCGTGCTACTAATAGAACCACTATTCAAGCAACTTCAATTTGAATTGATTAATTTTTTCAAATAAAATAAAGAATTTTAATCTACGTGAAAAGTGTTTGAATAAAATTCTGTCGTAGTACTTAGCCAACGAAGTAATTGTGTATTTAATATTAGTTTTATAGTCTTAAAAAGACTCATGTTATTTTTCAATTCTGAGTTTATTCTATAACAGTATTATGTTTTTAATTTCTAAAATATATCCTATTAAAATGAGTATGAAAGTCATAACAATTCTTGCAATTAACTACTTCGTTAATTCAGTTTTTGACAAGTTATTGTTTAGGTTGTTCGGAATTGTAGAGAAAATAAACATCTATATATATATATATATATATATATATATATATATATATATATATATATATATATATATATATATATATATATATATATATATATTCATAATTTACAATAAGTATTATAATACATAGCGTAGATTCAATTTTCCATCTATCGACCAGCGGTCTTTCTGCCTGTTTTGCTAGTTCAATAGTTAATTGTCTATTATATTATAATGGTAAATATGAAGGTAAATCATAAAAAGATGTTATGAATTGGAAAATTATAGGAGATGGATGTTTATGTCTAGGAATTTGTGAAAGATTAAGCTGTTAATATAGGTGTTTTAGGATGTTTTTGATATCAGGGTATTTGGTAAAGGGATTATTTGGGTACCTCAGTTTAGTTTGAATGCGAAGGGCAGATGGTTCACACACCTGTAAGTTTCTAAGAACAGGAGGACGAGGGTTTATGAAACGGCGCAGCATAGTCCAATGGAGGTCGGCATATCATTCGAAATTAAATTTTATTTAAATATTTGATACAAAAAACATTATTTTCGTTTAAAGATACGGATCATAACATGTGTACTACTTCTCCCAATTAGAAATTTAATACGTCTTTAATTTTCTAAAAATATTCTTAGAAATTAAGATATACTATCTATAAAAATTGCTTATAAAATGTAATTAAAATAGAATAGAATTAAAAAAAATAATATTCTCTTATTAGTAATTTTGATTGCTATAGTTATAATTTATAGACCATTTATAGTTTTCTTAATATATTGTTACAAATATAAACATTTCTTTTGAGGAAAAACCTTTCTATTAAAAAAGTTAAGTTGGAAGTTGGAATTTAACTTTAAGGGTTAAATTTGTGTGAGAGCTTAAGGAATTTCCATTTATCCTGTGGTGGTACTACTGAAGTCTCATCCATAGTTAGAATATCAATTTAATGAATGTTGTCAAGGTCGCCAATGTTTTTAATAATGTGAACATAGGCTTAGACCAAATGAAATATAAATAAGTATAGTTTAGGCTCGCAATTCTCTCGTACACTGTATATTCATGAAGGTGTCATGCAGTTAATGAAACATGATATAATATATAATAACTTGCAGAATATTAATAATCAATCAATTGAAAAGGAATGTGAGTTAGCTGCATCAAACCTTCCTTCATATAATATTTATATTATCAATATCTATAGATCACCAGATGGTGATATAAAAAACCTTATCTTTGTTTTAGCCAGCGTTTTAGATAAAATAAGTTTTGATAAAGGAATAATTATTGGCGGAGATTTCAATGTACAATTTTGCACTAATGACTCACGTGCTACTCAATTATGTGATTTCTTAAAATCTTACGGTATGTACAACAAAGTAACTTTTAATACAAGAAAAAATAATTGTATTGATAATATTTTTTCAAATTTAATCATTCAAGATATAGAAACTTATCCATTAGATCCCGGATTATCATATCACATTGGAATTTATGTTAAAGTAAAGCAACCACATATATTTAAAGAGCGCATAAATAAAATTACAAGGCCAATTACAGAAAGGGGAAAGTTTCAACTATATTCACTTCTAGAAATAACTGACTTTTCTTTTTGTGATGGTGCCCTAAATGTACAAGAATCATTTAGTTATTTCGTAAACATTCTGGAATGTTATATTTTGGAATGCTTTCCACAAAAGAACATCCGCCAAAGATCAAAAAACGGTATTATCTGGTATACAAATAAATTAAAACAAATGCGCGAAACCCTCCTATTGATGAAAGAAGGCGCTTCCAGACGCCCGAAATTAAGATGTTATATAAATTATAAAAACAATTATAGAATCAAGTTGCAAGAAACACGAATAGCCGCAAATGTCAACTACATTAAAAAATCTGCAAATAAGCAAAAAGCAATGTGGTCGTTAATAAACCAAAATAAGAAAAAATATTGTGATATCATTTATCCCATTAAGTCAGAAGATTTTAATATATTCTTCAGCTCTATTGCAGACCAAATAATATCTAAAATGGATTCAACAAATAATGATCCCATCTCTTTTATGGTAAAAATAATATCCTTTGTAATAGTTTCTTTTTAGTCCGATACAAGTTAGAGAAGTTATTAACAGCTTGAAAAAATCAAATTCTCGAGACATTTATTCAATATCGACTAATATTCTTAAGTATTTAGTAAATGTAATTCTGATACCACTTACAAAATTAATAAACGCATGTCTACAATCTGGAATATTTCCTGGTTGACTTAAAGCGGCATGTATAATTCCTATTTATAAAAAAGGTGACAAATATTAACAATTACAGGCCGATATCGTTGCTGCCAATATTCTCAAAAGTATTGGAAAAAATTATGTTCAATCAAATGATAAAATTTCTAGAATCCAACAATATACTGCATAATAATCAATATGGATTTCGTAAGGGACGATCAACGAGTAATGCAGTCACAGCTTTTGTTAATGAAATTGTAGATAGTTTCGAGTCAGGTTCATATGCAGTCACGTCATTTTTCGACCTAACTAAAGCATTTGACTGTATACCTCGAGATATTTTACTTAGGAAATTATATTATTATAATTTTAATCCACACAGTTGCCGACTACTAAATTCATATTTGTGTGATCGCACTCAACTTGTCTTTGTTAATGGGAGTAAGTCCAATGCTTTAGCAAATAACTGTAGGGTCCCTCAAGGGTCAATACTTGGGCCACTATTGTTCCTCATTTACTTTAATGATCTTCCGGAACATGTCGATAATGGCAATATTATTATGTATGCAGACGATACTGTTTCCGTTAGCAAGTCAACTAATTATAACGAGTCTCACCAGAATAGTGATTTAATATATAATAATGTTTTTGAATGGTTCACTGTAAATAAGTTGTCTTTAAATCCGGAGAAAACCATTCACTTAACATTCTCATTAAAGGCTGACAATCTCGAACATGGGTCTTGCAAATTTCTTGGAGTACATTTAGATACAAAACTAAATTGGCAAACGCATTGCAATAACTTAAGTGATAAGCTCAATAAGACTATATTCTTACTAAGAAATATTAGCCACTCATTAACACAGACAACATTAAAATCGGCATACTTTGCTCACTTTCATTCCCATCTTATATACGGGATTTTAAGTTGGGGACATTCTTCTGGCGCAACTCGTGTGTTTTCGATACAGAGGCGCGCTCTCAGAATACTGGCCTCTCTCCAATACATGGATGATTGCAACAGGCTTTTGTGAACCTGAATGTATTAACAGTACCGTGTATATTTTTATTTGAATGTGTAAAACATGTGCGACAAAACATATCCAAATATACAACACATAATCAATTGCATAACTATCCCACACTAAACAAACAACTAATTTGTCATACCCGATGTAGACTAGAAACTAATAAAACAGGCATTAATTACTATGGGCCTAAACTGTATAATGCTCTTCCATTGTCATTGAAACGTCTTCCAGATAATGTATTCCATTCAAAATTAAAGTCATATTTAATTAAGAAAGTTTTTTACGACATTCTTGAAGTTTTAAACAACGATTTTTCCGATATTTAATATGTGTTTATGTTTTAACTATATATTGGTTATAAATTCACCATCTGGACTATGTGCAACGATTACTATTATAAAATATTATTACAGTTTATTTACTTTTAATTATGCATACTACTATGTAATGTTCTAATGCTGTAATATTGCTTAATACTCATCTCTTTCTGACGTGTGTACATTATTGTATTAACACTAATGAATATTATTATTATTATTATTATTATTATTATTATCTCAGAAGTGTTATGTTATGAACTTAAATACAAAAGAACTATAAAAACGTAGGAAACTAAAAATTATTGCCGCTTCTCCAAACTAATAAAACATAAAAAATAACAAAATGTTTTAAATCAAGAAAAGAAATAAATTACAAATTAAAATACAAAAAAACACCTAGGTCTAGTACTTGCCAAAGATCCATAAAAAAGGAGTTTAATTAAAACTTATTATTATTATTATATAAATTATTATCTATGATACAAATTCACCTGCATATAAACTCGCAAGATGACTGAAAGGAATTAACAATTAAAAACGATTTTGCAATGCAAAATTCATTTCACCTTACCAAACAACTAGAAAATCCAATTATACAACTCAAATCTTTGAAAGTTGAATCATTATTTCCTAGTGTAAAAGAGACATAAATCGTTCTTGAACAAATATTACTTAAGAATACTATTTCAAGCTACATCATAAAACAATATCTAAGACTAATCAATTTAGTAATAGAAAATTAGGTGTTTCTGCTTTATTTAAATTAAGCTATTTTTTCAATTACAATTGCTTTTCTATTTATTCGTGGAAATTATTAACAGTTGCGATTATTTTGTTGTTATTATTTCGTAAATCAGTGTTGCGTTGGAAAATGGATGAATTTTAGTCGCTAATTTATGTTCCTCTCTTCATGCGCTAACTCAGCGATATGATTGTCCAATATACCTTTTGGGGCAATCCATCAATCCATCATGGAATTTTGTAGACTCCTTGTATTTCCAATGGTAAAGTGTCACATATTTTTAATTTGGGCTTATAAGTTCTTCTAATATTTTTAAAGATGTTACCGATTCTGTCTGTAGTTTCTTTGATGTAAGGCAAGGTAATCAAGGTGATGGACTTTTCTTCAGTTGGATCGGTTTTGCGTGCATTGGATGAGGTCTTTTTTAAATTGTGCCAAAACTCTGTTTCTTTTTTCCTTCATCTTTTAAAATGATCTGATTACTAAGGTTTTGGCTACAGAGTATATCTCGACTTGGTTGTGTTTTGATTCAGCATTAAGTAATGATTTGTGTTCTTCCTGTAGGTGGTATGGCTAAGGCTACCATCTGGTATTTTATTAGTAAGATTTCCAAGAAGGATAATTTGCCTTCGACTTCCAGTTAGATGGATTAACTGGATTCGTGGATGGATGTTTTTCAGGTGACTTACGAATTAGTCTAGCTTTTCGTGACCTTGTGGTTTCTTGACGAATATATCGCCCACATGACAGAGTCATAATTTCGGTTTATATATGTAAGTTTGCAGCGCTTGTTCTCAAAATCTTCATGTAGGGGTGAGTGATAATAGAGGATAGTGGTGAACCCCTTAGCGCTTCCTCGATTTGTTTGTATTTCTACCCGTCAAAGTGAAGTATGTAGTGGATAGGCAATGTTTAGCAAGGTCTAAGAGATCATGAAAAGGATTGATTTTGTCTGTATAATTGTGACTGCTTTGTAAACGGGAATCTGGCTGAATAATGACTTTACGCCGAAGCTTATCATTAAATCGTCTGGTTTGATGTCTTTAATGATATCTATGAAGTGGAATGTGTTTTTGACAAACGAATCCATCTTTTCCGCTAATGATTGCCATTCCTTTGCAATGCATTTTGCATAATTATCCGCAGATTATCACCAGCAAACTCTTTGTTGACTCTATGAAGGTAACTGTGTATCTCAGTGGGTTCCCGTCTTTGTGAAAGTTGGGGGCATATTGGTGATTTAATTCTTTTATATTTTCCGGTAGATTGGAGTTATTTATTTTCCTTCGAGGTGTGTTATCGCATCCGCCTTGACTTATTTGTACGTCGCGTCTTGCAGAATGTCTTCCATTTGAAGTCGTAATCCATTTTATTCATTATAACGGATGCGTTGCATGTAGAACAATGGTGTATGGATCTTCTTTCAAGTGCTTTAGTGCCGTTCGTTCTTCCTTGGTGATGTTAGATTACGGTGGTTTCGTTTTTCGCAGACTTCCTCTTTAATAATTTCTGACACCCTAGAACCTACGTTTTTGATCAAAGTTATTATGCTGCAAATGATTTTTCCGAAGGTATATAATTTTCTGGTATGGCATAATTGAAATGTTTCTTCATTGCGCTTCCTGTTGTTGCGTTGATTTCCTTTTTGAATATTTTGTACTACTTTTGGCGTGGTTACTGCATTAATATGATTTTTTTCGGCAATTGTTTAAATTAGTTTATTTGCCTTCTAGTTTCATATTCGGCATCAGATTCACTTCTGTGGTAGGTTAGTAGATTTAGTTTATCCCAAAGCACGTGGTGTATATTATTGCCTAGATGGTAGTGTAGTTCAAGGAGTTCAAGGCGTCCGGTGGCGTTTAATTACCTCCGAGCCCGGCTTCTTTGAGTAGAAAAACACTAGTTCTCTGTAAGATGCGGTTGACCTTTTTGTGTTAGTGTGCTGTTTTATCTTCATATATTTTGGTGTTGTCTCATTTTTCATTTTCTTAGCCACTAAACATATATTCAGCTATAAAATATATTTTAGCAATAAATATATTCAATTTCTTGCATAATAAAAAAGTTTGCCGATTAAATATTGGCAGCATTTTATTATTTTACATGTATGGTGTGCCAGCAGATAATTTCGATTCGCAACACCGAACAATCAATCAATCAATGTCCGGAAAAATGAATTCATTGGGGTATCAATATTGATTGACGTCACCCCATGTTACAGTCAAGATGAGCATTATATAATGGGTTCTTCATATCTACTATCTGCGTTCATTCAACAACGCTTTATTATTCACTTAACATCGACGCCACTACTTAAATACACAAAGTTTTGTTATCGTCCTTACTTTCAAATTAAGAATAAACATAACAATTTAGATAATTAAAATTAACTATATTATTATTTTATTTGTATGTTTTCTCTTACATCCAGCATAAATCAAAAAGTTACTTATAGAATCCTAGAATCATATGTTGGTAATATTAAAATAAAGTTATTGTTGAAGTATTATTTGCTAAATTGAATATATTTAGGTTATTCTTTATTGAGAATAATAATTGGTATTTTATACGAGGGATGTTAAGAAAGTAGTGCGGGTTTCCACCGTGCGGAACACTGGCGAATAGAGTAGCCGCCGAATGCTGATATGTTTAATTGTATTTAGTTACGTCTCGCTGCTATTGACTGTTTTGTTTATAATATTCAAGAAAATAAAGAAAGACACCACACGATTGTGATTAGAATTCTCAACGCAAGAAATGTGCGATGTTATACAAGGATGTGTATAAAGAACTTAGAAAGAGAGAACACCCACGATGAGCAATCGGGTCGACCATCAGTCACTACGGACGAACTTTGAACCATCCACCATATAGTCCACTTAGCTCCTTCAAATAACCAGTTTTTAACAAAACTAAAGGAGTTTTTGACAGGATAAAAAATTATATGTCTCAATACACTGACAATGGAGGAATATGAAGCTGGGGTACAAAAACTCGTTCATCACACGTTACAACAAATACTTAAATTTCCGTTATCAACATCCAATCATAACAACTACTTCCCATACAAACACACCATATAATATTTACATAATAAACTAATCTAAATGCAGTATACAAAAACATTTATATTTTCATATAATTTTAAGTAATTTTTAAAATACACATCATGCACGATGGAATAAATACTGGAAATTAATTTAACGTGTTTATTATAGCTTATACCTCCCAATACTTGTAAAAAAATAAATGAAACGCTTTATACTCATAAATTTAACGTTCAAAAACTTTTTTTACTATTCTAAATTAATTAAGGCATTCCCATTATCTGAAATAAACGCGTCATTAATTATAATGGAAAATGCATCGCCCAAGTGAAAAAAGCACGTTAATTCTTAGGGCCTTTGATGGAAATTCCTTCTCGTTACAGTTTATTTTTAACGCAAAACTTCCTCCTGCTAATTAATTAGTAATGATAATGAATTATTATAAAGGCACAGTATGATTTATAATGGGTCCCGTCTAATTATTGGCAATTAATTATTTTCCCGAAATAATCACCGGAAAGTCCGCGATAAAAGCCTCTCGAAAATTAACGAAAAGCTTTTTACCGAAATTAAATTTATTGGCGGAAGTCGTTCGGGAGCCTCCTGGTAATTGATTTATAATAACAAGTGAGCGTCGAAAATTACCTAATCACAATGTAATTTTATATTGTAACGAATAAATAATTATTATGTGTAGATTTACATAATAACTAAAGTGTATCGACTTTCTCATCTACTTTAATTACATTATTTGTATTATTTAAAATATGTGTATATTTTTCCTTTCTTCTTGATAATCCTATGAAATGGATAAAATTACTGAAAAACTCCATTAAAACAAATCAAGAAATTATAGAAATCTGGAAAATATTGGATATGTCAAGGAATGGTTTACAGAAAATTCCTACAGAGTAAATAAAATTGCATACCAGGAAATGAAATTGCTGGAAAATTCTAGAAACCTCGTGCATAATTTAAACAATCTGGACGGAAACAGTAAAAATATCCAAAAATAAAATAAAATCAAACAATAAATTTAATTTAAAAAAATGATCAATAAAATACAACAAAATAAAATTGCTGGTAAATTTTGGAATTAACAAAGAAAGGTTTATGACAATTTCTAAAGAACATTGAAAAAAGACTATATAAAAATTTAATAAGACTAGATAATTTACTAAATCTTTAGGTCAAGTGTTTAGAAAACTCCGAGATAATGAAGCAGGAAATAAATGAAACTTTCAAACAAATTATATTTTTAATTTAAAAATGGGTTTAAAAAACTTAAATTAAAATAATTATATATTTACGCCATTCACACAATAACCATCTTAGTTTGATTGTCAGAAACCCTGGACATTGAATGGCATGCCTTTAAATGTATGAAAAACTCATGAAGATAGTACTAAAATGATTATCCTGAAGGATCTGTCTGATGTAACTTGTCCATACAATCATGGCAGAAAAACCTTTTACAGAATTTAAAGGAGGTGTTTTGATAAATTCATAATTTGCTCAGCTTAACGATATGACCTCTTGCAAGAATATACTACTGTGCCTAGAATATTTTACAAACCCCGATTTTTTTTAATATAATACTTAAAATATTTTTAACTATGATAATCAAGGTACGGTAGTGATTTTGAAAGTTATAGATATAAACACTCAAACTTTTAATTGTTATTTAGAGAAAGTGGAGATCCATCGCCACAATTGAAGATATTGCAGAGAATGTTCGTTTACAAAGATTTACACTAGCTCTAATTTGACGATATGTTGCGTTTTTCTCCAACATAGCTAAAATCTAAACTCGTCTCACCGAAAGAAAACAAAAATTTCAATAGAGTGAAGAATGTCCAAAACTAGAGTACATTTACAACCGCACTAATTTTTAATTATCCTTTACCAGTTATTAAATTCATGTTGGATACCGATGTAGTACCATTAGTATTAGAACTATTTTATTTAAAAAAAAACAGGCTAGACAAGAACAAGTAACTAGCTACTTTATAATTGTAACATTGTTTAAACACGGAATTACTGCGTTATCCCATAATGCAAGTAGCCAGATTAATGTATTATACGATTATAAAAATATGTAAATGTAGTGAAGATTATTACATTAATGGATTTGAAAAAGGTACTTACAAATTCAACAACATGTATAAAGAGGCTAAAGATAATAAGCAAGAAAAAGTCCATGCTCCAAACACACTTACGTTTGAAATTTGTGATGACGTATTTTCATTAGAAAACTTTCCTAATTCGAGGAGAAGTTTATCGAAAGAAAAAAATTCTAAAAACGTCGATGAAAATTTAAATCTGAAAACAAAAATAAATTCTGGTAATAGTATACAGGTTGCATCAGTAGGATAATGACATGTTTTTACATGAATCCACCATACCACATATAAAATGGACAAGTGAGACCTTGTTGAACGGAAATACTGCGTCTTTCTTATAATATAACATGTAAAGTGGCAACTGAGAGATTTTACACTACAAAAAAAGTCCACGCTCCAAACCACGTTTAGTTTTGAAATATGGAGCAACGCATTATCAATGACTAAAGAAACATTTGTCGAAAATAAAAATGATTCGTTCATTCTAGAATGCCGAAGACGAATTTTTGCAATTTATAAAAAAGTTACCAGGAATTTACTAAAAAAACAAACGCTTATTAATTTAGAAATATGAGAAAAATTGCTTGAACTTTGACGATAATTCAAATAACTTGGAAGAGAAAATATTGGAAATAGTGAATAACTCTGGAAAAACGAAAGAATAAATTTGGGAAATGATGAATTATATTGAAAACTAACTTAAAATTCTAATAAGAACATTAAAAGTAGAAAGAAAACATTAAAGGCTAAAAAATCCTAGAAATATCCGAGAGAAATATATTATACTAGTGAAAAAATTTAAATTTATTCTGGGAAATTCTATAAACCTGGACCAAAATCGAACAACCTGGATAGTAGAAGTAGTAGGAATAGATCAAATTAAAAACCAAAATCAAGAAAAGACTGGTTATATATAAGGGGAAGATTTTCAAAGTTTTTGAAATCTTTAAAAGTATCAAACAGAAAGTATAAACAAAATAGCCAAAAAATAAATAATAGTTAAAAATTTAAAATTAATAAGTGGCTGTATGTGTCTATTATAAATACAATGCGCATTATTTTGTGTGAAGGGTCAATGTAGCAGGTCGCCGGTTTGCTCCTAGCAATCTGAGAGGAAAGTTGTACCTCCGCGTAAAGTGTTTCCTTTTTTTATTTAGTAAGACGACTCACAGGAGCGTTCGCTTGAAGAGCGACACTTAATCAAATATGTGTGCGAATTAAAAGAATCAACTGAAACATTCCAATACTCTAGGAGGCCTTCAAAGGTGACTGCATTTCAAGGCCAAAGTCCGGAAGATAGCACAAGCCGTTCAAAAGAGCCGAGAGGAGATCGCTGAAGAACTGTCCCGTTTTTGTTTTGCGTACAAACCCCGATTGAGCATCCAGCAAATGACTTACACCCTAAACATGACCATATTTGCGGTGAAATTCCGACCAAGAATCTGTATTTTTATTGAAATTTGTATTCTTAAATTTATAATTTGTAAAACAATGTGTCAACCGTAAATAAACAAAAAAGGCACACAAAATCACCCCTCCATCCAAAATAACGCGAGTCTCGCACCTAAACGATGGCAATTGTTCTTTTTGACGCTCGAGGAATCATTTTTCCTTGCAGGTGCTGAGGAGATTAAAACGTTAGTACATGCGCGTGAATGTTGATTTTAATCTCACGGTCAGACTCCCCCATGACTATGCCCCCAACCACACGGCCTTCATTATTACCAATTTCCCCTCTCAGAGCAACAACCTAGTGGTACTAGGGGGCTGTTGCAGTACAGACTGGGCTCTGTTCGACTTTTTTTGTGTCTCCAACTGAGGAGGGAGTTAGGAGTAAAGCATTGGAATCCGTGGAAAACATTTAAAAACATGTTAGGATGTTTCTAGGATTATTATTATTATTATTATTATTATATCTATCTTTTCACTGAATGAAAATTCAACGATTTTATTCTAATTGTTAAACGTCCTAGACATTCAACTTTATGCTATAATAATAACATGGAGATAGCAGTAAAAATACTATACAGGAAAATATGTTTTATATACCTCGTTGATATAGTCAAGATGGGAAAAAACATCGAACGCAACATGTAGAACTTAAAAGGGTGACTCGGTAATTAAGAGATGCAGGATTAAAATTCACTCTTCTTCACACTTTTTAAGAAAAAAACTACAGCATCTTGAACATATTGTCTTAAGTGAAGGTGTTGCAGTCTATACGTAAAAGATGTCAACGACAAGAGAACTCCCGGTTACAAAGGACTTACATCAGCTTTGATTTGTTTTTTGAATTATGTATCTATTAAAAGAATGTACTTATAACCGCTTCATTTTAAAATTTTCCATTACTAGTTTACTATACTGCTTTATCACAGATTTAGAATAGACAAGAAAATGTAATTTACTACTTTATAAAAACCATAAAGCCAAAACGGGTTTACTGAGTAACAAGGTCTTATAATGTAGGGATCCACCTTATAACTTATAGTCATTAGACAAAAATAAAAGTTACGAAGAAGTTTGCACGAATAGATTTTAAAAATGTGGTTACTTAATCAGTATATAAATACCAGAAAGAAAGCTGTCTTATAACAGAGATTCAAGAACAAAAAATGCTATAAAAAACTGAAGCCATAACAAAATTCTCGCAATTTAGAGAAGAATAAAATAATATAATAAATAATGCTAAAAATTATAGATAATATTAATAAAAATAAAATAAATAAATCTGCAAACAAATATGAGAAAATCCCGACGAAAATTGAAACAATCTGAAAATGGCGAAAATACTAAATCATGATGATAAAAACCGGATATAGAACTTATAAAAGGGTTTCTGATGTTTGAAAGATTTAGCAATGAAACTCAAGAAAAAACTAATTTCAACAACAAACTATAGAATCTATGATATCTCATCTCAAATAACGATGTTGCATCTAACAAAATATTCCAACGGCAAGAAAATGGCCAGTTTTACATCAGCACCTAATGTTTCTTGAATTATGTACCAGCTGTAATATTTTCTTGGATTATATACCTTTTATCAACAGTATATTGCGGTATTTTTCAACATCTCCTTACTGAAGAACAGACAAACAAAGGTTTCAATCGAAAGAAACGTCAGGAGTTATTTCAAACGTTTTTTGTTCTATAGAAAGATGTTGAAGAACACTACAACTTACTATTGATAAAAAGTATATAATCCAAGAAAACATTCCAGTTAGTACATAGTAACTAAAGTATACACATATAGGAGTTCTCCATTACGAGTTGAAAATTTTCTTTTGAGCGCCGTAAGTGATGTGCAAATTAGAGCTGTCATATCAAAAATCCAGAATGGACAAGAATAAACGCATTGACAAGACCAAAATGGAATTACTGCATGATAGAAAAAGAGTTACTAGTCATAAGGCTTCAGGTGTGTTAATTATTAATACAAACTACTAAGTTAGAATTATTCACAGAAACGCGGATGCTTTTTCTCGGCGATTATGACTAAAATATTGTAAATACTGTAATAACACTGAAACATATATGCCTTTTTCCAAAGACCATGCATTAATACTACAATTAAATACTACAATGATCAGAATGTAAAGGTGAATAACGGTAGAAAGTAATTTTAAAAGTACAGTAGCATTAATTGCATCTTAAAACTCCTAATGGAAGGAATGAAAGTTTATTTTAATAACTCTCTGCTTATTATCAGGAACATATTTTCAATTATTTAAATATTACCGAGCTTATGAGTTTTTTTATATGGACCACGGACTATGGGGACGCTCTTTTAAGGTTTCAGAAAAACAGGGAAAAAAAAAACAAAAGACAGACTCAAAATTCTAAAAGTAGAAAATAATAGTAATAAAAGAATTTTTTAAATAATCAGCAAACTGAAAAATATAAATGTAAAGAAATAATGTAAAAAAAAACTATCAAACGAATTTGTTCTATTGAATCCTTTGTCCGAATAAGACGAAAGTAGTCACAACAAAAAGTGTAAAATTCCTGAAACTAGCAAAGTGTTATTATATCTTAACCTACTCCGTAATCAAGATGTATCACACAGGTTCAGCTTCAACAATCAATCATAGTATAAAAATATATAGATTGTGCACACAGCAGCGATCTGCAACGATGAAGTAACTTCGAATTTCTACTAGAAGAAGATAGATTAGATTGGATTAGATTATAATGGGATCGTTTGGCTATAGAATTCAATTAATACATAATGCCGAATCGCATAAAAGACTTAAAAGTAGGTCTATAATTATGTTTTATGGTATTATCATCGAAAACGATTTTATGAATTCTAAGAGTATGTGGCGTTCCCTCGAGGAATGTACAGGCGAGAGCGTGGCAAACAAGGAGCTCCAGGAATCAGGGAGGCGGACGAAAAAACCAGGGAAACCAAAATAATAAATAATTAAGACATATAGAGATTTTTGGCGTGTAAAACGTTAGTTTACATTCTTTGCATTAGAATAAAGAAATAATCTCTAGTTTTACAATTTCCTGAGTAATTAATAATTAAACCTGCTTCGGTAAATGAGTAGAGGTTTGTCGAGGCAACACAAATTCTACATTGGTGACCCCGAGGGGCCTACGTTATTGGTGACCTCTGAACACGCTGCTGTAGTAAGCAACCCGGCAAGATAAGTGCCGACGATTCGCCGATAGCAGAGGAGCAGGATCACATTGAGGAATATCGAGAGCTATCAAAACTGTCAGCTGTCTACAATCATTCATTCCTGTACTCGTCCAGATAACACGAAAGCCACACGGAAGCACGAAAGCCACGAAACATTCCTCGACGGTGACGCTACATTAACCTTTCTTCACATTAGAAAATCCTCACTTTCTCCTTACATTTTCTTCCTTCTTGATTTTCTTTCTTCTAATTTCTTTTCCTAATTTCAAACGGTATGGAAGATCAAAGTACCTCTGAGGAAACGATCGATAATATTAAATGTGTGCTTCCACCATTTTGGCGTGTTGATCCCTTTATTTGGTTTATCCAAATAGAGGCGGAATTTTTAAATTCACGCGTAACCAGTTCTGTCCGGAAATTTTATAAAGTTGTCGCTTCCTTACCTCCAGATATCGCAATGGACGTAAGGGATTTATTAATGGAACCACCCGCCATCGATCCTTATGAAATACTAAAAAATGAGATTATTAAACGGACAATAATTTCTGAAAAGAAACGTTTACAAAAACTCTTATCGAACGAGGTACTCGGAGATCGAATTCCTTCCCAACTTCTACGTAAATTACAGTAACTTTTGGGGAATACCTCAATCGATGAGAACTTACTACGCGAAATTTTCTTGCAACGTCTTCCCGCTGATGTGCAAAAGATCCTAGTTTCATCACGTGGTACGTCATTAGCAGATCTTGCAGAAATGGCAGATCACGTGATGAAAATCTCAGCACCTATGTCCATCATTGGCATTTCCAAATAAGTTTCGTATAACACCAAATTAGACACGAAATTTAGCAATTTCGAAGCAACGGTGCAAAGTTTACAGAATCAAATTTCGGAATTAACTCAAAATTTAACCACCTTAACTACCTCTATTTTGCAACAATCTAAAAACAAATATCCAAGTAGAAACTGTTCTTCTTCCAGGTCTCGTTCTGTACAATGTGATGACCCAAACCACAAATTGTGCTGGTATGACTATAATTTTAAAGACAATGCACGAAAATGCACCAAACCTTGCGATTGGGGAAACGACTCAGAACGGGTTTGATGTCGACCTACGATTCCGTTCATCCGTCAGGTCGACTAATTTTTATCCGCGATACAAATTCTGGCACTAAATTTCTTATCGACACTGGCGCCCAGGTCAGCATTTTAGCGGTGAATCAACTCTATGCCAATACTCACCCCCCTACAAAATTTACATTGCAAACCGTAAGTGGAAATTTAATTTCAACTTTCGGATTATCTAAACTAACAGTTAACATCGGCTTAGTTGTAACATTTCAGTGGCATTTCATACTTGCACGCGTAAACCACTCGATTCTTGGTGCAGATTTTCTCCGGCATTTCAACATAATTGTTGATATTGCCAATAATCGATTAATGAGGAAACCGTCCAGTCTGATGCAACAGCCGATTATAAATTCATTATCCAATCATCATCCAACATATTCCAAATTACTCAATCAATTTCCCGATCTCACCACTTCTTTTGACCTCACTAACCCAATTAAACATCTAGTGTAACATAGCATTGAAACTTCTGGCCCACCTGTTTTCAGCAAACCAAGGCGTTTACCGCCACACAAATTCAAAATTGCCAAACAAGAATTCGATAGCTTATTAAAACTTGGTTTTGTTCGACCCTCATCAAGCCCATGGGAATCACCGCTGCACTTGGTATCGAAATCCGATGGTTCTTGGCGACCGTGGGGAGACTACCGTGCACTTAACAAGGTTATAATTCCTGACCGATACCCTCTGCCCATATTGCATGATTTTACGTATAGCTGTTTTGGTTGCAAAGTCTTTTCTAAAATCGATTTGATTAAAGCTTATCATCAAATTCCAATTCACCCTAATGATATACCGAAGACTGCAATCACAACACCATTTGGCTTGTTTGAGTATACGCGGATGAGTTTTGGTTTGAGAAACGGCGCACAAACTTTTCAACGGTTTATGGACTCGGTTCTTCGCGAGCTAACATTTTGTTTCGTATGTTTGGATGACATTTTAGTCTTCAGTAAAGACGAACATGAGCACGTACAACACCTTCGACAAATTTTTCAACTATTAACAACTTTTGGAATCAAAATTAATAACGACAAATGTATTTTCGGCGAAACAAAATTTGATTTCTTAGGTCATAGCATTAACAGTTCAGGCATCAAACCATTACAAATTAAGGTTGATGCAATCATGTCTTTTCCACAACCGTCTGACCAGAAATCACTTCAACGTTTCCTTGGCATGGTAAACTTCTACCACAGATTTATAAAATCATGCTCAAGAATACTTGCACCGCTCAACCAACTTGCATCTCAAACTCCACGCAACAAACCCCTGGTATGGTCACAACCTGCACTACAAGCATTTACGGCATTCAAGGCTGCACTAGCCGACTATGCTATGCTTAGCCTACCAGACCCAAATGCAGAATTAAGGATTATGGTAGACGCATCTGATTCCGCTGCTGGTGCGGTCTTGCAGCAGAAGGAAAAATCTGGCGTTCTTCGACCGCTAGCTTTCTTTTCTAAATCATTTTCAATAACTGAACGCAAATACAGTACATTCGGTCGTGAATTACTGGCCGTTTATTTGACAATTAAAAAATTCAAATATTATCTCGAAGGTCGTAATTTTATCATTTTTACAGACCATAAACCATTGATTGCTGCCATAAATTCAATTTCAGATCGTTATTCAGGACGTGAGCACAGACATTTAACTTTTATCGCACAATACACTACTGATGTTAGGTTTGTTCCCGGTAAAGAAAACGACGTCGCGGATACGTTATCGCGTGTCGAAATTAATATTTTAGAATTACCGGACCTAGCCAAATTTCAGTCAGAAGACGATGAGCTTAAATTTTTGTTAACAAACGGCACAACTTCACTGAAACTGGAGCAGTTCACTCCGCCTGGCACTAGCACACCCATTTACGTTGACATTGTTTCGAAACGACCTTATGTTCCCGGAGAATTACGACTTAACATTTTGCAGTCACTCCACGGGTTAACTCATCCTGGCGTTCGACCAATGAAACGTCTTGTAAATTCACGCTATATATGGCCGCGGATGAACCACCACATCACACATTTTGTCAAATCCTGTTTGCAGTGCCAGAAAGTCAAAATTTTCCATCACACAGTATACCCGATTGCTAAGTTTCCTGATCCGGACGACCGATTCACTGACATCCACATCGACATTATCGGCCCTTTGCCAGTTTGTCACACATACAGATATCTTTTAGTCTGCATAGATCGATTCACGCGTTGGCCTGAAGTCCAACCACTTGTCGAAATTACTGCAGACTCTGTTTCTCAAGCTTTTTTAAATTGTTGGATCTCACGCTTCGGCATACCATCTACGGTTCTCACTGACCGTGGACGTCAATTTCAATCTCATGTTTGGAAACATTTTTGCAAAATTTTTGGCATTACACACAAATTCACAACCGCCTATAATCCGCAATGTAACGGTTTGGTAGAGCGGCTCAATAAACAAATTAAAGACTCGATCCGAATGAGTAACGATCCAAAGAACTGGGTGTCACAACTACCTGTAATTTTATTAGGTTTACGCACTATTTTTAAAACTTCACTTTCGGCCACAACAGTCGAATACGTTTATAGTAAAACATTACGTTTACCAAGCGATTTCCTGTTTCCAAGTTCAATTTCCGGTTACCTTCCTTCAGGCTCAAAATTTATTGATGACTTACGAGTTAAAATGCAGATACTACGACCTGCATTAAGCCGCCCAGCCTCTCGCAAAAGTTTTGTGCACCCCGATTTAAGTAATTGCACACACGTTTTCATTAGGAAGGATTGTATTAAGCATCCTCTTCAAACCGCGTATGACGGACCGTTTCAAATTTTAAAGCGACAATCAAATTTTTTTACGATTTCTGTTAATGGAAAAATCACAAATGTTACCGTTGACCGATTAAAGCCTAGCTTCTAACCAACATTTTCTGTTGCTTCATCTTCAAATTCTTTACACTTTTCTCCGTTCCCTACTATACTTCTTCGGTCTATTCTTAAACGTCATGGATCTGTAACCAAAAAAACAACTCCTACTAGAAGGATTTCCTTCTCTTTTCCCCTTTCCTAGTTTTCTCTTTTACTTCCTTTTTCTAAGGGGCGGGGTAGTGTGGCGTACCCTCGAGGAATGTACAGGCGAGAGCGCGGCAAACAAGGAGCTCCAGGCATCAGGGAGGCGGACGAAAAAACCAGGGAAACCAAAATAATTAAGACATATAGAGATTTTTGGCATGTAAAACGTTAGTTTACATTCTTTGCATTAGAATAAAGAAATAATCTCTATTTTTACAATTTCCTGAGTAATTAATAATTAAACCTGCATCGGTAAATGAGTAGAGGTTTGCCGAGGCAACACAAATTCTACAAGTAAAACACACTGAATTGAATGTAGATGTATATATGGTATACCAGTTTAATTTTGAATCTATATGGATTCCTAAAACTTTTGCATGTTCACTTACGTCAAAATTGGTTTCATATTTAGAGTTAAAATTAATTACTTTCGTTTTTTCTTTATTGAGTATCATTTTGAGATTTAAAATCAATTCTTGTGCTATTTTAAAAACGATATTAGCCTTAGAGATAAATGTTTCCGAGCAACAGATAGTATTTAATATACTTATATCATCTGCATAAGAAGCTGATTTTTCCCTATCAAATGGCAATTCCTTGAAAATATCATTTAAAAATGGAGGTCGAAGTATACTCCCCTGCGGAACACATCCACTATTTTGTAGATAAGATTTTATCAAATTATGACTAACTCCCCTTATGGAATCCTTCAACCATCCAATGCACTGACAACATAATCTTTAAATTCATATACTGTCATATTTGTGATTCTTTTCTTTTGATCTCCGGTTTGGAAAGAATCGTAAAATTTACAACTATTACAGAAATGCGTAATTCGTGATGCTCTGATATTTCACAATTTTTGTGAAAACAGATAGTAACATGATTGGCCTATAATTACTTTCCACTGCCATATCTCCTAACTTGGAAATTCGAACTATAATTACTAGTTTTCAAGAATTTGATTTATTAAATTCTTTAATGGTACTACTATTTGGTATGCATCCGCTTTTATTATTTTGGCATGTATTTATTCAAATCCAGTTGACGTTTTACTTTTAAGTACCATAATAGTATTAAACTTCTCAGAACAAGTTATGGCTTTTAAGAACAGCGTTTTTACATTTCGATTTATATTGCATTGGTATTTAAAAGAATTTTTATTCTGAAATAATTGCATATTATTACTTCAATATTTATTTCCTCTAATAGGTTTATATTATTGGCATTATTTTTCTTTCCTAAGTAATTATTTACTGCCGATCATATCGATTTACTTTTATTATGAGAGAAATAATCCAGTAGTTGTTTAAGATGAACAGTATCAGGAGAATAATACACTTTCTTTTTGTAATGTCTGTTAATCATTGCTTGTTTTGGAGAAGCACTAGATATGTATTTATAATACTTATTCCAACGTATATTAACGTTATTTGCATTAAACTTATATACTCTTAATAATATTTTGTTCCTTGTAATCGCGCTAGATGTTCTGTTAGTAAATCAATGTTTGTCTTTCGCAGTAAGTTCTTTTCATACTTTTCTTATACGAGTATAATGATCTTTAGAAGTTTTATTTCTTTTTTTAGAGCTCGATTTTATTTCAACAGCACCTTCTTACACATTCACTTGTAATCTTTGAGGTTACAACAAATGATTCTTTTGTTATCAATAATGTGTACCTTGATGTATCTCTTGACACATTCACGATGAAATAAATTTCCACACTTTATGCACGCAATACGTGTGCATAATTTATCAGTGCAGAACGGTTTTTTCGAATGAGCAGTTTTCGTTACCCACAATTTCTTATCAACTACTACTTATTGTACAGCTAATATTTTAATTTTGGTTTCACTCCCCATGATCTGTCAAAGAACCTCCATAGTGCCGTTATAGCAGATTATTTTTTTAGGAACGCGTTCTAATTAAGTTTCCTATCTAGTTTTAAGCGTAGATATTTTACATGGTCGGACAGAGCAATTTCTTTTCCTTTTACTTTGGGGGCTTTGATATTCAGCTTCCTACGATTAGTTAAAGGTACCTCTAAAGTTTTGCCAGAATTGACATTGAAGCCTTCCTCCAGGCACCATTTTACTACAATATAAAGGACAGCTTGAGCTATGATAATGTTGTTATATTTAGCCCCTATGATAATTGTTATGTCGTCGGCATAACCTTGCATGCAATAACCCTAGTCGGCCAAGGTCATCACGAGGTCATCCACCATGATACACTATAGCAGGGGCGATAGCACAGCGCCTTGTGGGAAACGTTTTGCTGGGGTTATTTTTTCTGATTCGCACCCTATACCTGTGTTGATCTTACGGTTTTCAAGTACGACCTTGTTATGGTCCCTTTTCCACGATTTTGAAGGTTGTGTTTTCAAATGCATCTTCTATATCCACGAAAATACCTAATGCAATTTCCATGTGCTTTAGTGAAGCTTCTATGCCTGTTGTGAGGCTATGAAGTGCATTAACAGTTGATTTGTCAGATTGGTAGCTATACTACTGCTTATATTGTTGTCTCAAATATTGTATTTTAGAACCACCTAGAGGTAAACTAAGATCTTCAGTTGATCTCACCGTGTCTTCTATTTAAACTACAACTACTCTTAAAATGATTTAATAACAGTTTGGAATAAATTAAAAATTATTTGGGGTGGGTGGGTGACTTGAAACCATTAAATTGAAAAATTTTCTCATTAATAACCACAAATATTTATAAAACTGCGTCAACTACAAAACCTATAAATTGAATTAGATATTCCTTTAAGTGCAATATATAAGTTATGATAAAAGTAAACATATTTTATTTGCACCTACAAAACTCAAACTACTACTGCTATCAATTACATATTCCATTAACTCCATCAACTAAAATTAATTAAGGAAGAGTGAATATTCTTCAACATTTCACATTGAAAAAGCATACAGAACTAAAACAAATACGACTAGGCCGAGACCGTATGAAGCAATCGTATTTAAATGTATTCATTTAAACGATGACATTTGCAGCGGGCTTATCACACAAAGGTCAGCTAATGTTTGTGTTTACAATAAAAGGGTAGGCGAAATAGGAACCCTTCTCCACCTCTTGCAGCTCTGTTTGCTGTTTGCACTCTGACGATTTAATTTGAAGTCGCTAGAACACATACATTAAGAGATACGCTGTAATGAAATAACACTGATGCCGGACTTCCTACTATTGATGTTAAGGTTTTGCGGCGATATTATTTTCTATGAATGACGAGAAGCCCATTCGTGCATAGCACATATTAAAACAGGAATAATATTCCTAATGAAGGTCTTATATAAATATATTTCACGCTATGATATTGAGATGTGTTTTAATTAAATTAGTAATTTTTATTACAAATTTACTTATTGAAATATTTAAAGTTAAATAGTTAATAGTCAGTTGATAAATGTATTTAATTTGTAATTGTTAACTTTGCTCAGCAAATATTTATCAATGGTTTTTACGATTTACTTGAAAACGAACACAAACACTTTATCATTTATTAATTTCTATTTTAGTTATATAGCCCTTTTATATTTATCGTTCATCCTATGTATTAACGTAACTTTCCCAGGTCAAACGGATATTAAAAATTGTACCAATTTCCTCTTCAAAAATAGTAGTATATATAACATGTAAATATTTTGTGTGTGTGGATGATGTTAAATTTTTGAATATATTTCATGTACAAATGTAATTTTAGTAGAATTCTAGTATTGTTTTTGTAACAAGTCACGTATTTGATAAAGAACGAGAACGAATTGAAGTTATAATTGAAATGTCAGTCCTTGTCGGAGCGTAATTTAAAAAATCTATAAGAACCATTTTGTGCTGCTCGTTAAAGATCACCCCGAATGATATAAATTATGACTCACGAATTTTTATTCCACTTAGCGTAATTAATTTCTTTTATATTTATGTAAATTGTGCAAACATTCACGCTATCAACAATTAAGTCTCAGTATTAAAAATTATATATTTATTACTCTATTTTCCAGCCATAAAGCAAATATTATTTAATATATTAATTAATATGTGTGTAACTAAATCAATTTTAAATGGTATTTAAAATCCATACATTACAGGCTGAAAATTTAATGAATAATATTAATTTAGAACATGCATGTAGTTTGTTTCGTGGGATAACATGTACTTTCACGGTCGCAATGTGCTTTGGGGAGCACGAGGGCGCAGGAAGATAATAGTGGTTAGGCCATAATTTGCTTGTAAAGGCATAAAACGTTGCCTGAGTTGCCGAGTTTACGGTGATAGAGGAAATCAGCGGAATTGCATCGCATAATTTACTAGAGATAAATTGCGGAGATTCACGATATCAACCCAATATTGAGCTTCGTTTCAGTTTGTTCGGTGTAATCCCTTTACCCTTTTGTGCCCCATATTAAAATCGACATATATTCCTACACATTATTCAACAAACAAAGTTTTATAATTAAACTTAAATACAAAGCACGCATTTCGATCTATAGAACTGGATGAAATATTTTAAATATATAATTAAGAATAATACATTACTTCGTATAAAATAAACAAAACAAATTTTACTATTTGCGAAATATGAAATAAGCACAGATTTATAATTAATCTCATCTGCCAAGTAAGTACTTTAAGATAAGAGGATTATCAAAACGTTGCTTTCTATATAAAGTTGCATTAACTAATACATGAGAATTTATAATACATTATGCAGAAGGGGTGAATGCGCCGGGCATTGCACTTTAACTTATATTCTACTTCGCCTGGAACAAACAAAATATATTTATATAAAACTGGGTTACGGAAAATTTTACTATATGCGTAAAGAAAGTTTTATAATTAAACTTATACACAAAGTATGCATTGAGGTGTACAAAGCTGGATGAAATGTTTTAAATATTCATAAACTCTAAAATAATAGTTAATAATAGAGTGTACTAATTACGTAAAATATAACTTTATAAGAAATTTCTTGAGAAGCTTCTTGAACGTTTATTTTTATTTCTGTAAACGGAAATGGAATTAATTTCATGTTTTCCATATTTAATCAAGTTTAAATGATTTGAAGCTATTTAAATTCTTAAATAAAATTTTAACATAATTGGTATTATTTAGGGGACTCAGGATACTATTATATACATCGAGTCGGACACGTATTAAAGCTCTATCAGTACAATATAGGTATATGTATATAGGGCATAATAGCTAGACAATGGCTGTATATACTATATAATAATAATGGAAACCGAGGTTGCCACATTGTTGGATAGATAATGTCTAATGTTTACCGTGTGCAGTTAATTAGAAAACATCCTTGTAATACGCCGTTCAGATTCTTGACGAAGATTGCTTAGCTTAGAAAATCAATACTTTCATGGTGTGAATTGCAGTGTATTTCTAAAAATATTTTTTATCAATATTTATTAAAATACAAATAAACGAAATTAATTAATTATTTGACTGAAACATTAGGCAATTATCTTTTCCTTGCCCTTAATGTTATTAAATATAACTGTCATACTACATAACTTACACAAATAACATGATAAATTCATAAATGAATCAAGGTGGTAGGCGCATACGGTTGCAGCCGAATTAACGATAACGAGAGTGCAGCATCGTTAACTTAGTGCGACAACTTCGGCGTTGATTATTGCTAATTCGGAGTCCGGGAGTTTACAGCTGACATTCATCGGTTCCCACGCAATATCGATTTGGTACGCTGCGCCTTCCCACCGAAATCTAGATTCTTGAATCCAGATTTACCAAAGCAGCTTCTTTCTTAGCTGCGAAGCATATTCTGATCCATATTTCTCGGATGAATCGAATGATAATTCCGCCTTCATCTCCTTGTTCAGATTCGTGATTGCTGACAAGGGTTATATGGGCTGGTGTTGAGCCAACATTGACTGATTTTCCTGGCAATTTATCGTCTTTATATTCGATACGGTATGTCTGCTTGGAAGCTCCGTTGAAGTGCCACCTTCTGGCTTGGAAGTTAACTACTATTCCAGCTTCCTTCCAGGTTGTCTTTTCTTGGGATTTATCCTCTCAGCAACTTATTAATTAAGCCGTATAACATATTTAGTTGAGGATACAAGTCGCATTTGTCACAGTCAGTTGTTTGCTTGACCATCTGCTTTGTACTGAATAGTTTAAGATATATTGCGTGGTCTGATTTATTTGACGCAAAAGCTTTGCGTAGCATCATCGTCACTTGATGCCATGTCTTTACTTGATCCTTGACACCATTTCACCATTTATGGGCATTTGCTTTAAAAGAAGAAGAGGGGTGAGGAGTCGATGATACCCTTAAAGTTTTTACAAATTTATGTTTGGTTGATAAATTCTCTTACTGCGTTGTGATTCCATTCGCCACTTAATTCGGCTGTGCACTGGGTAAAGTTCCTCTTGTTTGTACATCCATAAATCTCCATTCTGGAGCTGCTCAACGGTGATATCATTATTGCTTCGCTTCTAATCTGCACTGACGCATTAGGCCACACATTGGGTCAGTCAATTGGCTCAACGTATTACTAGGTCCCTTAAAGAAAACGTCAGAGTTTGGTTATGGTTGGATATTTTAGTGGTTAAAAATATAACCGGGGAGTTCTAGCTTTGACGTAGACGTATTATTAAATGGTTATTTTGACACATTTCTTAATCCTAATAATAACAATATTAAACTGTCTATCCAAATCAATATAAGACAAGAAAGAGGGTGGCCTATATCCATCTTCCAAGCAGTAAAACATAAACGAGGATTAAATGAATGAATAATTATTTATAACAAAAATATGTAAAATTTAAATTACGTTGTTATGAAGAAGATATTTTTAAGAAACCCTCGGGTATGTTTTACTATAGGTTATAGGTTATAGGTTAAGTAGGGTCTTAGTGAGTTGTGTTAGCCTCTCGTGAACTGCGACCTAACAGATCTATTGTTCTACCCTTAACCAATCACTTCCCAAGCAGTCCCACGTCCACCATGAACCTGGTAACTATCTTGGGGGTGATAATGCTCACTTCTTCGGGGGATAATCGGTCCCTGCCGAAGTGTGAAAGACGCTTATGAGCAATCGCGACACAAGTGCATAGTATGTGCTCGGTAGTTTCATCTGCCGAATCACACAATCTGCAGTTTCCACTTTCCTCTTTTCCCATTTTCCGCAAATGGTATCGGAGGGCACAATGCCCTGTCATGAGTCCGGTGAAAGTTCTTAGTTCGTTCCTTGTGAGTTCAAGCACCTTGTGGCTGTGATCGAGTTTCAGGAGTCGTTTTGATTGACGTAGACCTGGTACGTTGTTCCAATACTTACGTCTTCTGTCCTCTTCCCATTTTTGCACCACCTCTCTTCTATGCGCCATGGGGAGTCCACAAAACGGCTCTGGTCCTATAGGAGTGGCATTTGCACCTCTTTTTGCGAGTTCATCGGCCACTTCGTTGCCTTTAATATCCCCGTGCCCTGGGACCCACATGAGGGTCAACAAGTTGTTCTTCGCCAGTTGCGAGAGGGATCTTCGACATTCCCAGACAGTCCGTGAGCCGTGACTATAGGCTCGAACGGCCTTTAATGCGGCTTGGCTGTCTGAGCAGATGTATATATGCGCGCCATTTAGGTGCCTATCCAAGCATTCTCTGGCGCACATATCAATTGCAATCGTTTCTGCTTGCAAAATCGTGGGCGTCGTGCCCAGAGCCATGAAGCTCCTGTGGTTTTGGTTAGGCCCATAAATGCCTATTCCAGTACCTCTCGTATTCTTGGCACCATCCGTGTACCAGGCTGATATCCCTCGTCCAAACTCCTTGACTCTCATCAAAGCCGTTTTGGGGTCTTCGATCGACACCTTAAATGGTAATTCGAATTCGAGCTTCCTGGACATAATGTCCGTCGGTTTGGACAGAAGGGCCGGGTCGATTTGCTGCAGTATTTCTAAGTGTCCTGTCCAGTCCCCCGGCAGTGTTTTCTTCCTCTGGTGTAGTCGGAGGGCAGCCACAAGTCCCTCTTTTTGTACCACTAGATGGAGCGGTGTGAGACCAATGATTGCCTCCATTCCCGCGGTTGGGGTCGTTTGCATGGCCCCTGTGATGCTTAGACATGCTAAACGTTGAAGCCTACTCAGCTTCTTTTGAGGACACCCCTTTGTTACAGTCATAGATACTGTGGATCCTGCTAGAGAAGCCGTTACTAATCGGCTTTGAAGCATTGCCTCCACCCATCTTATCGTGGAAGGATATAGTCCTTTATTTATAGCCGCTCGTTTTATTGCAGAAAATGAGGTGTTGTCAAAGGCCCCCTCTATGTCTACAAATATTCCGATTGCTATTTCCTTGTATAGGATTGCTCGTTCTGCCTCTTTGACGAGGTGATGTAGAGCATCGACGGTGGATTTGCCAGCTTGAAATGCGAATTGCTTGGCATTTAAGGGTTTTCTTATAAGTAAGTCACCCTTTATATGCTCGTCGATTATTTTCTCCATAGCCTTTAGGAGAAAAGAGGTTAGGCTGATGGGTCGATATGATTTAGGTTCATCTAGAGGCCTATTGCCCACTTTAGGTATAAATACCACTTTTGCCTCCCTCCACAACCGGGGTATATACCCTAGTGCATAACTTGCTTTATATATCTCCCTGAGTCCTGGAGCAATTGTATCCAAGCCGCGTTGTAGTAGCGCGGGGAAGATACCGTCCATTCCTGGGGATTTATATGGCTTGAAGCTGTTTATATTTTCCCCGCTAAGCAGCGGCTGTCGCGGTTGGAACAGTGAGCCACTGAGCCGGTACTAGCCGCAATTGTGTTTTTAGTCACTACTTTTGATCCCGGAAAGTGAGTACCTAAGAGTAGCTCTAAACTTTCCTGTTGATCTTTGGTGTGACTGCCGTCAGTTCGTTTTAAGATGCCGACCGCATTGGTATGGTCCTTTGATAGGACCTTCCGGAGTCTATTTGCTGGGGTCAGATTGTCGATCCCCTCGCAGTAGGCCTTCCAGGCCTTTCGTTTAGACTCCCTCAGTTGCTTATTGAATTCAGTCAGAGCCTGTCTATAGGCTGACCAGTTGCCTGTTTTCTTGGCTCTGTTGAAGGATTTCCGGGCGGAAGTCCTGAGTCGATCCAATTCCTTGTTCCACCAAGGAACGTTTCTCGAGAAGTTTACCTTCTTTACCGGGCAGCTTTTCTCATAGGCTGCTACAATGGTATTGCTTAGGTGTAGTGAGGCTTGTTCTAATTCCTCTATGGTAGCGATGTTGTATTGGAGGCCTTGAAGTTCGGACAATAGACATTCGTTATATAATGTCCAGTCCGTTTTTCGTGGCACTCTGCACTCTGCTATTTCCGTACTCCCAGCTTCCATATCGAACGCGATCGTTTGATGGTCCGACATGGAGGGCTCAGAGAGTACACGCCAATTTTTTATCAATTGCGCGCCGTACGCTGTGGCTAAGGTCAAGTCAAGTACCTCTTGCCTTATTGCGTTTATAAACGTGGGTTTATTCCCCCTGTTTAAGATGTCTAGATTGCTAGCGCATACATAATCAAGAAGGTACTTACCCCTGTTGTTGGTATCTGAGCTGCCCCATACTGTGTGGTGCGCATTAGCGTCGCAGCCCATGATAAGATGTTTCCCATTCCTGCGGCACCAGTCCGTGAGGTTCTTTACTGCCTCTGGTGGTGGGTTGTCTTCGTCCCCTGGAAAGTAGGCTGAGGCAAATACAATTTGCCTCTTGCCATCCCGTTGGTACGTCCACGACCGCTGCCACTAGGTCCTGGGTGACGAACTGTGGAATGGGAGCATAATTAGTATCTTTCCTGAAAATCAGGGCGGCCCGTGGCCTGCCGCACGTAGTATTACATACCAGATAGTACGATGGGTTCTGAAGTCCTTTAATCGCCCCTCCGTGAACCCAGGGCTCTTGAATTAGCCCTATTTGGACGTCCCCCCTAGCCAGCCTGCTGCTTAAGGCACTTGATGCTGCCTTAGAGTGCTGCAGGTTGATTTGGAGGCACTGCCACTTACCCTTCATTTTTGGGCCTTGGAATGACCCCCACCTCTGGCATCCTTCAGTTTGTCCTGGGGCATAATCCTGCCCTTTGGACGCACATCAGCCTGCTTCTTGGGTGGACTCTTGGTCAGGCTTGGAGCCTTTCTGATCCCTGGAGGCTTGTTGGCCTCTCCGGAACCAGTTGCGGATTGCAACGGCGGATTTTTACCCTGATCCAGTTGCTCTTTGGAGCTTGAGGCTCCTGCCCCTTCATCAGGCTTGTCCTGCTTCGCCTTGGTGCGAAGCTGTACTTCGCCGTAGCGATACCCAACGAGGTAGTTGCGTTTTTTTAACTTCTCCATGGACAGAGCATCCACGGAGAAGGTAACCTCTTGAGTGGGTCCAGCGGTCACCCTTCTTAAGACCCTCCAGTTAGAGGCATCGCATCCATTCTGGACTGCAATCAGTTGCAGGATACGTTCGTCCCTGTACTCCTGACTGCCCGGAAAATATCCCACTAGGATATCGTTGTGCGGCATTTCCTCCGCTCCAACGACTTTTAGGGCTGCACCTTCCCAGGGGACGATCTCATCCTGATGCGACTTCAGCCACGTTACCGTAGCTTCGTTGCGGCAGGTGATCCCGATCCACCCAGGTCGCTTGTGAATCCCAAGGAATCTAGAGTCTTCCTCGTTCCCCTTTTTTAGGACTATATCCATGATAAACTCCAGTGTGGACTCTATTTGTTCCACTGACAGGAGAGTAGCAGGGTAGTCCTTTGCGATAACACCAACCTTCAGTCCTTTTACGGCCTGACTGTATGATGCCATTTTTTGGGGATTTTGCTTCCCCTCTGTATCGCTACTCGGGCTTGTGCTTGTGAGGGCCTTGGTTTGCCCCTGCACCCGCTTGAGTGGTGATATGCCGCTCGTGGAGGGCTGTACAGTCCCTTTCGCACGTTTGGCTGGCGTACCCTTCGGCGTACTGCCGTCCGAACGGGTACGTTTTTCGGTCTTTTGCTTACGCGCTGGACCGAAGGGCTGTAAGGCCTTTTGTGCTGCCTCTTCCCGCGACATGCCCTTGCTGATGAGGTATTTAAACCTCTTCTTCCCAGCACCGCTTAGGCGCGGCTTGCGTGGCTGGAGGTCGTTGGGCTTTTGCCCAGCCTCTTCTCCACTGCTGGCTAGGAGTAGTTCCTCCCTGTCGGTCTCAGGCGCTAAGTCCTCTCCCGTGGCAAGGATTTCACACTCCATCGCCGTAGTTTCGTCCTTTGAGGGGGACGAGCCCTTATTTGTTGATTCTTGGTCCATTATTGACCCCACGAGAAGCTAGGGAAATAAACGGTCACCTGCAGCAGAGCCCCGCATGTCACAGGAAGGCTATTTGAAACCGGAGGTCGCCTGGTATCCGGAGTTCGCATACTAAGACTAAGCTTCCCCTTAGCCATGCAGCCTTAGGCATATGCTGTTCCACCTTGGCTTGAGGAGTTTTTTATTGTGGCTCTCCTTTCACTTGGTCCATGCAGTTAAGCCCAGACCCTCTTTCGCTCACTGCCAGCGAGACTTGACCACGTACAGCGGTGAGTTACAGATATAACCTGCCTGGTGGCTTTACAGCCAGTCAGAGCAGGGCATCGTACCCTTTAGTGCAAGCTCTAAGCCACGACACGACAGCTGAGCAGGGTGTGCATGCTGCTTAGTCAGATCCATCATCTAAGTCCTTTCCAGCATGGGTACCCCTATCGGGAGCTGACGCTCCCGCTGGTGTAGCACTTAGGATCATCTGGATACGCAAGCTCCCCCACCACGTCAAGGTGAGCATACACGGGGGAGTATGTTTTACTAATTGGAGGGTGGAATAGTGGCCACCCACCCACCCTACATATACAATTTAACTTAAGTCAAAAGCAGATTATATTTTTTTGGATCATACACACATTTTTGTCAATTTTTTTATCAAAATTGTTAAACCAATTAGAAGATAAAATCACATTGTATATGTAGGATGGTTGGGTGGCTACTATCCCACCCTCCAATCAGTATAACTTACGCGAGGGTTTACCTAAAAAAAGTGTATAATAATGTAATTTTTCATAACAGTAACACTTTACTAAACCTTGATGTTTGTTATACTGATTGAAGGGTGGGATAGTGGCCACCCACACACCCTACATATACAATTCAATTTTTACTTTCCCAATATGATATATAGGGGAAGTATTGTTATCATGATTTTATCGTATTTGAATTTTTTTTGCGGAAATATCCGTTTTGAGGTCCCCTGAGTCCATTCTATTGATTTCTGGAAAAGATAAATTTGTGTCTGTGTTTGTGTCTGTCTGTCTGTCCGTGGGTGCTGTATCTCAAAACCGAATGATCCGATTAAGATAAAACTTTAAACTTAAGGTTTTATCATTAAAAACTGGAACTGAAAAGCTTTTGATAAACATTCATAAACCGGAAGTGGGTGTTTACTGGAGGCCGTTTTTTGTTTTATTTCCGATATTTTTTACTATTAAATATATTACAAAACTTTTTTGACATTTTTTGCCACTTGCTAATAAATTATTGGAGTTACATAAAACTTATATAACAAATAATTGTAGAGAATTCAAAAGTGAATAAATTATTAAGAATAGCATTTTTGCTTAAACCTCATAGTTTTCGAGTAAAATATAGGGAAAGTACTATGATGGCCACATCACCATTTTCGTATTTGTAATTAGGCGAATTATTTTATTCTGTAATTTAATAAGATGTACTGTGTTCAATTTATTTATTAAGTGATGGATATGGTCTTCCCACGAGGGGTAGTTATCGATATAGACTCCCAGAAATTTTGTGACACTGTCCACTTTAATAGTTTTTGTTCACTTTTGACAAGTATGCTACAGGATTCAATATTTTTGTTTTTATTTGAGAATTGCACAATAACTGATTTACTAGGATTTAATAAAAGGTGTTTATGTTTACACCAATTCTGCATTCTATTAATTGCTAATTGTAAATATTTTGCAGAATTTTCAATAATATCGTTTTGGTTCAAATTTGTTTGGTCGAAAACATATTGAAACGTTTTAAATTGCATTTCCCGGTCACGAATTGTCATTGCCAAATCATTTTAATATATTAATAATAGTAAAGGTGACAGAATTCTACCTTAGGGCAGTATTTTAATAGATTCATACTCAGGCCGGAACCGAGTATTTGCTTCTTGTGGTGTTTTCTCTCTTATTTCCAGGTACTGTTTTCTGCCCTGTAAGTATGACTTAGTTAATCTGTTTACAGTGCCTCTGATTCCGTATTTTTCTAGTTTTTTCAGTAATATTTCATGGTTGTTTAAGTCAAAAGCTTGACTTCAGTTAAAAAAAATATACCAACTGGAACTTTCCGCTTTTCTAAAATATTGTAATTTTCTGTCACTGCTTCATATAGAGCTCCTGTCGTTTTCTTTGCCTTTTCTAAAACCATGATGAGTCGTCGACAGTAGTTTATATTTATCCAAGCAATCGAAAAAAAAAACGAAAACTTTCGGTTTGAAAATGATACGTTAATATATTGAAACCATATAAATAAATACCTGTTATACAAAACAAAGTGAACATTGTGTTTAATTTATTTTTTGTTTCCGAGTCCATTATTGAAATAAAAAAGTAAGATATTTTTCTTGGTATAGTCTTCAGGTTACTATGATTTTCAGTTTTGTTGTTGCCCACAAATCCCTTTGTTCTTCGCTTGCCGGAAGTCCATCTTTTGTTGTTTGTATCAATAATTATTATATCGTCACTTATTTTACTTGTGTTATTTTTATTATTTCCCCCTACATCCATAATCTGATTTGGGATCGTTGAACTATTTGAGTGTTTATTTATTTTATGTTTATCTCCACTTCTTTTCTTTGGTTTTGTTGTCATGGGTTTTTTATTCCTATACTTATCCGCTTGTGTGGTATCTGCGAATTTTTGTTGTTTATGATTCGTTGGATGTATATCTCTAGGAATTTTTGAAATTGTGTTTTCCTTTATAATATTATTTAGATCGTCAGTGGTAGATGGTGCATTCACATGTTGCTTTAAAATTGGTTGTCGCCCTAACAAATAGTTAAGAACATTGATTTTTGATAAATTGGTATAATAGGTTAAAATTAATATTTGATTGTGTTTTTCCACAATAATCCTTTTTAAATGCGATATTACCACACTGTCTGTATTTTAAATATTTGACAAACCACTTATAAATGATGCGTTCATCTCTTCATTTTCAGTTTCACTTTTTGTAATATATTTGTATTGTCAATTTTTGTAATATTTGAGAAATAAGAAATACATCTGTGATGTATCATATCCCCTCACTTTATGCATTTAAAGCTCTAGTTAAAAAGGGCCGTATTTTAGCTAGATCACACAACTTAACGTCCACATATGACGCCATCTTGTATATTAATTTATTAATTTAAGGACCACGAAAACGGGAAATCCAAGTGTAAATAAAAATTTTATCTATTGAGAGGGTGGGTTTATTAGTGCGGGGTTTTGCTTCAGGCCATCTCGTGTAACGGTGAATGCACGTGAGTAAGTAGAGGTACCTTTGACAAATAGAAAATTGTCATATAATGTCTATATATATGAATTTAAGGCCTTCATCCGATAACGAAAATTATTGTACTAGAGTTAGGGTGTTTAACGTAGGTTATCTTTTTGGCAAGCTGGGCAGGAACAGACGAAAATTTCAAAACCTTTACTAATGCCTATCCACACATACCAATAATATAACAATTTTTTGGTAGCATGTGTGAGTGAGGTTGTCATAACCAGAAATTATTTTGCCGTTGCAATTTTTTCAATAGTAAAGAATTCGTACAATTTTTTAGTTCTAATTTTAGTTAGAACAATGGGTCTACTGCTTGATTTTTGGAAACTTTAACATGTCGCACGTCAGAAGTAAATTGTAGTATATATTCTAAATGGCGTGAATCTCGAGGTGATAAACGGAAAAAAGAAACGTTCGTTAGGTGCATTTAATTAATTCAAAGGAAGGAAGAACTCTTGACGGTGCATATTTATGGGTTTGAGTGAAAGATGTTTCGAAGAAGTGATCTCCAACCCCTATCCCTTCAGCTTAAATTTTAAGTATACTTCTATATTTTGTAAATGTTTGCACAACTATCATAATTATTTGTGAATTTTTGAATGTGTGGGAGAAGATAGCGATCTGGCTTAGTTATTCGATTTAGTACACTATAATCTCCTTAATTTATCTGTTTTGGAAACCATGTGAACGAAGAGAACTAATTACTGGATTACACTCGGTCTCTATACGGTGTTTAATTGAAGAATCTAAATTGAAAAGTTTGGATAAATTAGGAAATTCTGTTAGAAGATTGACGTAGGCATAGGTTATTTGATAGAAACAGAAAAATGATTTATTTATCCACTGAAATTTCTTAAGAGAAATTGAATATATGAATTGAAAACGTCGCATAGTGTGGGATTTTACAGATCTAGCTGGAAAAAATTATAAATTATAATAAAACATCTTCTTGAATTGTATTAGTTTATTTAGAACGTGAAATACGTTTACAAAATATAAAACACGCATGTTTCTACAGAAATGTATATACAACTTATTTAGATTTTGACTTGAACCACTTGAACTAAAGTATTTTTTCGGTCGCCCACTTTGTTTGCAATCTGGACCCCACTTGTATTAGGTGCATCCAAATTAATTATTGTAACGGTAGTATTTAACCAATCATTGAACTTCTTTAAAAACACATTTTTATTGCGATGGCACGTTTTCCATCTTTTGTTGAATCCGATAGTAAACGAATGAACAGTCCGGTTTAGTTCATCTAACATTATTTGAGAACAATGATGAATGTTAAATTTACTTTTAAGGTAATCTACAAGTCTATTTTCAGGTGTAAAAGAAGTTGATCGTGGGTTATTATCGTCACTTTTTAATACTTCGAGTCTCTCTGAGACATTTAGTAAGGTACCTCTAAAGCTATGGATATCTTTGAACTACGCAATTTATTGCACTCCAAATTTTATTGTATATGTTCTAGATGGATCCAAAATTATAAAAAATATAAAATCATGGCGTACAAAGTTGTACAAAAAAGTTTTTAGCAAACAAATTTCAGGAACACCCTACATAGTACAACCGATATTGAAAATATTTAGAAAAATGTGTTAAAATTTCTTAACTTTGATGGCCTGTATCTTGATCATTTGAAGACTTTTGTAATATTTATTTTTTACGAATCATCATCATTTTCTCTCTAATACTACATATACATGTGGTTCATTTTATTCTCCGAGTCATAGAAACACCCTGTATAATAGGCAATAAATAGACATTAAGAAACTTAAAATCTATATATAACAAAAATTTAAAATAATATTACAAACATTCTGTGCTCACTAATACAAGCCCGTGAAATAATAGAGATCTTCGAAACTTTCACCAAAATGTGCCAGAAATGGTCAAAATATTGCTTCAGTGACTACATCCCTTTATAAGCATCATGAGCAGCTGACACGTGTAACGGGTCGAGTGGAAGAACACAAGAAACTGTGAACTTCGCCTTCAAGATCTATTCTCCAAATTTCAGAGTGATTAATAATATTTATCAAACTGTTAACGATGGAAGCTTTTACTTCGTTATACATTATTCTTCACAAAGAAAAACTTTTTTACTTTGTACAACACTGACTTTATGAAGTAAAAATAGTTTGGACAATTTTATCTTGTCATTATCAAACTACAAGTTTTTTATTTGTAATTTATATTTATGTATGTATTATTGTGTTATTTTTTTAATAAATCTTGTAAAGTAAGTAAAGTAAACTAATCTAAACTATATACTCAAAATTTTAAAAGATATAAAAAAAATCCAGTACATTCTACAATTTCCTGAAACAAAATGTTTTAAAAGAACAAACACATTGTTAACTTTAAAAATACAATTAACAAACATTTGCAGAACAATTTTTGAGGTAAATTTTCAAAAAATAAGACTCAAACAAATATGACAATAATGTATATAACTCAGTAACTGAATTTTTTTGATAATATTTACCTTCAACCAATAAATTGTACGTGTAGTACATGTACAGTAGTAGATGAGAAAGCCAGGTAGCCAGACTGATCAGACTATCCAGGGTGAGTTTTTTTAGATGTTCTCCATTTAACCGTTTTTATATCTCTTATACTTCCTAGATCCCCATAGAGAACATCGAAAAAAAAACTCACCCTGTATACAGATAGTATTTGAATCAATTACACTTCCTATGTACATATTTTCTATAACACTTAAAGAAATACTGACACAGTATAGGGTTTCTGAATGTTTTTAATATTGTACTACAACAATGTTTCACCACACAGTGTAGTACAATATTAAAAACATTCAGAAACCCTATACTGTGTCAGTATTTCTTTAAGTGTTATTATGGAGTTTCGAGAAGTAACAGCCGCACCAATCCAATATTTTCTCTAAATATCTCATATCATGTAATTATTTTCTGAAACGAAACCTAACGAGTTCTCAAGCATCGTTAGATGGTATCGGATCCTGGTGTATGAAATGAAACCTTGCTAAATACAAATAATTTTCAACACAAATTTAAACAACAACCTACTTCTATTTACAACTCTAAAGTGTGTTATATAAGTGTAAATATTTCTTCTCACATTATGTACGATCTATAGAAAATAATGTAGAGCTCATCGTATTCTAGAAATAACATACTTGATATTTGTAAACATTTTTATAAACAACCCTTAATAACATAATTGATTTGTGTATATCACGATTTCACATTATCATCGATTGTCAACCATTTACCAAAAATTCTTAAAATTTGGAAAGTTTTGAGTTGAGAGTCGGTGCCACATCTGGGCTCTAAAGTTCGTAGTCTAAATACTCCTTTTTAAACTTCTTTAGAAATGTTTACATTCTGACTGCAATATGTGGGCGTGAATTGTCATGCACAAAAAAACTCCACGAATGAGTAAGCCTCATATACGATTCCGTATTACGCACTTAAATCAATAAAACACGGATGTGTAAAGAGTTTTGCTTTATAAAGTAGACACTACTACAATTATTTCACTACACCGTGGCTTCATCAGTTAATGAGTAATTATTTTAACGTGGAGGGTGTTACAGTTAAATTAAGATTTTGTATTAATTATTAACATGAGTTTGTTCATTTAATTAAATATGGCATTTGTTTAGTTTATTAATTTGCAGCTGTTCCAGTAGATCTAATTTTCCCCCCTTATGGCAAGTATGTAAAATTTTAAAATTCTCATTGAAATTATGTTCTTTCCAAAGGTGGTTATTTTATCCTGAGTGAAACTTTTCATGTGTACTCGAATTCAATCTTCTAAGCTAAGGCCTATTTGACCAACATATACTTTTAAGCATTCATATGCCAGATTTTTAATTTATTGTCTATTTGAGATAGAATCTGTTTATGTATTTATAAAATTATTATTATTATAGGTAAAGAATTGATCGACACTTTGTTTTTTACACTAATTTTGTTCGAGTGAAACAAACATCATCCTTTACCTATTATTTCATAATCACTATTGTTGGTTTGAGTTTACGTAAACTGAGTATTATTTTCATTATTTCATAATGTTTCTCAAGAGATACGTTAAAAAAATATTTAAGAAATAATATTGTTCTATTTCATTATCATCTAAAACTAGTAATATTTTTGTTTCAGGTGAGTTTGAATCCTTAAAATAAGAAATGTTCGAAAAATGGTAAGTTCATATTATAATTATAAATATTAAAAATTGCACAATATTAAATACAATATGATCCTAAATTATTACATTTTTAATTCTATGTTTTCTAGGGAGCAGGAAAGTGCATAAATATTAATATATATATATATATATATATATATATATATATATATATATATATATATATATTCTATGCCAGGTATATTTACTAACTCCAATAAAAATATAAAAATTACAACACCTATAATTTATTGAATATTTCATAAAACTATTTTTCCTTATGAAATCAAATTAAATTAAAATTTGAATAATATTTAGCCAGTAGTTTGTGTTTTTGTTTTGTTGTTTTCTTTAGCACTCTTTCTAATCATGAGAACAATGCCTAGAGTACGTTACCATCAACATTTTTCCCAATTGACTGATTTTGAACGTGGCCGTATTATCGGCATGAAAGAGGCCAGACATTCCCAGTTTTTATGATAGTCAGTATATAACCAGCAAATAATAACAATAACCCCACATAAGAACATAAGACTCAAGTTATTAACATTATTATCTACATCTGAAATGCATAAATGTATAATTTTAAGTATAAGATTAATACATTTTTAATTAACATAAATGGTATTACTAATTAGTTAGGTGACGCTTCTAGAAGTGATAACTGCGCTGATGAGATATAATAAAACAGAACCCGGTTGGCTGCAGTCCAAACGAGTAAACGTTAATTGATGTGACAAAATTAATTACAAAGCTTGGATGTATGTGTTTTTTTTTGCCTGCGATATGATAATTAGGATAATGTCGGAAGAGAAATACATTGGGTGGAAAGTTCTATAATACAGAAATGAACACAATTAACCATTACGTTTTTGCGCCCTTTATCCCTGTCTCCCATCCCCAGCAACTATATATTTACCGCTTTTTGTCGACCTCTGCGGAAATATCCCACGTTTGAAATACTCACTAGTCTTTCCTCGCCATTACTACAGTATATAATGTATTCATAATATAAGTGAACATTTATACATGTAATTTACTAGAATAATTACTAATAATTAACTTTATAGATAAACATAATTAATTCGTTCTTATTACTTGCAATAAAACTGCAATTTAGAAGCGAAACACGTTTAAATAAAAGCGCAAAGGTGTTGGTGAGTGCATTAACAAATTGGATTCACGTGTATTATTAAGCTGTTCGTACTTTAATGTAATGTGGATAATATGAAACTGTATATGCAATAATAACGACAGCTCTTTACTGAAATAAATCCTTCAGCGGCGGTCTCAGAAATTATGCAATTTAATTTGAATGACAGCAGCATTTCATTAAATTAATAATAGGAGAGTATAATTTAGATAATTGAAACATCTTCAAATATGACTTTTCTTATTATTAACTACCCAATTTTACGGTGGCCTAATGGTTAGTGTGTGCTAAAGGGCGCAGGGTCTGTGGGATCGAATTGTTGTTTATTTTTTGTATAATTTTTTTGCTCTCGTGTAATATGTTTTAAAACGTTAAAGCTAGTCTTTACTAGAATAATAATTTGCAGATTGATTCTTTTCATAATACCCATTCGATTCAAAAACTCAATTCCAATTTAATCCATTCGAGACGATTTGAATGATTGGTGTATGCCGGAGACAAAATCACTGCACCATATTTCTATCTATTATCTAGTTTAAATCAAACATAAGCATAATAGAGTTGTTTGATTACATTAACGCTACTGAAGCTGTGACTTGTTCTTTTTATAAAACCAAACATTTTAAGGCTAAAATTACAAATATAATTAATATGAGGAAGAAATATAAGCCAAGTATCAAATATAATTCCGAAGTCTTCAATAGTTTCACATCGTTCCAATGATATTCCATCGATATTATAAGAATATAGTTCCGGTTAGATTTCGTATGGAAGATGATGAACTTGCATTTCTTTATTTTAAGCCATAGATTATTGGTATTCCACCATTCTTTTATGAGATTAACATCCTACTGTAAAGTACGGCAATCATCCTCAAAATGAACTCTGTAAAATGAATTTACATCATCAGCATAACTTAATACATTTGACTTGTCCATAATATCCACAATGTCGTTTATGAATAGAACGAATAAGAGTGGTCCTGGATTAGACCCATGTGGTACCCCATTAGAGGGAAGTATTGTATGGGAAATGTGGCCTTTATGTTTGACATTTGAGATGTTCTTATGAGGACAAATTGTACTGTCTGAGGTCTTATTCCAAAGCTATTTATTTTTTGCTACCTATAGTATCAAATGCTTTCTGGAAATTGGTATATACAACGTCTGCTTGATTTCTAATGTACAAATGTTTTGAAATTTATTAAGTGTCATAAGATTAGATACTGCATAAAGCCATGCTGCCTGGTCGATATAGAATTTTTGACATGATTATACATATGCGTAAATTGTATTGATTCTAGTAATTTAGCAAAATTATTGATTATACTTTACATAAATGAGGGAATTCTGATTTGGAAATTGACAATAACGGTGACATTAAACACGGTAGTGCAGTCAGATACTAAGAATGCCGGAGTATTATCAGGGCCTGAACAAAGTTCTTTTTAATATTTTTTAAAGCAGTTAATACATCTTCCTCAGAGATTCTTTGTAGTGAGAATATGTTGTTGTTCGCATTCATAGGTTGTTGGCGAGATACTGAAGAATTGTGATTACTATAGACTGAAAATAAGTAGCAAAACCATTAAAGATCTGAGGGCGTTGTAAATACTATATTATCTGACTGCATAATTCCAGGGATTCTAGACTGTACTTTTTTACTATTAATATAAGACCATAGCATTTTCTTTTTCCAAAGTTAAAATTTGCTTGTTAATTGTATTCAACTTATTGTCCATTGATTTAAAATAAGTCTCAAAATCTTTTCTAAAGTCGCTAAAAAACTGCATATCATTTGCATATCAACTTTACTTCCAGTTGCAATGTTTGGTTTTGTTTTAGTTATGACGGATTTGTACACATTACCACAATGCCATTTAGCATCATTTTCCCTTGCCTCTTCTTCTTGATAGAACCGTACTTCCGATTTGGTCAAATGGATGCATGGATGGTACCAATTATTACAGCTTCCAGTACATTTAATTGCCGTTCTTATGTTATTTCGCGATACTAATATATTACATATCCCACAATTCATTATTCTGGAGATGTAGATAAATGTGTAGGATAAGATAAACAAAGCAATCAGTAAACAAAGTCACAATTCTTCACACTAACAGTGTCCGTCGTAGTGACTAACTAAATACACAAACTAGGAAAACATAGCCATCGGTGAAGGAAAGCGATGGAACATGAAAAATTAAGAGTATTAATTAACATATGTAGAAAATATTCAAATGGAATATTGTTATATTTTCTGAAATTATAAGCCATTTTCCACTTTTAATGCATTTTTTTACCTTTATCATTCTGCATTTATCTCTTTAGCATATTGAGATCTATAGTATTGATAGTTAGGCTATTTCCTCTAAATATAAGAAAAATTTGTATTGTAAAAAAATGTTTTTAGAAGTACTCAATGTGAATTATTTAAAAGATTTCATTGTTTTGATTGTAATTATATTAAACGATTCAATTGAAGAAGTAAAAGTAATTATCTCCAGCTGATTTTTCTGTTTTTTTCCTAATACTAATTAAGTTTAATACATAAAAGATGAGCACAAGCTCTCGGAGCTATGATGCTTCTGCCAATCAACCGGATACCTTACCTTAAACCCAGTACTGATAAATCCCAAAGTAAATATGCACCTAACTACTAAAGGCTTATACAATGAAAACTTAATAGCATTTGATCAAAATCCGATATTAAGGGAAAGTCCCGACATTTTCTAATAGCTCTTTTAATCACCAAATTTTATTGTTAACTATATTGAAATAAAACAACACAGTTGGGAGGGTTTCACTTTTATTGTTGAAAACTGCAACATGTTTCGCCACACAGTGGCTTCATCAGGCAGATGAATAATAATTTAACAAACTATAGGTAAAAGCTTATATACTATTAGAACTATGGGCAAAAGGGGGGATTTTTGGATAGAGGAACAAATTATTTCAGGATTTACATATTTATTAAAGGAGAATTATTAACTTTTATTTGATCATTTAATAGAATACCCTTTTTTATTATATTTATTAATGATAATGATGAACAAATAGAAGTTAATAATTCTCCTTCAATAAATTTGTAAATTCTGAAATAATTTGTTCCTTTGTACAACAATCGTAATAGTATTACCTTTGTCTATTTTGTTTTAATTTATCCAAAAGTGTTTATTTCACGATGGGTTTTGATGGAATATTTAGTGGATACTAGAACTCATTTCCTAATAAGATTGTTGAATGGGATTTTATCTAAATCCGATGATTCATTTATCTTCTTTCTTCTTTAACTTTAGTTCTGTTTCAATAGTGATTTTCTAAGGTTTCTTTCGGATTCCTCGGATCCGGAAAATATTTGAGTATCTTATTCAGAAGCTCCATTCCCTTCTTGTTAAGAACCCTAGAAAATATGGTACACAATCACATACATCAAACAATCATGCATATGGAACTAAGTAAACGTCTGGTTAATATATCATTGGATATCTGCCTTGAAAAATTCAACGAGAGTTTTAACAACACAACACACGAGCACTACATCAAAAAACTAAATAAACTAAAACAAAGACGAAAACCAGACGTTTAAGAATGAGCCGAAAAAAAAACAAACATTATATTTGACATCATTTTTATTCACGAGTTAAGAACTTATCTAAGAGTAACTTTAATAACTCAACATTAACATCAAACCGATCCGCCTCGCAGAAAAGACCACAAATTAATTTTTTTGAATGTCTAGAGATTAAGATGGCTATTAGGAAGGGTGATAATCTCCTGAACAACCAGTAGGAAATGTTGACCAGTTCGAACCTCTTAATTTCTGAACTTTCTCCGAATTAAATCCATATTACGAGGGATCACAAAAGATATTACAAAAAAATAATAATATAAAAAAGAAGTTTTATTTTTTGACAAAGTCTCCACCAACATTTATACAATTATTCCATCGCTTTATTAATACGCCAATATCTGCTGCATAAAATATTTTAGGCTACCGTCTGAACCCCAGCGTACCTTTTGTTGAAGATCATGATTACACTCGAAATTTTTACCGCCAAGATGCCTTTTGAGTGGACCATACAGATTATAGTCGCTTGCAGCTAGGTCGGGACTGTATGCCGGATGTTCAAGAAGTTGCCACCCTAATTCTTCAATTCTCGCTTGGGTCCATCGGGCCGCATGCGGCCTAGCATTATCGATGTTCAGTAATATGTCTCTTTTCAATAGGTCTGGACGTTTTCTTCGAATTGCATCCCGAAACACAACAAAACTCTACAGTGCAATTAAGCATTGTGCCGGGTTGATAGTGATGCACCCATGATTTATCACCAGTAATAATCCTGTTAAACATGTCCTCCCCTGAGTCAGTTGTCTAGGTAGCCACCGTGCACAAACTTTCCGGAAATTCAAACGATCGTTTATAGACCAAACCACGAGAACTCTTTATTGTAGATGTATGCATGTTATCAGCATGTTCGAACCATCTCGTCCACCCGTCGAATTGTTGCCAGTTCGATGTTCGTCAACCATTTTTGAGCGCCATTATGAGAATTTCTCGACCGAATTGTACACTGCTTTACACACTCTTCGCCGTAAACAGGAGACATTTCCCTATGGATATGATTTGCAGGAAGTCCTTTTTCCCAGAAAAAACGCACGCTGCTCTTCCACAGTACACTCTTCGAGGATGTTCGACGAGTTACTTGAGTATCATAAAGCTGGATTGTGCTGCCACCAATTGATACATAGGGAAATAACTAACTGCTATTTTCAGCTTTCTCGCATCATTTTGTAACTTAATTACTGAAGTTCCCTCGTATATATAGATAGTCTTGGGTGGCTAAATGAGTGATAGAACAAGGGAAAGCTGTTCCAGTCAGTGGGGCACAACGGGCCTAGTGAGGCCTAAGTGCTCTGGTCAATGATTTGATCACCCTTGGCAAACTCAATCCAGATCCAGATATATATTGTCTTCCTTTTTGATTAGTTATTTTTATAATTGGTTTGAGAATGGTTCTTATTAGCTGAAAAACGTGCCAGAAACTAAATATAAAATATTGAAACTAAACAAATATTTTAAATAAAAAAATATATTATTTAGTTATTTTTCTTTAAAACTTTAATCAATTGCAATCTTTTAATAGTCGATAATTTTTGAGGTATTGTATCCCAAGTAAACTGAAATTCGTGCTGAAGAGCTTGCAACGTCTGTGGAGGATGCTGTAAGTTCTTTAGTCTTCTCGTTATAATATCGTATACATGCTTAATGGGTAAAATATCAGGAGATCGGGGTAGCCATAGCAAACTATTGATATTTCCCTCCGCAAATGGGTTAATAAAAACGCTTGCAATGTAGGGAAGTGGATTGTCTTGCTCGAAAAGTGGGTCCTCCAACTGCCCAGAAAATGGCAAAAAATGGGGTTTTATCTGCTCACTCACATAACTATGGGGGTTTATACTACCTCGAATAAATACTAAAGGAAATCTACTTCCAAAAGTTAAGGCACAAAATTATGACATATTTTTGTGCGAAATTTGGCTATATAATAACTTACAAAGATAATTCACTTCAATTGGATAACTATAATCTTTACAGAACTAATCGTACTATGAATTCTAAGGTTATTTGTAAAAATAATAGTATTGAGCATTTGTTTGTTACCATATTCATAGGCAATATTAATTATGTCATTGTTATCATTTATACGATACTCCAGATATCAGCGAATGAACTTTACAATTTACATTGTCACACAATTGAAGATCGTTTTTTCGATTGTGAATTTCTCATCTATGGAGATTATAATTAACCATCTTTGAAGTGGAATCAGTTGGGATTGATTAAGGATTCATTTACAGCATCCAATATTAATGATAATACGATATTCAATTGCTATTCATTTGCAAACATGCATCAAGTGAGTAACATAAGAGAAATGGTTTTTCTTCATCTATTCTTCACAAATAATAACAATATCTATGCCTCTAATTCGGATTATATACTATTACCTGTATCCTCATTCTGCATATACTTCACTTGTCCCTTAAAGGATGTGTCTAAGTTCGTAACTTATAAAAATAAAACTATTATTGTATCGTCTGGCTGATTATGTAACTTTCATTCCACTGATTGGGATGCTTTTCAAGGATACTGATATCGACGTAATGACTGAGAGATCTTAGAGTATTGTATTTAAGAGAATCGAATAATTTATTCCTCTGAAATAATTTCTTCCAAAAAAAGATGATTCTTTCCCGCGATAAATGTCTAAAGATCTAAAAATTTTAATTGAACAGAAGAAGAAAGGACATGCGTCATTTAAAGGTAGCGAACATTTGAACCATTATAATAAATTTTCATCCTTACATGAACAATGTAATATACTATCATTATCCCTCTACAAACAAAATATCGCATCAGTAGAAATAGCAATTGACAGTGATTCCTCTTTATTTTGAAAATACCCTAATAATTTTAAGGAGAAGAATACAATTCCTTATAGTATGCAGAATTTGAATGAAGAAGCTAATAATGGTCAGGAGATTGTGGATTTAATGGCGGTTTGTATGTATACATACCCTCTACACATCGAGATAGGAGTTTCAAACTAGGATACACTTCCATATTCAACGTTAAATATCTCTTTTTAAGACGTTTTTAGAGAAAATTGTAATTAAAGTATTATCATTTTCTTCACAAATTGTTTTTATTGACTAGATGTACATTTCGAAACACGAAGTGTTCTTTATCAATAGTTAAAATGACATTAAAAAATATATACATTAAATACAAAAGTCAAAAAAATTGGGCGATTTAATTATTATGATTAATTTTAAAAAAATAAAATTTATGGTTTACAAAGAGAAAACTGTTTAAAATATTGTCAATTTGGACAAAACACATGTATTAGTTCTAATAGTGGATTATTTAATTGACTTAAATCAAAATTAAGTAATTTGTTTTCTTGCTTTTTCATTTCGATTGCTTCCAACATATTTAATTTGTAAGATGATGAAATTTTTAATAATTTTGTATTGTTGATTGAAAATCCATGACCTGTGTTAATTGAATGATAAGCGACAGCTGATTTATTTCTCAGGGTTTTGATTTTTAATATGGTAGATGTGTTAAATCGTGTGCTTAAATTTCTTTGCGTTTGTCCTATATACATTTTGTTGCATTGGTTGCAATTTATTGAGAATATACCTGATTTTTGAGTGTCATCTATTTTGTTAAATGTATTGCCTAAAAATGTTTTTAATTGTGTGTTTGTAAAGGGCAGGGTTGAGGTTTAATTTTTTTATACAATTTCTTGAATTTATTTTCTAACGTTGGTACATAAATTAATCTATAATATTTCTTTTTTGTATATTCATTAATTTGGTTCAAACAAGTTATGGATTTTATTCTGTGTATGTATGAATGTTTGTTTATTAATTTTTGAATGGTATTTTTGTTATAATTAAGTGACTCTGCTATTTGTAAAATTAGATTGATTTCTTTTTCTCTATTATATTTGGATAATGGTAAGTTAATTGTTCTGCAAATCATTGAATGAAAGCCATTTTATGTTTCCGTGGACTGTTAGAGTCTGCATGGATATAATTAAAAGTATGTGTGCCCTATCTATATATATCAAATTCTAAACTAGATTAGTCTAACTAAGTTTATTATTATTTTCTAACTCAACAGTGAAATTTATTGATTCTTATTGGTTATTTAGTGCTGATACTAAATTGTCTATATTATCACATTTTTTACTATAGCAAAGACATCATCTACATAACGGTACCATATACGAGGGAAGTTGGGTATCAGGTTTCTAGCTTGTTTTTCTAAATTATTGAGGAAAATATTGGCTAAGAAGGGGGATAAAGGATTACCCATAACTGTACCAAAGGTGTGTTTATAGTATCTATTGTTGAATTCAAAGGTATTACATTCCAGGACCATTTTTGTTAGTTCAATATATTGTTTTATGTCCTCGTTAGGGACTGAATTTTCAAATATTGTGTAAAATTTTAATACTTTCATCAATTGGAACGTTAGAAAAAAGAGAATTTACAATAACTAATCTGTTGAAGTACAGAAGAAAGTTTCTGTCGAATACCTTGGAGAATAACAAACAGATCAATGTCATATATACTGACTTCTCTAAGACATTCGACAGTCTGTTATGATATCTTATTATTAAAGGTATATCAAATGGAGTTTAGAATTCTTACAGTAAGCTGGTTGGAGTCCTGGTTACAGATAGTGGGAGTGGGGAACTTTTTAACTAAAACTATAAATGTCACCTCGGGGGTTCCTCATGGTTCCCAACCTTTGATTCAAAGCTATCGTTTGTGTCACACATCACAACTCTTTGTAGTGAAACTTTAAGAATGTGGGGTTTAAAATTACTCCACTAAATTATCTGAACTAAAACTACATAGTTTGCAAAATCGGAGACTTGTGACAGACCATTTTTTCTATCACAGTCTAATTAATAGTGTTGTTCAGAGTGACTGGTTGTTACAAGAATTGTATTTTAGAACACTAAGAAAATATTCTAGTAGATCGAAGGATATTTTCACTCCTCGCGATTATAGAATACGTTGTCTGCAAACACAATAAATAAGTCATCTTGATTTCATTGTCAATTCCTCTGTATCAACTTTTAAATGTAATGTTAAATGTAGAATTTCATATAATTGATATATATTTTTGTTAAAAAAAATCGTTGAACAACAGGGAGTAAATATTTTGTATGGTTATTTGTTCAATTTTATATTTTCGCCTCTAAAATGTATTTAATTTTGTTTCGTGCAATTCCTCTAGAATGTATTTAATTTTTGTTTTATATAATGTTTAAATGTGAGTTTCTGACATAAATTATTATTAGTATTTAAAAAAAATATTGTTGCAACGTTCTCCACGTCTCGATCTAACCCTCATACTATTAGAGGTAATACAAGATGTTGCAGATAGTTCTGATTCTGCGGCAATTGATCTGATACTGTATATTGTTGCTTAAGTCAAACACGGCTGTCTTGAATCCGGTTCCTCTTCGGTGACTTTCCTGACTGTCTCTAGTTCATATCTGAGAGAAGCGAAACCAACGACACAACCTTAATCGAATTCAGTTAATTGGTGGCAATTTTCACGTTGCGGGCACTCTAGGCATATTTACAATTTGGAAAAAAGCAAAAACAGCAATGAACCGAACACAATTTTGCAAAACATACATCTCATAAAGATTTTTGCAAAAAAACTAAAAGATCTGTTAAATTAATAATTGCCACTTGATCCATATAAATGAACTTTAAATCAATTGCTATCTTTTAATAGGTAAACGTTCGTACCATCATCATCCTTGCAGCAGAATTTTGTCATTAAGAAATGCCTGGCCCTGATTAAACAATTGAGACTTACAAAGCAAATTCTAAGAGTGCATTGCAATGTAAATCAGATAAAAATCATTCATCCTTGCGGTACAAATGTATTATTTCTATTTCTGCTACTCTAAATATTAAAACTTGCAAAGTTATATATGTTACATTATCCGAATCCAATAAACAGAATCTGTACTATTAACCCTTCAGGATTATTTTTAATTGGTTGAAGATGTAACAAAAGGTAAATGGCATACACTTTATAATATTTCCATATTAGTCAATAAACCCTTTGATTAGATTTTGGGTAGAACATTTATGACCATTATAGTAAGAATCACAGTAAGTCATACCTCTCATCGAGCTAGGCAAAAATAGTATCTCCTTTATGCAGATGTGATGGTTCTGGATATTTCAATCATAGATTTTTATTGTAATAATTACTACGCCAAATGTATTAACTTAAATTTTACATTAGTTAATCTTGAACATCAGACTTCCATAAGTGTCTTTATTTTTATATAAAACTTATCAGCAAAACCTCTTCTTCTATTAAATCAATCTATATTTTTAAATATCACAGAACTTTATTTTTGTAGATATTTGTCCAAAAATATTTTCATTACTACACAACTGATAAATGCAAACATTTAACAACGTAACCTTAAATGAAGTAGCTAGATATATAAAGAGTAAACTTTTTATTGAGTCTAATGATTTTTGGAAAACTACAAGAAAAATACTATGATATTTTTTTAATTACCCTTTCTACTTTTAAGTTTTTCCTAACATAATAATAATCAGGCAAAAAATGTAGGATAGTTACATTGCCATTTCATCATTCAGATTTCTACAAAACTAAAAGAACTTTGAATGAAACTCTAAATTTCAGTTTCTTTAAGAAACGATAAGCTTTTGGTGAATTGTCGTTTATATAAAGTGTATACTAATAGCAACTTTTGGGGTTCCGATAAATTTCTTAATTTTATAATATTATCTTTATACAATATTCAAATTTCTAAGAAACATTTTTAAAACTATTACAATTTATGGGTTTTAATTAGAAATTAAGCTATTTTCTAAGTAATCTGCTCTTTGAAGAATCTTACAAATATTATGTTAAAGCAACATTTTAAATGTCAAGTCGGTTATTAATTTAAATACATATAATTTAATGAAGCTATTATTATATTCCCTTAAATATCAAAAGAGTCGTAAATTTCCGGCTCGGACATAGAAATCCCTGTCGGGGCGTGTCTCTCTCGTTTCAACTCCCAAAGCGGTGATAAGTTGGGCCCTAGTAAACATCCTCAAGGAGCGAAGCCCGAGTGTATTAAAACTACACGCAACGAACATCCCTCCCGAGATAAAGTAACGAAGGAAACAATGCCAATTAGCAGTTGTAAACGCCGTTTAGTTTACACCGTTTGCTTTCCCGAAGCAATCGGTAATTCTTAATTCGCCCTGCTGTACACTGAATCGATTTACTATTAATGGGGGGATGTATGAAATTGTGGGTCGACCGCAATTTGCCTGCTTTCCTTCCTGACAATGTTACGCGCAATTAAAATAAATTAGGAGGGCCGAGAGAGCGGACCTTTTTGCGGGCCGGGATAAGGCCCCTTCCTACCGACCCTCGGTTACATTTTAATGGATTAAAATAGACTGATGATAGCACATATAAAAGTGTCGCATAAAACCGGAATTTAGCGTCTTCCCATACTTCCACATGGGCGCGATTAATGTGTTTACCTTGCGATCGATATCCATTAAAATATGTGTCTCGGACATTTTCGAGCGCTCGACAGTTTTTCCATTTCGTAATCACTTTCGGTATTTGTAGGGGATTATATATCACAGAGAGAGCTGCCTCTTAAATATTGAGATAAAAAGACAAAATATAATATATTAAATATACTAATAATCGTATTCTTTGGGTATTCAAACAAACCCTTGAGGGTAAAGGGAATCACTTTTTCAGAAGTATCAATATGCACGACATAAAATATGTTGTGAACAAGAATAATTTTTTACATAGCTGCTTTACCAATATTATTAATTGCCTCGATTTAATTATTTCGATGGCAATGAACAAATATAAAAATATGTATTTATTGGTACTTTATCAGACTTATAAATTATAAATTTAATCAAATTCCATAAAACGGTAAACAAAACCATACAATTAATTTCGTCAGCAAGCAGAAAAGCAAAGTTCACTCTTAAAGAATGTTCTTCCAATCTAACCTATAGGTTCTCTCCTTCACTGTGTCATCATAGATGAACTCATCTTCAGATACATATATTAAAGCGAAAAATGGTTGAACAATGTTTTTACCACAATGAATAATTGTGGTAAGTATTTTATTCATTGCCTATATTATTGATTATTACGTATTAATGGTTGAAACCATCATTATAACAAAACTAATCTAAAAACTTATTTAGATTTAGTTTATATAAATAAAATGAAAATTCAACTACAAACTTCTTATTCAAAATCCTCTAAATCTCAACCGTGTACTAAGATGTGCACAGTTGATACAATGAAAGATGTTAATAATAACAAAATATTACAAATTATTATTATTATTATTTTTACATTAAATTTCTGACATTTCAGTAATAGCCATATACATTTTATGTATATTATTCGCAGAAACGTGCCGAACTGAAGATTTCGCATAAATATTCATAAAGCTGTCTCTCGCATTTTTTCCTCTTTCCACAGCGGAGCCCAAAAAATGTAGGCACGAAATGCAGTAAGCAAAGCCTAATTAATTCCAAACACGAATGCTACGCAGGCGGAATTTTTAAAATGCTCCATTTCTGGCCTGCGGAAACTAGTGTGCAAATAAACATCTTTTATACAATTCTGATAGCATTTTTATTTACCATCTATTGATTTGAAATGAGGCATTTAATTATGTTAATTCTAAAAGTAATACAATTACAAAAAATACTTGAGATTATTGCTTATTGCATTTATTATATTAAGAAATAGGAGTAAAATGCAATTATTTGTTTAATTATTATTATAGGTAGATAATATATTATTACAAAATATAAATAACCAGAGGCAAAACTAATAGACTGCAACCTTGGCCTTGATAATATGCACAGAGATTATGTATTTCTAACATCAAAAGTAATATCTTTAATTATTACTTACCTTAACATACACATCATTTTTGAAACAATTTCAAACTGTAATATTAGTAGTTTGGATCTTATAAATAAGTAAGTCAATTTTAAACTTTGTATTATATTTCTAAATTTCTTCAATTTGCATAAATTCTAGCGTTATTAATCCAAATAACTTATTAACTAATTATTTAACTTCTAAAGAGGACTGTTTGTTAACCTGTATCGTTTCATGAATGTACGTGAAGATTGAATCAAAATCCTTCAGCAAAGATTCAATTAAGGTCCGAGTATGAGGTCAGATCATAGAACTAAAGCAGTGTATTTTTTTAACTCATACAAGATTTAAGACGTCTACTTTTAGCAAACTTACAAATGAGCCACACTTGATGACAAGAAAGGCATTATTGTCCAGTGGCGAATATCAGTTATATTTGTGGCACGATGATTAACAGACAACTGTAAGAAGGTTCTGAAGCGATCATTTTAGTCTAAATTTTGCTCTTCGAGATCAAGGCAGCCTGACGCTGGTATTTTGGTTGAGGAAGCTATATTTCAACGATATGAGGTATAGGTCATCTCTAAGTATCATCCCTAGCAGTTTGAATACAAACCAATATATGAATGAAATTTTGCCGACTGTTATAGTACGCCAGACATAAAAAATGTATCACACAGTATTAAAAAGTTAACGTCAAATCTTATATCATCCACATCAGTCAGAACTCTGGTTTAATCAGGTTTCAAAGTGCCCGTGGACTATAAATCAGATAGATACATATACTTGAACTGGTACATTGCTAACAACAAATAATAAAGATCTAACTGAGAAATGAAATGCATTACAGTAAAAATATAATGCTCTAAGCAAACATTAATCACAATAAAATTCAGGTCATTAACATAACCAAGTCTTTTAATTAGTATTTCTAATTAACATAAAAATGTTTCACCATTGTTAAGTGAGAATTTAATTCATCGTAATTCCAGGAAACATTCATAATCATAATAACGATCATTGTAAATATCAACTGATGAAGTTAACACTTCCTCGCATCGGGGGTTGATGCTGTTATTTAATCTTTTCCACCACCCACAAAAGGTACAATAGATTTTCTAACAAATTTGCCTCCATCAAACACCAGAGCAGAATATTTCAAATTCTCAGAGATGTCTTATGCAAAAGCTAGGGATGCCGTAAACATTTTAAAAAGAAAGAGGTGCCGAGACATTTATGGTTTTACTGTACATATAATCAAACACATTTTAGACTTAATACCACTAAGTTTATTAACCAGTGCATTCAAACCGACATCTTCCCTTCGAGTCTTAAAATTGCAAAATGTATAAAAAGTTGACCCTTGGGATAAGATTAATAACAGGACAATTTGTATACTACTGCTACTATCAAATCAAATAAAATCTTAGAAAGTATACTCAATAAGCAAATATCAAACTAATTTGGAATTCAAGAGCTATTTAATAGATCGTAATTTAGCTTTAGGCGTGGTCAGCCTACTACTGGAGCCATGCTTAGATTTGTTGATAGATTTGTAGATGCATTTGAAAACGGCGAAACCGCAGTCTGTAACTTTTTAGATGTAAGTAAAGCTTTTGATTGTGTAACCCACAGTATTCTCTATTAAAAGCTTTACTACTATAACTTCTATCCAAGGACCTCTCGGCTCATACTTTTTTATCTAACCATAGAGCAAAATGTGTTTATAAAAGCCTGCGACGTACCTAAGTATGCGAAGTACCTAAGTATCACAAATGGGATATCCCAAGAAACAATCCTCGGCCTTTTGTTGTTCTTTATCTATGTTAATGACCTTTTGTATAGCATCTAGTCCAACTCATAATTGCTTTGTGTGGATGACACCACACTCTTAGAGAGCAGGCTTAAGTCAATCTGGATATGCAAAATGCAAGTGAGTGGTTAAATAGCAACATATTTAAACTAAATGAAATAAAAACTGTCACACTAACAATAACTTTAAAGCAAGTTCCTTTATTAGAGACAAGATCAACAAAATTTCTTGGGTTAACAGTTGACTCACAGCTTAGCTAGGAAGCACATTCAAAAGAACTGACATAGAGATTAGCGAAAAACATATTTTTATTGACTACGCGCACCTGTCGTACTGTGATGATTGTAGATAAAAATTTACTGGACTAAATATACTAACTGCTCCTTGTGTATGGTTTATATCCAGAATAATCTTGATAATTTAAGGACAAATGGGGATTTTCATAGCTACCTCACTTGCAATATACATGTTCTGAGGGTCCTACTAAATAAATCCATCACTGGTACGCATTACTATTGTATCAAGTTCTTCAATATTTTAGGGGAAAGTATAAAATATTTGCGGGTTAAAAATTATTTAAAAAAATTGGGCCCTAGCCTTCTTAGGCATGTCCGCAATTCTCCCAGCCCCTCTTGGAATTATCCCAGCGTCCTGTTTGGGGATATGTAACAGGATACCATCGTAATCCCTGCCACCGTCACCCATACTAAAGTCCTTCCGTTGGATCTTCCGTCCTACGTCACAAAATATCGCTTCGAGAAACGACATAAAAACATTCAGTCTGATAAAGTAAACCAAATGCGTTAGAAAAAGAACGCACTGTAAAACTTTCGTCGTTTTTTGAAGGAATAGTTGGTGACGTACGACGGAACATCCAACGGACAGACTATATTCCCCTGCATGGGCTACCTGATGCCTTGGTCAGATATTTCAATTGGTCCGCAATAAGGATAGCCGTCACCCTCCTATCTATCTCTGTACCATCTTCGTCTCCCCATCCTTAAGGTCGTGTTCAGTGTGGCTCCTATTTAGGTTAATTTGCATCGCCTTAATCACTGACTCCCTGCTAGTCTTTCCGGCCTTATTACTCTGATAGTCGCAAGCTAAACCACCTGCCATGCTATTTGCCCCCCCGTTCTCTGTCGATTTATTTATTTTAGCTGATGATGATGATCTCCTATCCACCACCTCCCTGTAGACATCCTTTTGCTAAGTGTCCCTCTTTGCAACACCTTCTGCAGGCCTTGTTCCTGTCCTCCCTCTTACACTGGGCCGCCATATGTCTGTCCCCAGGCACCTCCAGCACCTAGTTGGTTTGGACATCCTGACTTGGACTCTGCAGCTTGATCATCTGATTCTAATTCTCCTCTTTGCCAGTAGTTTACTAATAATTTCCCCCTCGCCCTGAATTAATGCTATCCTAAGGTGCCTCCCATAGCTCCTTATCCATCCTATCCTAATTTGGCTCTCTTCTCCTGGACATTGGCCTATTTCCGCCACTATATCTTCCTCATCAACATCTTTAGGAATATAGGTTATTTCTGCCACCACCGGTTTTACAACAATCGCATCCGGCCTACACCTAGGCAGTCGCGCCACTCCTTCTTTTCGCGGCTCCTCCCTGAACCCTTGATCCTCCTCTGTGCTAATGCTGGCCTCATTGTTCTCTCTCAGCCTCCTTCCAATTAACTTGTCAACTTTCGCTGACAGTAGTGTGAGTTCTTCCCTCATTACCTGTAGTTCTCCTCCCCTGTCACTCCTATATACTGCTTCACCTTCTCTCTACTTGTTTTCTTATTTGCTTCACCTGCTTCGCTTTTTTCCACATGTACAGTTTGGGTCTCCATACAGGTCATTATTTTGACTTAAAGATTCGTGTCTTGATCAAGATCTTCAATTCATTTTCAATGTCACAAGCTGGCTAGCGAGACTACTAACTTTGCTAATGCCATTCTTAATCTTTATCTTGGTGTTTTCTTTAACCAGCTCCCTTGTCACCTGGTCCAATTACGCATGGACACTTGCTTGTTCTGCATCAGGTTCTTGATGTTAGCCATTCGTCCTCGTAACAGCGAGTCACCGTTCTTTCTTTTCTTTCCACTGGCCGCCTGTTTCTCGTCGTATACGAAACACGTCGTATCCACCAGACGACTCAAAGTGTATTTGGCGCGATCTGGCTTTGGCATGCTCTATCAACAGCTACATTTAGACTCAGTCTCCTTTGTTCCTTCGGTATAATGTTATCTATATTTCCAGTTTTCTCCATTGCTTTAGTTTTCCTCGATGTTCCTCTATTCAAAATTGTTTTACTATATTCCATAATATATCCCACGAATCGCTCGGAAAGGATGGTCCGCCACGGCAGAGCCGGTATACCGTGGCAAGGCTTCGTGAAACAGGGATTCGCCAGGTGCCCCTGAGTCCGCAGAGTAGAGACTAAGCTTCTCCTTAGCCACGCATCCCTCGGCCATATGCTGTTCCATCTTGGATTGAAGTGTTTTTTCTAGTGGTTTCCTTTTCACCTTGATCCGGGCGGTTAAGCCAAGATCCCCTAAACCTTCAAACCTTCGCCGCTCGCGAGACATGACCACAGACAACCGCAGCAAGCCCGGTGCGAGCAGACCTGGCATCATTACCATGTTGTGCAGGCCCTGCTCCATGATACTATAGCCGTACATAGGGTAGGTTGTTGGACTGGACGAAACTCTTCTAGTAGCCCCACGCCGCTCTATCCTTGGACCTTAGTTCAACCTGGCCAAATCGATAGTTCATTTTTTGGCCCAGCTTCTCCAGCCATGTCAGCGTACTCTAAATCCAGCGAGAGTGTGACATCCAACTTGGGCCTCTTCGAATTTCTCCTTAGTACCCTCTAGTTGGAGGTCTTCAGGATCATTTTGGGCCTCATCGAATGAAATTATCTTCTTATTGGTGAATCCCTCGCTATTGGAGAAGTAGCTAATCAGGAATTTGGGGTGAAGGCATTTCTGCCATTTTTAGTATTATCATCTTGGCTCCCTCCCATAGTTTGAGATGGGCCAATGCGGCCTTTAGCCAATCGGCTGTGGCATGATCATGGTCAGTAACAGACAGGAACTTAGGCTTCACTATCCCTTCTTTCTATTCTTATATATTTTATCATTCTTGAAAGGCTTCTAGGATTATATCTATTTCAAAACCACTTGCTGCCTGCGTGTAGGCACATTGTTTCCAACGGTGATAGGTACTGTTTGCCTTTTCACCCTTTTGACCGTGACTGTATCTGATGTAGTTCCAATTGAACGAGGTCTGTCGATATCTTCTCCGAGTGTTCTCTCGAGGAGCACTTAAGTCTTTACCCAAGCTTTCCCTGGCTCCATGCCGCTCTTGATAAGGAACCACACATTCCGACCTTGTAGTCTTTGGTATTTAGTCCTTTGAGGCCAGCGACAAATTCGTTTTTACTGCTTTGCAGTAGCTCATCCTCAGCTATTTTCCATATGTTTCCATAGGTGCATTGCCTGTTGGCTCTTTTTCAGTGTCTTTTGACATTAAAGAGTCGTACAATCTTTTTCGTTTTGGTCCATGTACGTCTCACGTGTATCTAGGGAAGGTCCTATATAGCAGATTATCGCGCATTTAGATTAAATCAAAATTCAAGTGCCTTTTCATCCATCCATTTACCGAAATATTACGCAATTGCCCAAAAGGAGAAAAACTCAATTTCCTAAAATCTGCCGAAATCTTCATACTATATATTATATAATCTTATTGTCTTAAATATATTATATCATATTTGCAGTTATAAATTCATTGGAGTACCATAAAATATATTTTTTTATAATACCATGATATTGCGAATTGTTTATTGGTAGAACTTGATAGCACATTACTCAAATTAACACGTTGAACGCCGCGTCGCCCATAAACGTCTGACGGCTATGTTTCCGCTGGGGCCCCGTCAGCCATAAACGGGTGACACTTTTGTTCCTGTAATTAAAACAAGATTTTGGTACTAGTTTATAGTACTATTATTTATAATAGAATTTGATGAATATTTGAGATGATGTAATAATTTATTTAATATAATTTTACAAACAAACGAGAAAAACACTTTAGCACGTCGAACGCCACTACAAAAGGATGGGCGACGGCTATGTTTCCGCTGGCGACCCATCATACACAAGCGGGTGACATTATTCTCGTGTAATTAAAATAATGTTTTGCTGGTAGTTTATAGTAATATTATTTGTAATAACACTTATCGCATTTACTACTTCGCCCTTCATGAGGCGCATTGTATACTTCTTCTAACCAATTTCAACTAAAAGAAGAAACTTACAAGGGTTTTATGAACAAAATCAACTTTTAGTCAACAAACTCAATTTACCCATAAATTTTTGGGTTCCCAAAACTTCTCTTCTCTTCTCATACGCATATCTTCGCATAAGACGATTTATAAAATAAACCATAAAACAAATACTAGAATTATTTTTTAATTCATTTCGGTAGGAACATTTTAGCAAAAAGTTAACACGTTGAACTCCCAGCGTGACTCGGTGGAGTTTAAGCAACACCTTGCTCAAACACGATATCGCAGATTTGGGCCCCGGGAGAAACTTCACCGATTCACGCTGGGCGTTCAACGTGTTAACAATTTTGAAATATAGATATGGTGGAGGTGCCGGGCTATGGTACACTTTTTATATTATTTTAACATTCATTAAACTATTTACGGATTAGAAACAAAAGGAAGTAAAACAGATATATTATATATGCAAAAATTTAAAAATTGGTAAAGGAAAAATGTGTATACCATGCATAAAATTATTAATATTATTGATATTTAAAAATTTTAAAAATTAAATTAATGCTACGTTTAAATAAAATTCACCTAAAAATTGATAGAACACTACATAAAAAATCTATGGCAACATTAAAATGAAGCTGATTAGTTCAATTGTCATAAGTAATATTATAAAAATGATAGAAATGTAAGTGAGTCGTGAAAATATGTTGCATTTGCGTGGTGAATTTCAGATCAACGTGCAGTGGTTACGTGGTGAATAAATTGTAAGTGCGCATGATTAATTTGGGTGTAATGGACCTCCAACTAGTGGCAATGATTCTAAATACGATGAATAATGCATTTTATTTCGGTAAAACAGAAATTAATCCTAATTCTCTATGTACACGGGTAGTCATCGAATATATCGAAAGTTTCTATTTTTTATCCCAGTTGATGCAGCTTAAAAACTTCTCGTCTATTCCTTTTCTTATATAACAACTTCCAGGTCCTTATCATACCTTTATTTTGTCTTTCAATATAAGACGTTACGACGTACTACCTTAGCGGGAAACGAATGTCCCCTTTTTGTTTTATTCTCCTCTTTGTATGTTTTTATATTATTATCTATATGAACAAAAAAGAAATAACACTTGGGAATGCTGAACCACAATTTATCCAGGAAAATGTTAATATACATAAGTACAAATACATTTATTAAAGAACTGTTTGACGAATCTAAAAACAACATGGATACTTTATTTTAATTTAAATTGTGCATTGTATTATTAATAATTTAACACTAAAATAAGTTTGCCTTTAACGATTTTAAATAGGTATTCATTGTGAAATTCAAGTAACATTGTATATAACCAGTTCAGAATTAAACTCTAGATTAAAAAGGATTTTAACTGTCATATTTCGCAAAATGGAACTGTACACCGAATTGCATTAAAATAAGTGGCGACTATGACATGGCATATCGAGATATTGATAATTAAGAGAGACGCTGTGCATGTGTATGAAATGGCATTAAGCAGGTAATTCGATCAGCGACTAATAGGGAATATGCTGGATTTCCAGGGAGTTGCTGTCAAAAGTTACAAGTTGCGGTTTCTACGTAGCGGCCATGCTTTAATCTGGAAACGTCAGCCAGATTAATTGCATGGATCAGTCGAACAACTTGCGGATCTCCCCTTTAAAGACGTTCGTAAATCCATTTCAATATATCTTTTCAACGTTTACATGTCGATTTTAACCGACATTAACAGATTGTTAAATACAATTTAATAATTTATTTAATTTTAAATAATAGAAAACTAAGCTAGTTGATTCGATTTATTATTTACTAGGTACTTAACTGTTTTATTTACAATATTGCAATATTATTCAAACTTCAATAGGAATAACGACTATAAATCGCATTTCTTATCTTTTAATTCCATCGATTTAGTTTTTGTACTATAATGAAAGCACGTTGACTTTTAACATAAATTACAAGGATGGGAAACATGGTGTGATAATAGTTAAAAAAATAATTGAATGCATTAAATTGCACATGAATGCCTATTTCTTGAATAATATTCTCACTTATCTCTTTAGTGAAACATTATGAAATAATAGGTAAAAACTTGATAAATCAATTAAACAAACCAAGTGTTTATTAATTCTTTACCTATTATTATTAAATGCCTATTTCTATATTTCTTGAATCATTTTCTTTCTTAGTGAAATATTATGAAATCACTGAAAAAAATAGTAAAACAAACCTATTACCTGTTTCTATATTATAATGTGATATATTAAATATTAATTAAATAAATCAAGTGGTTTTGTTTTTATAATAATGCATCTAGTTATTCTAAGATAATCTCTTGGCAAACTGCAATGTTACGATTTCTAATTTAAAATCCATTATTTGAACCTTGAGCGCTTTCAAAGAAGTAAAACTTGTAATTTGCTAATTCAGGTAATTCCTGCAAGTCGTAAAGGGGCCGTTCGTGTGACGCTAAGCGTCCATTAAAGTGTGTGTACTGTGCGAAAATCTGCAGTGTAAATGCAGCTCGTAACAATAACAATAAAAACCAACTCTAACTGGTTTGATTGCTTTTAAAATACTACCCCTAAACGGGAAACGTTTACGTAATTTATTAAAATAACTGTTATAATCCATAATGTTATGCTTCTTAGAAAAATAGTAGTATTTTATATAAACCCCAAATAGGGTAATAAATATGATTTAAAGATAGTGCCAGTACATCCCTTTAGAAGCCAACTAATATCCAAGTTGAAATAGATAGAAGTAAATTATTTTAATTCTATAATATGATGCAATTAAAAATTTTTAAAAATCATTTAATATAGTTTGACAAATTAGCTTAAGAATCAAACTCATGTCCCAGTTGAATTCACCCAAGTTACAAAGGTAAAGGTAAAAACAAATGCCACACACTTAAAAATTATAAATTATAAAAAAAATAATTTTACTTTTTTAAACATTAAATATGAAAACCTCTTTAATTAAATTATTCTGTAATCGCAACGCAGATTTACAAATAAAATATTTTTTCAATTTATACAATAAAAATATTTCAATCATAATAACTAAGAGAGTTATGTAAAGCGTAGCTTGATATTTTATTTTAACATCGGATGGTTTAATTTCGTTAGAATGTATTAATTGATTTACAATATCAAAACTATCATCAATAATTTGGCTTAATATTAACCGATCTATCAGGTTTAACATACTGACATTGTTTGGTATTTATAGTTTTGGTAATTTTATATTCATGGTTACTTTATCAAATTCATTCTTATAAGTTTGATTTCTCAAATTAATCGAACACTGATATGGTAATTTAATCAAAGAATTTTGTTTAAGGTCTAACATTCCTTGCGTTTTACATTTATAGTTTATTAAGTATGGCGATTGATTTAAAACTATTACAAAATTATCCTTAAATCGAATAACATTATTATTTACGGAATTTAGTTTAATTAGCGTACAATTTTCAACATTATTTTGCAACAAATTAGTTATACAGTTGCTTCTGGATTTCGATTGTAATTCAATCGAAATTATATATTTATCCTCTAGATTCACAAATGTCTCTACACAGTGCCAAATTTTTACAATTATCTTTAATTACGCTCGACGCATAGGGTACCTTTACAATTTTATACAATATCAATTCTACGTTTTCAATTACAGAAAAATCAATAATAATTAACATTTTATCAATATCAAATTTAATTTTAATCTGCAACAATGAATAGTAATAGTGATTATTTTTAAAAGGAATAATTCAATTTTGGTAAATTTTGTTTACATGTTCTATGGTGTTAATCAGGTCTGAATACGATAACCGTTTTGGGTGATTTGATTTCTTTTTCCGAAAATAATTGCATTTTGCATGTTAGTAAAGAATGTTTGAACCTCGTGAATATTAATTACTAGTAAAGTGATTAATTCTAATAAAGTAACATACTTATTTACGAAAGTTTCAATTATATTAATTTTATTCTGGATTCATTTCATATTAGTATTAATTAAACTTTGAGTTTTAACAATTTAACATTCTATTGATTTTAAAAGGGAAGTTTTTAAGTTTACTTGATAAGCGATTTTATTTTGGTTGTCGATTAATATTTTTATATTTTTTTAAATTTCATCTTTTTCGTCTTTATCTACTATGCCAAATAACCAATTTGCGGCTTTGCCTACAAAATCAAAAGGTGATCGTTTATTTCTATTGACTGTTATTATATTAAATAGAGTGATTTTTAGATTTTGAATTTGATATTTTGCTTGTTTCAAAATTTTGTTTAAATCTGGATCAGTAAAGTCATTCTCTTTTACAATTCTAAATATACTATCATATTGAAAAGTAATATTATTAATCAAGTAATGAAAATTAATAAAATCGTAAGAATATACTAACTTATGAGTAGCCTTAATATTAAATGAACTTCCTAATTCTAATGGAATAATATAATTATTTATGGGGATTACTTCAAGATCCTCCTTTCTTCGTACTAGGGTGGTTATTATCAGGATTATTGCCAGATTCATCCTGTAACAAATTAGTAAACTTCATAGTACGTTTTACTAAGTCTCTTTTTAATTTTGTGGGGATATTTTTCTTATTTTTTAATTTAAAAGTTTTATCTTTAAAATCTTTGATAATGACTTTTTGTGCATATGGCTTAAGTTTAGTTCGTCTTAAATTTCTCCTGATAAATACTGTTTGGCCTACTTTGATTGGTTCGATGTCAATAGGTTTTTGTTTTGATTGAACTTTATTCTTGGCTTTTTGAATATTTTCTTTAACTTGTGCATAGATATTTTAGTTGCTTTATTTCGTTCCTGATTATAGTCTTCTGTTAGTTTATTATCAGTTTTATCAATTGGCAAAGGTTTGATTGTTTGACTATAAATAATTTCAAATGGTGTAATTTTTGTGGTTGTATGCAAACTATTGTTATAGCCAATTACTGCTAAATGTAATTGTGTTTCTAGGGTTAGATTTTTGGATTCTAATTGTATGGCTCTTAAAGATTCGATTAAGGAAGAATGGAATCTTTCGACAATTCCATTTGATCGGAAATTTTCCGTCGAACTTTTATGATTAATAATTTTGTGAGATTTTAAAAATTCAGTTACTAAGTTACTGCAAAAGCTTGGGTCATTGTCCGTTATTAATTTATTAAAAATCCCGTGATGAGAAATATACAGAGTGATTTTTTCAATTACCATTTTTGAATTTCGAGCGGTAAGTACATATGCTTGAGCTTATTTGGAAAATGCATCTACAATAGTGTTGTTTTTTTACAAAAAAATAAATCCATGTGGATTACTTGAAATGGTTTAGTTGGTGTGGATGTCAATGCTCCTGATAGTTTCTGGGGATTTCTGTCATTTTTACAAATGTTACAAATTTCGCAATTGCTAATATATTTTGTAATATCTTTTTCCATATTCGGCTAATAATATACGCGTTTTAATAAATTATATACTTCGTTAATACCTCGATGTTTTGTTTTTCCTGTGTCATAATACTTAATAAATTCTAATTGTTGATTTTCTTCTTCTACATCTTCTAATATTTTATTGCTTCTTTCTAAACATATAGTGTCATTGAAATTGTGTCTGATAATTCGTAAAATATCGCGTTCCATGTTTTTATTTTTAAAGTAAATACTTTATATTTAATTAATTGCTCACTTCACCCGTGGTGAAACATATTTGAAAAATCTTGATTAGAAATTAAAAACACTTGGTTTGTTTCACAGAATATATTATGTGAAAACAACCAAGTGTTTTTAATTTCTAATCAAGAAGTAAATACTTGTTTTAATTTTTGGGTTTAATAATAATAATAATATAATAATAATAATAAATTTTATTGTGCTTGTACAAGTTCATTGTTTACACCAGTCATATCTTTACATACATAAAACATACTTAAAATTAAGACTTTAAAATAACTAAATTATTAACACAAAAACTTCAAATTTCTAACATAAATACATACCTACCTACATACAGACATACAACATGTTAAAAAAGTGTTACATAAGAATACACCCTACTCCGAAAGGTAGAAGGGCAAATGATTAAATAAATAAATAAATACAAAAGAATATCTAGTGAAGCTACATTTAAAATTTACAACTAAACACACATATTTAAAAGCTATGTTGATTTGTTAAAAACTCATCAATGCTGTAAAATGATTGGTCGAGTAAATACTGTTTTATCCTAAATTTAAATGTGATTCATTATTGTTTTGTGAAAACTTTTTCTTCGGAGGTTTTTTTATCTCTCCTACGTTTGGAATTCCGCTGATATTCGTCTCGGTGCCCATTCGCGATGACTCACATTGTGCATGATTTGGAGATATTCCAATAGCTGTCACTGATGGTTCAGGCTGCATTTCACCGTTTATTTCACTGATAATGGGTGGCACGCCAGTAGAAATCTGCATAATTTTGTATAACAACTGTATTTGTTGCTTGAGTGATGTTATATTATCACGTTGATTATCGATGATTAAGTCTTTTTGTTTAATAAGTTCATTTAAGTACTTAACTTCAATATAAGCCCCGTCATGTACGTCAATTACGGTATCCCCACTATGAAAAGAGTCCTCGCCATTTTCTGATTCACAATCATTGTCACTATCACAACAGTTTATGTATTTGTCACATAATTTCACAGCATTTTTGAGATATTTCACATATCCTGGGTGCACTAATGAGCCACACTTTACGCAATGTAGGCCAATAGAAGGTAGTTTTTTACAGTTTCGACATGGTTTTACCTGCGGTCCACTTGGAACGTCTAACTCGCCCGACGCCATAATTAATAGCTTGTATAATTCCTTTTAAAGTTTTCAAAATTTCATCTTTATTGTAATTTATTGGAATATTACAGTAAATTCTTTGTTTAGTGTTTTCAAATAAATTTATATGTTTTATAATGGCATTATTTGTAGAATTATGAAAGTCGAATATGATTTGATGTTTTGCTAAGTTGATTATTTTTTCATTATATGGTATTTCTATTGGAATTCTACGCGTAAGGTATGAATGATTTGTGTTTCGTCGTTTTGTTCGTCGTGCTGTAAATTAATATTTTATTCGAATTTTTCCTTAGTATTTTGGTTTCCTTCTTCTTGTAATCTTGCTAAAATTTCATCTAAGCTTGATAAGTCTTCTTCGGTCGGACCTTCTTCTATTTCAACTAAATCTATTTCATTTACGTAATTTTCTGCAATTTTGATTCTCGAAAATGCATCTGCTACTTTGTTATCTTTTCCTTTTTTATAAATAATTTCATATTCGTATTCCAGAAGTTTTAATTTCCAACGAGTTAATTTTGCATTTGGTTCTTTCGGTTTCTATTATAAATTTTACTCCGTATAAATAGGGTCGGATGTGTTTAACTGCCTAAATAACCGCTAGTCATTCTTTTTCTATAGTACTGTACTTTGTTTCTGCTTCATTAAGGGTGCGAGATGCATATGCAACGGGGTGGTTTTCTTGGGATAGAACTGCGCCTATCGCTTCGTTAGATGCGTCTGTTGTGATGCATTTTTTGTCTAATTCGGGGTACTTTAAAACTGAATCATTACAAAGTTTACATTTTTCGAATGTATCAATAAATTCTTGTGTGTGAATAATTTTGGTGTTCTTTTTTTTTAAATAAATTTTCTGTAAAATCCTAACATACAGAGAAAAGATTTAATTTCTTTTATCTACGATCGTACAGAAAGTAGACGCTTTTTGCATCATTTTTCATTGTAAAAGTGGCTTTTTAAAGCACTAGTGCTTTTTTACGTTTTTATTGCACGCTAATGTCAAACTGATTTTATTGCACAGAAATGTCAAATTTGACAGATGAATATATTTCGACGAAAAACTTAATTTTTTATTAATTGGTACAAATAACTAATAAACTATAAATAAAATATATAATACACACCAAATGGCAGATTTAAGAAGTCTGAAGATTTCGTTTAATGCAAGTCGAAACGATTACAATAAAGCGAACATTTTTTCCATAAATTATAATGGCGGCCGACATTTGTGCAATTTGTTTACTGGTTGCTAAGTAACGCTTTCATTAGTGCACTGTGGGTAAAATATGTTTTCATTAATTGAATTATTGAAATGACATTAAAATATTACTCATAAGAATATATTCTTTGAAATCCTTTACGATCGAAGATAAAATTTTGTAAGGCACACGTGTAAAAAGTTTCTTTATTGCACTCCTGGCTTTAAAAAAACTCGCTCGTTCCTCGCTCGTGTTTTTAAACGCCAGTTCGTGCAATAAAGCATCACTTTTTACACTTGTACCTTAAATAACTATTACTTTACGAACTAATTAAAAATTTTAAAAATTATTTATTTAAGGTTATGGAGGTATTTATTAAAGAAAAAGAAAATTAGTTTAGTCAAATATTAGGATGGAAATTGTTGTTAAGGTTTTAACGACAATAACATCTTTTGCATTAATTATGAATTTATGTAATGAGTTATTGACTTTATATGCAATTGATATTTGACATGAAATTAGTTATATTTTAATGGACTCCGAAGAAAATACAATATAAGTAAGAAAGCAATATTTTGAATTTGTTTTACGGTTACCTAACGGAAAAATTTGTTCAATGATTTTTTGTTTTTGTTTTTTATTTAAAATATTCATTACTAATTTTTTAGAGAGCCTATTATTTGTAGCAATTATTAAAATTCTAAAATGTATTAAAATCCTTTAGTTCGTACTCTTGGAACCAACATGCACTGGAGGTGGCACAGGGGTCCCAGAAAGTATGTAAATTAAAACATCAGGCTGAAGAAGAAGAAAATATATTACAAAAGAACAGACAGAATTATATACAATATATACAAGGGTAAGAGGCTTGATTCGGCGGAACCGACCAGGCTGTCCGCCTCTGCTAATGGCAGACGACTGGTGAATAGCGAAGGTCTGAGCCTGGCTTTATACGGTAATCTTTGGTGCCGCCCCATTGTTATGGTCACGTAGGCTCCGAAATTCCTGGAACAGGTAATTAATCATCGTTTGCCGAAAAGGGCCCGTCCTATTGTTCTGCACTGGCAGCTGCACATATTTTGGAAAATTATCTTGTTTGGAATATTTCAATAATGCGGAATTTCTACAAATTATTATTAAGATCTCATAAAATTGATTAAAATTTAATTACGCATTTGTTACCACACTCAGGTGAACTGAACGCCGGTAACACCATTATCCCTGCTGCTTCTAGATTCTCTAGAAGTTTAGGTTTAGAGATGGTATTGAAAGCCTTCTTCATGTCGACGTAAATTGCTGCTACTTGTTTCTTTAGGTCTAATTTGGATTCTATGTTATTAATTAGTTCATATGTTGCTGATGTTGTCCCTAATATTGTTATAACGCATATTGGTTGTGGAATATAATATTGTATTTGTCTAAATAATCCGTGATTTATATTTGTAATATTTTTTCGAGTATTTTGTTTATTGTTGATAATAAGGAAACTGGTATGTAGTTTTCTGTTACGTTTTTATCTCGTTTCTTATATATAGGGATAATTATGGCCTTTTTTATACAGTTGGGGTATATGTCATTTTCAAAAACTTTATTTATATTTTTTATAAGTATTGGTATTAATTTCGTTTTATTTTGTTTTATTATTGTGTTGGTTATTTCGTCGAATCCGGGTTCTTTGTTATCTTTTAATTTTGTCACTATGTCGTTTACTTCTTTATACGTTGTTTTTCTGAATGTTATTTTTATTATTTGTTACTTGTTATCGTTATTTTGGGTATCGTTTTCTTGTTGTTTATTTGTTTTTCCGCTATTTTTTTCCTACTTCTGTTAAGTACAGATTTATTTCATCAGCTATTTCTGTATTATCCCTTGAATTGGTTCAGTTTTCTTTGCATATTTCTCTTTTAATCATTTCGTTTTTTTGGTTTATTTATTTGGTTGTTTATTTGTTGGGCTAACTTATATTCGTTTGCAGTTTATTTTTGTAGTATTGTGTTCTGATTTTTTTATTGTTGTTGCTTTCTTCTGTTTAATGTTTTCCTCTTTTATTATACCATTGGTATGATTTTTTAGAAGTTTTTTTGTAATTTATTCCTTTGTTTGATTTGTTTGATAATTTTTTCATTTATCTATAGGTTTTCAGTGTTTTTTTTAATTCTTTTGACTGCCTAATTCTTTTCTATTATTTTTTGAAGCGTTTTTGAAAGTTTTTCAACGTTGTTTATTTTGTGTATGTCAATGTTATTTATGTTTTCTGTTATTTGTGTTTGGACTACGTTAGTAATTTCGAAAAATTTGTATTGTCGTTTTATTTTTTGGTCTTTTATTTTTGTTATTATTGCATTATGGTCGGATATGCTTGATTTCTCTACTTTAATGTTCTCTATTAAGTTTATATTATTTGTAATTACGTGATCCAAAATGGAGTTGCTCCCATTTTTATTTAGTCTCGTATATTATTTATTTGTTATTTTATTTACTATTTTATATATCTTTTCTTCTAGGATATTTTTGTAGTCCTTTGTTCTATAGTTTTTCCTAGTATATTAATGTTTATGTCTCATATTATTATATGAGTTCTTCTTCTGTTTAGTACATGTTTTTTTAGAGTATTTCTTAGTGTTTTAACTTTAATTTTTAGTGATTTGTATATTAGTGACATTATTGTTTTTTCTTCTATTAGGGATATTGTTATGATTTGTATTTTATTCACTGTTATATTGTTTAATATTTTGTATTCTGGGCCTTCTTTTATAAATATTGTTACTCCTCTGCCTCTGGAATCTCGGGAATTTTTTATTCTGCGTTATAATTTTGTAATTTGTACATTTGTTCATTTATAGGGGTTAGCCATGTTTTGTGATAGCAATAATAGTTGGATTGTTATGTGTTGTTGGAATAGTTTTTACTTCATGGAATTTATTTTATAAGCTTTTTATATTATGTAGATATATGATATACATTATATTTACATTTTTTATATTGTTTTCTTGTTTTTTTATTTGGTTTATTTTATTTTTTCTAGATCAATATGTTGTTTTGAGTTTTACTATGATAGGACTATTATCTTTATTGCTATCTCGTCTGTAGGCAGTGATAATTTTATCTGATTCGATTTTTGTATTAAGACTTTTTATTATTTGCTACTTCTTCTGTGTTTACATTTTTTTCTTGTTTTTTCGACTCCTATTATGATAATGTAGTTTTTCATCTTATCTGTTTCAGTTTTATCTATTGTATTGATTATTTAGAACAGATGTAAGAAAAATGAGCATTGAAATAGATTTTAAAATTATTAATAAAGTTATTTGTAGATGTATTAATGTCATCATTTTCAACTCTATTCTATTGTTCATCAATAAGTGATTCAGTGAAGTTTTGTATATTTACATTACTATAACTTCGATATGATGATCGTTTTATTAGGGACAATGTTTTCTCTACATGAACATTTAATATTAGCGCACAATGATCTGAAAGGCTTTGGTTTCTCACTAATGTATTATAAATATGTTTATTTTTTAATGATTAAGATTGTCATTGGAAGTACTTCTGGTAACTGTGATTCTAGTTGGTTTATTGATAAGTAGGTGTGAGCCATAAGATTTAATGAAGTTATTAAATTCAAGAGTTTTGTTATTTTTGTTGAATATATGAATATTAAAGTCTCCATAATTAATAATAATAATAATTTAAATTTTCTAATTTATTAAGTAATTTATTCAGTTTTGCTAGGAAGACTTGAGCATTGCTTGATGGCGTGCGATATATGCAAACAACATGTATTTCGTCTTACCAACAGTCACCTACGCTGATTTGTATTCAAAAGCTGTATATTTCGGAGAAATTTTTAAATTCAACTCACTTTGACTAATAATTGAATCATGCACATAAATCGCAGATCCAACACGTTGTAACATATTTCAACAGTAGGCACTTATTAAAGAATAATTGTGGATGTTTAAAGGATAAGACTACTTTTAATTTGTAAATTTGCGTTTAGTTAAATTAAACTTGTGTTTAATATTTTGAGCATATAAAGAGAGTTTATGTTCTGATGTAGAATAATTATCCTTAATTGTTTTTTTTTTCGTTGTTAATTTTGTTCGTGTTGTTGATGGACTGTATCTTGAGATATAGCAACCTGCGGGTCACACTTCAGAATTCTTCACTTTGCTTAGACTGATGAAAGGAACTAATAGTTTGAATAAATAATAGATGTCTGGATGTTTAGACTGTAGTAGTTCATATAAAACATCGTTAACGCCAATTTTATTTACGTGATTTTTAACCATTGTTTCAGTGATTTCAGCGGCGAATCGGCATATGTGAAGATGTTCATATGATGCAACTGCTTTTAAATCGTTCGTATCGCTACCTATTCCGGTAGAGTTATTTATTTCGATTGTATCGAGAATGTGATTATTCAGGGTAATTGATTTATGTATGCGTGATTTTTATAATATTTGCCCTATCTAGATATTTGATGATGCTGCAAGAGGTTGTGACAGTGTGTCAAATATTGTAGTCTCCTATATTGCAGTTTGTATTTTGGGCGAAAGTTGCCATGGGCAGGCAGAAGCCTTCACCAAGGCATTTAGCCCAGGAAGCTTTTTTTGCATTAGGCAAAGTCAAACTAAAAGAATTTATTGCATATAATCCATATTTGTTGGTTAGGTCGAAATCGCATAACCTGGATCGGCCTCGTTTCTTCTTACTGCCCTTTACACTATTCAAAGCGTTGTAATATATTTTTTCATATTTTAAATAGTAACAAATTTCTTAATAAAATACTGACACAGTATATAGTTTCAAAATCATGTTTATTATTCTGCAATGTTTCGTCACACAGTTGCTTCGTCAGGTAGATACATTTTATTTTCATCTTATAAAGCGCTTTAATAACACTGAATTATAGGATAATCCAAGTAACTTCCTTTATATTAACTTATGTCTAATCAAATTTCAGTTATCTTGAACAACTGCAGCAGCAAGAGCCATCTGTTATTTCATTTCATAAATCTATAAATATACCTGGCATTGCAGAAATTGAATTATCTCCAGTGACAAAAAACAATGAATCCGCGCCCTGAAATGTTTCCGGAATCGGCAAGAGATGGCGCACAATGGTTGAAGTGAAATCATTGGTCGTCAAGGGCAACCCTTTTTATTAAAATTGTCAAAACTTCAGAGATCTGCTGTCAATTTTTCGTTTTTTAGGAGTGTGTTGTACAGCAAGTCAAGTGGTTTGGCAAAAATATATAAAATCGAATTTCGTGCAGTGATAGAATCTTTTTGGATGGTTGGGATAACGGCCACAGTAATTCTAAATATTCTGCTAGAGGTTCATGGCGGATCTACTTCATCATTTTTGACCATGGGTGAGCGACTTCAAACGTGGCCGCACAAGGACAAGTGACCAACCACGCATTGGACACCCAAAAACCGCTACCAACGATGAAATGGTCGACAAGATTCATTCATTAGCCGATCGCCGATTGAAGCTGAAGGAGATAGCAGGGACAACAGACATTTCAGAAGAACGCGTTGGCCATATTCTTCACGAAATTTTAGGAATGATAAAGCTTTCGGCGCGATGGGTACCGCGTTTGCTCACAACGGAGCAAAAACAAAAACTGGTAACCGTCGCGGAGGAGTGTCTGGCCAGGATTCAACGTGATACAAGGGATTTCTTCATGCATTTCTTAATCGTAAATGAGACTTGGATCCTCCACTATATACCGGAGACCAAGGAACAGTCCAAGCAGTGGACTTTTCCGGGCGAAGCAGCTCCGAAAAAAAGCAAAAATCGTTCCATCGCCCCATCAAACTGTGATCCTCATTGACTATCTGCAGAAAGGAAGGACGATCACGAGGCAAAACTACAGCGATTTATTGATCCGTTTCGATGTACTATTGAAGGAGAAACGGCCTCTTTTGGCTTTTTCGCCACGATAATGCACCGGCTCATTCATTTGGCACCGTCGTGTCCAAATTGAATGAGTTGCGCTACGAATTAGTCGCTCGTCCTCCATATTCACCGGACCTAGCCTCCAGCGACTTTTTCCTAATCCCAAACCTCAAAAATCGCTGTCAGGAAAGAGATTTACCTCATTTGAGGTCATCGCCCTATAGTGGCGGTTATTTTGCAGACCTTGAATCATCTTACTTTTCCGACGGCTTAAAGAGACTGGAGCTCCGTGAAAAAAGTGTATTGATCTTCGAGAAGACTACATTGAAAAATAAAAATTAAAAACTACATCAATATCGTATTTTTTCTTGTTGATTCCGGAAATATTTCTAAATAATTTATCTACGAGTTTAACGATCTCGGAACCAAAATAAATTATCGCGACAAAAATATCGAAAACAAAAACAATAACACACGATAGCGATATTAAATTCAAAGCAGATAAAACTTATCAATGTTCATGTGAAGGCGAAGGTTACGCTGTGCATGTGATTGTGAGAACTAAAAGTGCAAAAATTGTGTTTTAAAACTCAAAAGTGGCAAAAGTGAATTCATAAGTTGCCAAGGTATCAAGTTTTAGTCCTAGACTAATTTTATATATTATTTTATCTGTTTAATATAATTATAACCTAGAACAGAGGCAATACATCATATTTGTCTAGGGTAATGGATTGCATATCCACACTAGTTTACTGTAGTTTCTACTAATTCTTATTCTTCTTTATTAATTAACCCTTCCGTAGTCGTTCCTTGTATGTCACCAGAAAAGGCGTGTGTGTTCCTAACCCAAATACACGCATTAGCAAAACAAAATAAAAACAAAATAAACAAAGAGGTCAATCTGATCCCTTGACGTAAACTCGTTTAGTTATCAATTTATCTCTTTATAATTCATGTATTTTAACTGTATTGTGGTAGTTAACTTTGATAATGGTCTGCGATGACCGAAACACGTGTCAGGCAGCTGAAAATAAAAACAATATGAAACAAAACAAGTGTTATTCTCCACCTAATAGTAATATCTGTTTCCATCAAGAGTGTAGCGCAACAAGCATTAACTTAATTATGTATTTGTATGTGAGAATATGGTATAATCTAAATGTAGCTTACTATTTGACGTATACATCTACCAAATATTATCTGTGCTATACTGTACTGTACATTGTAAACGGTAGCTAAGTAAAAAAATAAAAAGCATCCAAATAGCTCCATCCTAAAACTCTAAATACCTAGAAATATCGCTAGACCCCAAAATTTACTTTCATGGCCCACCCAACAAGTCATAAGCTGAAAATCAAGAATAGGGATCGACAATGTAGTTTACTGATATATCATAATAGAGACATTTCTATTAAAACATCGATACCCATATATAAGTATACTTACTTAATAAAGTACGAACGAAAAATCACATGTAACCCCAATAGAACAACGACATACACCTAGCCACCAAATTTGTCATTAATCCCCATTTCCGTGTCGTCCTAAATCATCTCTGTATTCCTCGTAACCCTAATATACCACCTAAAACTAAACATTCCAGCACCACTATTTATCAATTAATTTCATTATTTCATCTTGAATCATAGGACTGACAACGACATTCACTGATGAACGAAGACGAGCTGAAAGACCATCGGTCGATGGCCAACGAAGAAGAAGAAGAGAAAAACGTAAGACTACTTTCAATAAAGATGTTTAACTCTCTCTCTGTCTCTCTTGATGGAAATTGTAATTTTTAATCGTTTTTTAAAACAAAATTTTAACCAAAAAGCATTCTACTGAATTAAAAGTAAAATGTAGAAAAAATTCACTATTAAACTTATTCTACAATAAGCTAAATATTTCGACAGTCTTAATTAAAATTTATAGAAACTATTTTATATTTTTGTCGAAATAAAGCTTATTGTTTAGAATATTTTCCTAGTAAAAGGTGATATAAATCATTTTTGTTGGTTTTTAGTATTATTCACAAGAACGTAACTTGTGAAAAGGTACAGTTAACTCGTCATAATTCCGGTTTTAAAATTGGCGCAGATTTTCGCGAACACGATAAACTAATTAATCCACAAAACTGGCCGGATGGTGCATTGATAACTAGGTATATTTTTATGCGGGCCCGCCGAGGCGCGACCAAATCATAGTGCGCATAAAAAAACTAAAAACAAAATAAACATATATTTCACAAATATACAGAGCATTCGAAATAAAGTGAATGAATTTGAGGCATTTTTAGCTGAATATAATAATATATTTAAAATAATTTGTTTTTGTGAACATTGGCTAAATGAAGCTGAATGTGCCTATATGCGCTTTGACACATTTTGTCCCGGTCCATTTTTTGCACTTAGAAACTTGCAACATGGGGGTGTGATGCAACTTATAAACAAAAACATCTCATTTAAAAATCTAGTACACCTTAATAATTTATCTCAAGAAAAGTGTTGTGAAATAGCTGCATCATTTATTCCCTCTTTAGATTTAATTGTGATTGTGTTATACCGTTCTCCAAATGGAGATTTTAATAATTTTATTTGTATATTGGGAAAGTTTTTGGATAATCTTAACCTTAATAAAAATATTGTAATCTGTGTTGATTTTAACGTAAAATTTAACAGTGACTATTCCACTCCTATTGCATGTAGCCAATGAAAATGAGGCATGTGATATTTTTTTAGCCAATCACGTCAATTTATAAGTGAATAAACACCAAGTTGCTGTTTATTCACCTGAATAACCTGAAGTTAGCTATTTCCCGACAAATAAATTGAATTAGCCTTGATAAAAAAGCGAAAAACGTTGTTTTTACGTATGTCAGTTGCAAGTAGGTTATAAAATCAAAAGGTTTGGTATTATTATTATTATTATGTATATTATGGATGATGAAGTGCATCCATAATAAATGCGACGGTGACAAGTTCTGCACCAAAAAATCAAACTTAAACGAGATCGTGTGTTTGGAAACGATTTGAAGAAATCTGCGCCGATAAAAACTACCAGTTGTTAGCAAAACTTTAATGGAAACTCTTGCCGCGATTATGATGACTGGGCGTATAATATAAAGAAGGTAAATGCAAATGATTATAAGGGAGGTGTTATTTAATCAATGTCGAATTTTTTGACCAAAATACTGCAGGAGATATATCATAAAAATTTTAATATAAACATTGAACCATTCACCGATATTCGTTTCAAGTCTTGGAATAGTCTTTCCAAATACCATTCGTGATGACAATTAAATCGGAATAAATTTTGTTTTTAGCGCATTCAAGTTTGTTGCTTAATCGCGATTTTTATTCGAGCAACTGATAGAAAAAATCACTCGCCTGGCGGCTCGTGATTTTTTCGTGACAGTTGCTCTCATTAAAATCGCTAAGCAACAAACTTTCATGCAAAAACAAAATTTATTCGAGTAAATTGCCATCACTTATGGTATTACTTGTGACAATCATCAAGCGTCCTATACTTGCGCTATATTAGCATCGTATGGTATGTACTCGCATGTAAATTTCCCTACAAGGAAAATAAATTGTTTAGATAACGTTTTTTCAAACATTAAAGTTGTTTCCATTGATGTTTCTCCAAAGGATACAGGTTTATCATATCATGTTGGAATACATATTCAACTTGATCTCGAACTAAATCCACATATTACAGATCAAGTAATTAGACCCATAACATAATATGGCAAATTTTGTCTAATAATAATAATAATAATAATAATAATGCATTTATTTCACAATGACAAATTTACAAAGATCAAATTTGTACATGTAAAAACGTCAAAAAACAGGACAAAAAAAAACAAACAAACAAAATCTTAACAGATCGAAAAGTATAACATAAAATATACAGTAATTCATGAATATATATTATATAAAATAGTGACTTAAAACAAATGCGCGAAACACTTCTCTTTCTAAAAGCAGCCAGTGAACATATACACGAACTTAAAACGAATTATAACAACTATAAATTAAATTATAAGAGGGCAATAAAAGAATCAAGGCAGTCGGCGGCAAATAATTTTATTAAAAATAATAAAAATGTGCCCGGAGCTATGTGGTCATTAATAAAAAATAATTGACGTGAAAAGCAAATTTCGTCTAATATTAATGCCGAGGAATTTAACGTATTTTTTAAAACTATATCGCAAAAATTGGTTAATAACTTAACCCCCTCTAATACCGACCCTCTACAAATTATGTGTTCTAGTGCAAACTGCGCACAGAATTCATACTTTTACTTTCATTTAGTTAGCGAGATTGAAGTAAGAGATATAACACTCTCCTTAAAAAATTCATATTCACGCGATATTTATGGGATGACGGTTGGAATTTTAAAATCAATTATAAATGTAATCATCACACCATTTACAAAATTAATAAATGAGTGCATAAAAAAACATACTTTTCCTAGACCGTTAAAGATAGGTTGTATTATTCCCATATATAAAAAGGGCTGTGAATCCGATCCTAATAACTATCGACCAATGGTATTATTACCAATTATTTCTAAAATACACGAAAAAATCTTGCTTAAGCAAATTGTAAAATATTTAGACTTACACAACATACTGTCCAACGAACAATACGGTTTTCACAGGGGGAGATCTACGTACAATGCGGTCAATGCTTTTGTAGAGGCTATCCTGGATGGTTTCGACTCAAACATGTATGCAATTGCATCCTTCCTGGACCTTAGCAAAGCGTTTGACTGTGTCACTCATGAAACCTTACTGCGAAAACTGTATTTCTATAACTTTATCCTGGAAAGTTGCCGACTACTAAACAATTATTTAAAAAATCGAAGACAGCGAGTACGATTAAACAGTTACATGTCATCTGAGGCTACAAACTCATGTGATGTTCCGCAAGGATCTATATTAGAACCTTTACTTTTCCTAATATATGTTAATGACCTACAAAAAAGTATTGATTGTTCCATAATACTTTACGCTGACGATACGATCTGTCTAAATAAATCACAAGACTTAAGATCTGCAATAATTTTAGCGAAACATCAAATAAAAATATTTTAGAGTGGTTCAATTCAAACAAGTTATCATTAAATTCTAGTAAAACAGTTAATGTAATTTTTTCACTCAAGCACAGCAGTGAGGTATCTACTTCAAAGTTCCTGGGTATAACTTTGAATAGTAAATTAAATTGGCATGCGCATGGTAAGGTCACTGCAGACAAGCTATATGAAGCAATTTATTTATTGCGTCAAATTCAAGCTTATCTCCCACAATCGGCCCTAAGAGCTGAATACTTTGCTTTATTTAATACACATATGACGTATGGTATACTAACTTGGGGTCACTCAACTATAAGTAGTAGGTTATTTGGTCTACAACACCGAGCTATTCGTACAATTCTCTCCTTTGGCTGTAGGGATTATTGCAAGGAAAGGTTTGTCAATCTCAAAATACTTACCTTCCCTAGCATTTATATCCTAATGTATAATGTATGTTAGACGGAATATATCTACATACCATATTGTCACGAGACGCGTGAGGAGAAGGGGTGCGTCATCGATGTGCCGACTGGATCGAAATAATAAACAAGTGTCAGATATAAAATACGTGCTGGTAATATTAATTGACTTCAATAAATCATTTGCAATTATTTACACACCAATATAACGTGCAAAAACATTGCATTGGTGTCAGGTGTGGGGTGTGAAAAATTGTAAACAAAATGGCGAAGTACGTTACAATAACGGACCTAAAAGTGGCTGAATTAAAAGTGCAACTGGAAGAACAGAATTTGGATACGAGCGGCAAGAAGAGTGTGTTACAACAGAGACTTAAGGAAGCGCTGCAAGAAGAAGGCCATAATGCAGACACATTTTTGTTTGATATCGGAGGCGACACAGCATCAATTATGGAGCAATTGAGGCAAAATTCCGATAAAATGACAGAGAAAATGTTGGAAATTTCTAGGAATCTGGAAGAAAAATTAACGGAAAATGCCGATACAATGAAACAAAAATGCTAGAAATTTCCAGAAACCTGGAAAAAAAATCTCTAGAAAATTCAAGGAAAATTATCGAAATTTAATATAAAATTAATGAAAATTCGGAACTCATGGAAAAGAAAATGACAGAAAATTCCGATAAAATGAAACAAGAAATGCTGGAAATTTCTAGGGAAGTTTTGGAAAATTCTAGAACTATGGAAGAAAAATTAACGGAAATAAAAAGAAATTTCGGAGGAATTGAATTAAATGACATAAATAATTATCCTATCCACTCGATAAAAATGAAACCACCTAATTTTGATGGCCAAGCTTCTTGGAATAATTTTCTTAGACAATTTGAGGCCGCAGCATCAGCCAATGGATGGAACGCAACAGAGAAGGCTACAGCTTCAATTCAAACACTGCGTGGGGATGCAACAAATGTCTTGCAGAGAGTGTCCCAGAGCGAGATGAATTACGACCAATTAATCAAGCATCTAGAAATAAGGTATGGTCAAACACACCTTGATCACGTGTTAATTCACAGCTTAAAAATCACTGCCAGAAATCTGATGTGAGTTTGCAAGAATTTGAAGCAGATATAGCTCGATTAAAACGACTGGCGTATCCTGGTGCAACAGAGAACATATTGGAAACATTAGCTGTGCAGGCATTTTTAGATGGATTGAAGGATAAAGACATACATCAGGCATTGATACTCGCTCGACCAATTAATTTAGTAGACGCGCTGTCTCGTGCGCTCGAGATAGAAGCAGCGAAAAGTACAGTTAGGAGTCAAGGCCGTGTTCGGAAAATGGAAGATTCACGAGAAGGATTGGATGATCTTAGAAAAATGATACAAGATATCATCAAGGAATCGTTAGCAAACAGGAAGAAAGTGGAATGTGGAAAACCCGGTCATATACAACGTCGATGCAGAGAAAGATCAAATAATCGCACCAATGAAAACTCGGAAAACTAGAACAAGCCGGCCACAGGGGGTGTCCGTCGGCTAAAAAACATCAAGCCCCTAGAAAAACTGCAATAGTAGCATACTTGTCACACCACGTCGATACGGTTTTTGTGGATGGAAAAATTGATGGAAACTCTTGTCGACTGCTACTAGACACGGGTGCTACTAGGACAATTATAAGACCTGATATTGTGTCAAAACCGCAAAATGTATGACCAACGACCTGGAAATTACGAACAGCAACAGGAGAACCTGCTAATATCCATGGTGAAATAAAATCCACGATTACCATAGGGAACACATCATTCCAACACCAACTCATAGTAGCTGACATTGAAGACGAATTAATTATCGGTATGGACATCATGAATACTAGAGGCTTCCTGTTGGATCTTAAGAATGGAATCCTAAAAGTTAATGGAGAGGAGGTGGTACTCCACAGACGGAATATTCGTAGAGTCCGGGTAACCCTTCCAACGGAAATATCAGTTCCGGAGAGAAGTGAAGTAATTATTGAGGGTCACTTGGAAGAAGCATCCCATCACAAAAACATTATGATCTTTGAACCTATCGTTGATGACGATAAACTGGGATGATTGCAACGATAACAATGTATTACTTAGAATCATGAATAGTAACTATTACTCTATTCATTTGAGGAAGGGAGTGCTACTAGGACATTGTTCTGCTGCTTCATCGATATTGCGGAAAACCACAGCAAAGAATAAAATCAATGAAAGGAATTACCCGGAACTACAAAAGTTGATTTCCCTTTCGACCCAAGATTGTAATCCAACTAAAAGAGAAAAAGTAAAAAAGTTGATCATAGAATACCAGGACGTATTTGATATTGGACAAAAAGGAAGAACCAATATCGTTCAACATAAAATTAATACCGAAAATTCTCGACCGATTAGGCAGATTGCTACTGGCGAAGCGGGAGGAAGCTGATAGGATTGTGCAGGACATGGGGAGCGAGGGCATTATAGAACCATCTAGTAGTCCGTGGGCCTCGCCAATGATATTGGTAAAGAAGAAGGAGGATCAACTCGCTTCTGTATTGACTATCGTCAGCTAAATAATGTGACTAAAAAGGACAGTTACCCTTTACCCCAAATTGACGACACATTGGATACCTTGGGATCTACTATTTTCTCCGCACTGGATCTTAAAAGCGGATATTGGCAAGTTGAAGTAGCTCCCGAGGACAGAGGAAAACAGCATTTACAGTAGGCAACGAATTATGGCAATTCAATGGTATGCCATTTGGACTATGTAATGCACCCGCGACGTTCGAGAGACTAATGGAGACGGTACTAACAGGACTATCTTAGAAAACATGTTTGGTTTACCTCGAAGATATAATCGTAATGGAAAAATCCTTCGAAGACCACATGAAGAACTTAGAAGAGGTGTTCTGACGATTAAGGGATTCTGGACTGAAACTCAGCCCGAAGAAGTGTCACCTTTTCAAGAAAGAGGTGAAGTACCTAGGACACATTGTTTCAAGCCAAGATATTGCAGTCGACGGCCAAAAGATCTCAACGTTGAGGGAATGGCCAGTTCTAAAGGATTTACACTAACTCCAGAGTATTCTTGGATTATGCACGTATTACCGTCGTTACGTTGTGGGATTTTCAAACATCGCTAAACCATTAACCCGCCTCACTGAAGGAAAACAACGGTTCTTCTGGAACGGGGAATGTCAGGAGGCGTTCCAAAACTGAAAAACGCACTTACCAGCGCACCAGTTCTAAGTTATCCGTTGCCAGAGGGAAGGTTCTTTTGGATACTGATGCAAGCAATGTAGGAATTGGAGCTGTTTTATCACAAATACAGGATGGACAGGAAAAAGGGATCTCCTATTTTAGGAAGACTTTATCCAAGCCGGAGCGGAACTACTGCTTAACGAGGAGAGAGTTACTTGCAGTAGTCAAATCAGTAGAACACTTCCATAAATATTTATATGGAAGGAAATTCTTATTGAGAACCGATCATGCTGCTTTTAAATGGCTTCTTCAGTTCAAGAATCCGGAAGGACAAGTCGCAAGATGGTTGAAAAAACTTCAGGAGTTTGACTTTGACACTAAACACAGAGCTGGGGCGATCCACAGGAATGCAGATGCTTTGTCGCGAAGGCCATGTCCAGAAAATTGCAAGCACTGAATCAAAGAAACAAATACTGCGAACAGCTGTAGAAAGCAATGACTGGAATTTAGAGGAAAAGGCAGGATCAAGACGACGACCTTGTTCTAAAGCCCCTGATGTCATGGAAGGAAAGTGGAACCAGGCCAACATGGGATGAAGTTTCAAAATATTCGCCCGAATTGAAGTCATACTGGGCTCAGTGAAATTCTATTGTACTGAACAAGGGACTGCTTAAACGCATATTCAAAGATTCAGAAGGCCGCGAAGAACGAAGGCAGATTATAATTTCAAAGAGTAAAATACCTGAATTGATGAAAGAGATTCGCAGTGGATCTTTTGGTGAAAACGGATAACAATGGTTATAAAGATGAAGATATGGTGTGGTTATTTAACCCACAAAGACGCCGAGATCTCTCCCCAAAATTGCAAACATCATGGGATGGACCATACCAGATAATAGAGAAAATCAACGACATCGTATACAGGATTCAAAAACCACCCCGAGGAAAACCAAGAGTTGTCCATTTCAATTGTCTGACCCCATATGCTGGCGAAGAAGATGGCGCAGCGATTCGTGCGGTGGTTGATCAAAGCGACGAGGAAGCATTTGAAGACTTCATGGTTCAGCACTCTGATGGACGTAAGAGTCGTTTTGATGTAACGAGAGAAGAACAACGAGGTCTATTCCAAGTACCTTCGGACTATTGTCTTGCCCATTGTGTGGCCCAGGATTTGAAGATGTTACGAGGAATCGCTACCGTCTTCAAGAAGAAATTTGGAAGGTTGGAGGAACTGCGCACTCAATGTCCTAAAGTCGGAAGCAAAGTCCACCTAGATGTTAGTAGCCACCTACCAAAAAGGATAATTTACTATCTGGTAACGAAGAAGTACTCAAAATAGCAAGGCTATCAAAGCAACACTAGTTTGAACGTATTTCTTTCTGTAAAATGAACTGAACTGAAAAATAAATACCTTCAAACTAGTGCTGCTTTGATAGCCTTGCTATTTGTATCATTCAATGTCTGTCAAAGTATTAGCTAGAGAAGTAGTTGTTTCAAAAGTGATTTGTTTTTTTAATAAGACTCATTTGTTGTAGATTTTACGATATATTTTCGTGTTTTTTTTCTAATTATTAATAAATTTACTACAACAGAAGGACTTATATATGTTTATTAAGATATTTATTAATGTATTATTTAGATGAAAGTTGTTTAGATTCTTATTAACTACACCTTTTATTTAAAAAAAATGTAGTATTCACTTTTATATGTAATAAATTTCTGTTCCATTCCAATATAGTATCTAAAGAAAATTGACAATAATCTGGAGTTAAGTTATGATCAAACATGCAGATATTTTTAATTTTTACACACTAAAAAACCGTTATCTAAGCATCTGTTTACGAGAATAATTAGTAATCAGACATTCTTAGATAAACTACAAAGGTGGAATCAAATAGCGTTAATACTGTTCGGCCAAATAAAGTAGTCATTTAACTGATTAACATTAGTTCAAATAGTGAATCTTAGAACAAAATCATATACTCAATATGAAAACTTGTAAGATATTAACAGTTAAATTGATTAAATTACTAGATTCTAATTAGAAATATAATAACAGCATTTACTGCTTGGAAATTTTGTAAAACAACGGGCAGTATGTTATAGAAACCACTGCAGATATTTCATACATAAACATATGTAGTTAAACCAGTTTGATTTCAGATAAAAATAATTTGCTGTTTTAATTTGAAAAATAAACAACTTTTAACTAAAAGTCTCTAAAAAACTATAAAAAGCAAAATATAAAAATTGCAAGGCAATACCTAATAGCCATTAATATACCTATCAGTAAAAAGGAGACAAAATAATTGTAAATCTAAGGCAATTTTATATGATCCTAACTTTTTAAGTTGCATTTTTGTAATTTTAACTGAGGCATTTTGATATTTTATATATTTTATTACATATAAAATCAAACAATTTTCTAAAAGAAGTGTAATTTAACATTCAAAATTTAAAAAACAACAATATGAGAGCTCTATAGGCTAACATCCCCAATCTCATATGAGTAAAATATAAATGAACATCCTCTACATTATCTTATAATAAATAGTCTGTCAAGTTTTATGCGAGTGTATAAAATAATATTTACCAACATCAAATGACTGGTGTTAATTTAAAACAGTCTGAGGGTGGGCACCTCTTGAATATTCATGTTTCACAGGCTATACTGCACACCGTTTCGAATATCCTTTGCGAGTACAATTAACAACCCTTATGATTTCGAATCTAGATTAAATTTACATTTATGATGGATGGATTTCGATTACGAACAAAAATTTCAATATATCTACATTTAATGCTTGGTTATAAATCATTTATTATATTAATTATAAAGAAAACGTCTTTCTTTATATATTATTATAGTTATTTTATTATTATATTAATATTATATTTTAAACTATTTAAATAACAATAACGACTTAAATTAATCTTTTTTGTTACTAAGGTTACTAATGTAATAGAATTATTATTATTTTCCGATCCAGAAAATTATAAAATTTCTTTAAGCGAATTTGAATATAAAAGATGATTAAAATTGAATATACTCTGCAATTGAATACTGAAGAACTGTGAATATTGAATGTAAATGCTGGACTTGGGAACGGATTCTGATTTGGTTATGTGGAAAGTTAAAGGGGTTCGGTGGAGAGATAGTGAAACCGTCGGGAAAATCAATCGGTGGAAAATTTCAGCGAAAGAATTCTGCATTCACCAACTTGAAAACTAATTTTCTTCGTGCGCCACTCTCCTCTCTTGCTATTCACGAACATATCTCATTTATCCTACCTGCCGAATAAATAATTGAATCATTTATTTTTCTTTATTATTCAAATTTAAACTGCGAACGGGAATTATAATAACTTAAATTTTATTTTCGCCTCGCGTGAGATAACGTTTTGTAATTAATACTAACTATAATTTAAATCTGAAAGGCTTACATTTGAAACGCAATATATATTGTTTATTATTAAATATATAGAAAATGTGTATGCCTTTAAAAAATATTCCTATCGTTTATAAAAATATTTACTGTAAATCAATTCCAATAACGTAATTATAATTATTTATAACAATACTCATCACCTATAAATAGATTTTTTTATATTCATTATATAGCTTGACATATTTTTATATGGAACTGAACCTTCACCCAGTTATGAGCATGGTGTCTGTCGGGGATGTCCCCCCTTTTTCGGGTATCTCCGCAACGTTCTTTATAATTCCTAGCTGTCCTATTAAAGTGATTACAAACTGCGACATGTCATGGCAAATTAGAAATTTACGTTGATTGGTTTTCTGCTTCGTCCCTTTCATCTATTTTCTTTGTGAGAGGCAAAGAATAATGGAATTAGATTACGTTCACGTCTATTATGCGCAAAGAATAAAATTACTTGGTAATTGAAAATGTACATTTCAGATAAAAATTAATTAGACATTTAAATTAGATTTTAGATTAGATTTTTCTACACAAATATAGAAAAGTGTAGAATAAATTAATAATTATTTAAAATTCGTGTGTGTAGACGTAAATAGTGAATATTTATTTGTATTGCAGTATTCATCAATGAAATATATAATTATATCTAAAAAATTTCGATTTCGATTCTCTAGCTGACTTTCTTATTGCTTCTGTATTATTTTCAATTTTTACCTGGCATATTTCTTCATAATCTTGGGTTTGCTGTTCTAAAGTATTTTGTTGGTGTTTAATGTTATCACCCACTGAATTTAAGATTCTGACCAATACACTATCAGTTTTATAAATAAGAATTACATCTCTACTGACGATTACCTTATTTCTGGTTTTGCTATTCAGTCTATATCCTCTTGTGTGCTCACTGTAACCCAAACGAATCATCTTTCTGGATTTCTGAATTTCTTATCCCATTCGGTTCTTTGCATTTTTGGAATGAATACCATAGCTTGCCTTCCAAAAATTCTAATGGGGTTTACATCAGGTTTTTTGTTATTCCACATTTCAATTTGTGTTTTATCCTTTATTTCTGAACAAATTGATAGGTTCCTTAGATATGTGCTAATATCTACAGCTACCACTCAAAACCTTTTTTCAAGATTCGCATCGGAAAGCAAACAGCTTTCCTTTTCTACCAAAGTTCTGTTGATTCTCTCTGATTAGCCGTTTTGTTACGGAGTATATGGTGCTGTTGTTTGATGTATTATGCCATGATCCTCCAAAAACTTCTAGAATTCTTTATTACAGAATTCGGTTCCTCTATCAGGTCGTAAAATCTTAATTTTCTTTCTTGCTGTTTTTTCACTTCATTCTGATTCATATTTGAGAACTTGTTCCTTGGATTTCAGAAAATAAACGAATACCATGCTTGAGTAATCGTCGAAAGTGACAAAATATTTTGATCCTCCAATAGACTTGTTTTTAACTGGCCGCACAATATTGTTTTTGATCTGAAGCCTTGCTTGTTGAAGCGTAACCTCATCTGCTTGCCCTCACAACAATCCATGCAGTTCTTAATGCTACGGTTAGCATCCTCTTTAAAGTATATTCCTGTCACGACACCGTTTCTCATCTTGTTTAACCCTTAGTCAGCTCATAGCCGACATTGATTTACTAGTGCTGTAACTTGGTTGTCGGGTGATAGCCGACGCGTAGGTTTTTTTAAGAATGTTATGACAAGAACGTGGTTTTCACCAATACTTAGGAGCTTGCGTATTAATCCACCAGCGGAGAGAAATGCCCCAAGGACTAGAGGTCATAAAACTAAAAACCTCGTGCAATATCTCGATTCCAAATGCAGAGATATATTTTCACCATCCCAACGAATCCACTGTTGGATACAAAGGGTATGCGATCTTCATGGTCTATAATCCTCAAAAACCACAGAAATTTAAAATAAGAGTGTATGATTTGACGTACAGTGCAACTAGATAAATTTCTGCATTTGAACAGTAAAAAACGACGGAAAAATTGTACCGAAGTGTAGTCCGCCTTGTGAATAAACTATTTATTTCCACTGGCACAAACGGTTTTAATTTATACACCGACAGATTCTATAAAAGTCTTCAACTAGCTCACGGGTTGCAAAATCTAAAGATTCATTTGACAGGAACTGTAATGCCTAGTCGAAAGAATATGCCAGGTCAACTAAAAAAATTATCTGAAGTTGAAAACTCACCAAGTCAAAGCATATACAACTCAAAACCTAACTACTTTAATATGGAAGGATAAGAGAATTGTCCACATGTTGTCTTCTTTCATAATACGAATGTGGAAACTGTAGACAGATATAAAGCTGGTGTTCGAGGGTGGTTTGAAAAGTCTGAGAGATGGCACCACCGGCGTGTATCGAGGTCATGTTTAGTTAGTAGCATCTCTAGAATGAACGCACAGCAAGTTTCAGCCATATTGGTCTATTTGTTTGTGTTTGGCATTCGTGTGAATCAAGGAAGTCGAGTGATTTTCAAGAAATGGACGAAAAAGAATTTCGTGTGGTGATTAAACATTACGTTATGAAAGGCAAAACGCCTCAGGAGACTAAAGAGAAGCTTGATAAACATTATGGTGACTCTGCACCTTTGTTTAGAGCAATTTAAAAATGGTTTCAAAATTTTTTGACTGGCCATATGGGCACAAGTGACGCTCAACGTTCTGGACGGCTTGTGGAGGTTACCACTTCAGAAATCATTGGTCAAATCCATGGATGACAGAAGAGTTAAGGTGCGTGAGATTGCTAGTGCTGTGGGCATCTCGACTGAATGGGTACATAATATTTTGCATAAAAATTTGGACATGAGAAAGCTATCAACAAGATGGATGACGCGATTGCTCACGATTGATCAAAAACGGAAAAGTGTTGCAAGGTTGGTTTGCAGCTGTTCCAGAAGAATCCGGAGAACTTTAAGTGTCGTTTCGTCACTGTGGATGAAACATGGATACATTACTATACTCCTGAGACCAAACAACAATCTGAACAATAGTTTACCAAGAAGGAATCTGCACCAAAAAAACGCGAAGACCATCTCTTCGGCCGGAAAGGTTATGGCGACTGTCTTTTGGAATTCTACTATATGGAAAAGGGTAAGACCATTACAGGTAAATATTATTTATCGTTGTTGGACCGTTTGAAAACCGAACTGCAAGAAAAACGCCCGCAATTGACCCACAAGAAAGTCCTTTTCCATCACGACAACGCACCAGCACACACCTCAGCATTTGTGGTCGCAAAATTAATGGAAATGGAATCCTACTCGTTTCACATCCCCCCTATTCTCCAGACTTGGCTCCCTCAGACTAATATTTGTTCCCCAATTTGAAGAAATGGCTGGCGGGACAAAGATTTTATTCAAACGAGGAGGTGATTGCAGACACTAATAGATATTTTGCAGACATGGACCAATCCTATTATTCGGAAGGTATCAACAAACTAGAACATCGTTGGACGAAGTGTATAAACCTAAAAGGAGACTATGTCAAAAAATACAAAAGGTTTACCCCAAACACGTTAGTAGGTTTTATTATTGCACGGACTTTTCAAATGCCCCTCGTATAAGGAGCAACATGCAAAATTTCAAAACCGGTAGCAATCATTGACTACATTGCTAAAACGGGAGCTCTGAATAGAGCGGACCATTATTGTACCAGTTACCCTTTTCAAAGAAGGACCCTCAAGTGGTGAAGAAAACTTTTCTTTGGTTATTAGAAATTAGTGTTATAAATAGTTTCATAATTTACAACCAACACCTTGAACAAAACAACAAAACCCAAGTGAAACACCAGAAGTTTAGACTATCAAGGAAAAGAGGAAAACTCAGTTACCTAGATAAAGAAGAAAGGCTTGATGGGAAACCACATTTCTTAGCTAAATTGGAAGGTTCTTCGGAGGATTGTGCAGTTTGCAGTAATAGAAAATTTCCAGGAGGTAGACGTAAAACCGTATGGTTTTGCAGGTTTTCTTGAACATAAAAACTTGGAGTTTGCTTCAAAAAACTATTTCTGCACTAAAATGCATATAGGAATAATATCTGAGTGCTTAGAGTCAAATCTGATGAATTTATGTGCCTAAGTTTTCTATGTCATAAGTCTTCTGATACATTATTTGCAGTACCAAGCAAGAACACACGTAATTTAACAAAGTTTAGCCTATATACATTTTGTATAAGTTCAACTACACCAACTTGTACACAATTTCTATTAAAAATATTGCAAGAATTCTTAATAACTAAATAGTTAAGGCTGTTAGTTGTTGAAAGTTCATATTCTTAATCACTTTGGTAAATTTTGGTAAATGAAATACGAAACACTATCAAATATTTATTTTGCCTGAAGAAGACAGTGTGTCGAAACAATTGTCGCGAACAGCAAAATAAATATTTGAAAGTGTTATCGTATTTCATTTGCGTAAATTTACCGCAGAAATTCTTTATGAAATTGACTGCATTTCAATTTTTAATAAGTAGACTGATATATAAAAGATTTATCGTTAGACCAAGAACACAAAGTACAGTTTTGATAATTACACTATGAGTGACATTATTTACCACTGTTGTTAAATCTTCCACATATGTGACTGTGAGTCTCCCTTCATTTTCCACTGTAACAGCGAAAACCCTTCATTTCCCAACGCAATCCGTCTCAATATCCAGAAACTTGAATTTAATGCCCGAATGCTCGATTACCATGACCATACGGGAAAATCATTACAGCAAACCTGCTAGTAGAGACGTTCCTCTTCACACGTCGCCAATGTTAAATCCGGTACCTCTTAGTTTCTGTCTCGATTCCACCATTTGAGATACATATTCGGTCATGAAATTACAGTGTTCTAAACGACTAGAAATTAACGTGTGGAGCAAACTCACTCTTCGCGTAAACCCTAAATCATTGAATAATTTCTTAAGATGTTTCCACAATGCTTTCCTCGTCTTCTGATCTTTAATATGAATCCATAGATTCATAATTGGCTTTCGCTTTGTCTGCCGTGGTCTTGTCCTTGAGACACTTTTCTAAGCCTTCCAATATCGAAAAGTTTTCCACAGCAAATTCCCAATAGCCGTAATTTTACCTTTCTTTCAACTTGGGAATGCCCAACAAATAGTTTCCAGTCATCCGTATGCACTTAAGCTAATTTATTAAACAATACGTGGGCCCTGGGCCTATAACCTGTTAAATTAAACACCTGAACTAAATAAATGTACATGCTAATAATATATTTCTTCATTAGTTCAGATAATATATAGAGATGGCGTTTGGCGGGGTTTTCAATTTTGATAGTATAACTTCAACACTTACCCTTTATATTATTCCTTTAAACATTCAAATAAAGCATATCGAAGGTCAGAAGCTCGCCATTGCTTTTCTTGACAACAAATGTGCGATTGACTCGGTGTAACATCGAGGTCGAGATCATTTTACCATTCTTGTCTATGAATACAATACGTCCCACAAGGCTCTTCACACACTTTAATCCTACCACATATCCACTCCTATTTGATGGCTTATAAAATTAAATTCTAAATTTTACTTCCTTTTCACAAAATTACTCCATCTTCATCTAAAATTAAAATCCAACAAACCAAACATATTTTTCGACGGCCCTGATATGTTTGTCTCATTCATTTTTTTTCTTACATAAAAAGGTTGGCTACGATTGGAGATAATCTATTTGAATAGGTGATTGTGGAGGCTCCTACTTTGTATTACATTATATAAATGATTAAAAATACGAGTACCTTTTTTAATATCACACAGTTTTTTAATCTATTTGTATTTTTGGCCTTGCCTGCTTGGCAGGTTCCATTATGTACACTGATTGTGTTTCTTCATGATGATTTTAGGTGCCTATTTTATTGGGATTTGTGTGAATAGTGGTTTGATATCGAAACTGATTAAAATATCTTGGTGTGTAGTATATGTTTGTAAAATTTTATAAAGCAAATTTAACAAATATTAAGTTTGATGAAGAAAAGCACTTGTTATGTTCCATATTTTTATTTTCCGTTTTCTGATACGTGTTTCGAACTTTGCAATTAATTATCAAAGGTAATACTCAGTACAAAGTATTACTTAAATGACTCCCTTTTCCGATTAACACTACCTTCCTCCTTTTCCAGTTGGTTTCCTATGATTTCCTCGTGTCTGTTGTTTAATTGTGATTGATTCTCAGACTCCCTAAGATGTTGCTGGCTTCTTTGCAGGATTGCTCCCCTTTTATTCTTGACCAACGACCTTTGTGACTTATGTTTTTCCACTATTATTCCTCTATCCCATTTCTTGTTACTATGTGTGTTGTGATTTATCATGACTGAATCTCCCTTGTTCACCTCAACCTGTTTATAAGCTGTTTGATCATAATAAGCTATTTTTCATCGGTATTTTCTTCTTTGAATTCAAAATTCAATGTCTGTCGATGTAATAACCAGAGAGGCTCATTGTTGTAGATTTACGAAATGGGTTTGTATTTTTAAATTATTAAAACTGAAAAGTATTTCTTATTCTTTATTTGCTAAATATTTCATCTAAGTTAGAAATCAAAAATATTTATTTCCCTATAACTTTATTCAACTCTAGCGGGTCTAAACGCAATCTTTAGGTTTTATCAGGTTTTTCTATGATTACCAAATTACTGAGCCATTCTGTTGGTTCACTTACTTTTTGAATTATAACCTTTCTTTCTAGATCATTTAACTTTTCTTTTAAATTATTTCTTAAAGCTAGAGCTGCTCTACGAGTTTGTTTAGCTACCGGTACTGCATCCTTTTTTTGTTTTATTTTCACAATTTCAGGAAATATTCCTAGCCTTATTTTTATTAATTTACATTTTATGTAAGCCTCAAGTCCTAACAACGGTTTTACTTTTCTGTCTACAATAACAAATAATTTTATAATTGATTCTTTTATCTTGCAATATAGTTCTACTTGTCCAATCGGTTTAATTTTAGAACCTCCATTTGCCTCAACTGTTAGTTCAATTTTCATTATTCTTTTTTCTATCTCCGGCTGTTTCTACATTATTTTCTTCATCCAATATTCTGTCAAGACATTCACCTCGGATCCTGTATCCATCTTATATTCTAAAGGGTGTCTCAAAATTAACACATTAGCCCTAAAATAAAAACAATTTGACAGCGAAGAGTTTAGGGTTACTAAAAATGGAGCGTTACATAATACAACAACGTGGTTTTGTTATTGAACAATATTTTAAAAGTAATAAATGATTGGCGGCCACAGTTCGAAATTTTCATACAAAATATGGTTGGGATAGTTTTTTTTTATTAGTCAACTGTGAAGAGATTAATTGAAAAAATGGCTCAGTTGGAGATGTTAAACATATTGATCGATCAAAAGCAAGTGTTGAAATGTCAATATCGAAGCAGTGTGTTGGTGGAAATTCCAGAACATCAATTCGGCGTCGTGGTCAAGAATTGCAAATTTCAAGAAGCTCTCTACAACGCATACACAGAAAAGATCAATGTCTCCATGCTTACAAAATTCAGTTAATACAACAACTGAAGCCATGATGACCATGCACAGCGAAGAGAGTCCTTTGAATAGATCATTGAACAGCAAAAAGTGGATGCCTATTTTCAGAGCAGAATCATCCTAAGCGATAAAGCACATTTTCACATTAATGGTTTTGTTAATCGGTAAAATTGCCGTGTTTGGAGTTCCCAACATGGGATTGTCGAAAAACAAATGCATCCACAACGCGCCACTGTTTGGTGCGGGTTTTGGGCCATACGTTTTTGAAAATATGGCTGGTCAAGCAGTGACTATGATTGGTGCTCGATATCGCGACATGCTCACTCAGTTCTTTCTACCGAAATTAGATCATATTGATGTGGGAAAAATGTGTTTCAACAAGACGGCGCCACGTGCCATACAGCCCATAAAACAATTCAATTACTGCACGAGACATTTCCTGGTCGTGTACTGTCGCGTTTCGGTGATCAGAATTGGCCTCATTGATTGTGTGATTTAACATCACTAGATTTCTTTTTATAGGGTTATTTGAAGTCAAAGGTCTATATCAACATGCCCACAACCACCCGTGCATTACAGGAGGAAATTAAACGCTGCATGAATGAAATTCAGCCAGATTTATGCAGAATGGCCATGAAAAATTTTGAAAAAAAAGAACCCTATTCTATATACTTCATGAATCAATAAAAAAATCACAATTTAAAGACTAAAAACTGTGCTTTCTATTTAATTCAAATCTTGCGTTAATTTTGGGACACCATTTATTTCCTATCCTCCTACTTCAAGTGTTTGGAATTATTCTTTTCTGTTATCTTCTCCGTGTACATGTTTCTGATAAATCATTTTCATGTTCCTTCTTATCTATCGCTGCCACCTTCTTGTTTCTGCATGCCACTGCAAAGTGGTTAGGTTTTCCACATTTTCTACATATTTTACCAAACTCCGGGCAATGTCTTGCTTTTTTGTTTATTTTTACACTTATGACAGTTGAATTCTTTTTTATTATTTGCTTCGTATTTTTTATTACTGTATTCTATTTTAAATTTAAATTGTCAACTTTTTCTTTATTTCTTAGAACCTTGATTTGATTTTTTGTAATTTTTCTTGTTCTGCATGCGCTGATTGTTTTAGGTAAGTTCTTTATCCTGTAGTTCCAGCACGATTCTATCTTACCATTTCGTCTTCTTCTGTGAATGCACATGTTTTCACTAGTTTCTTTAGGTCTTGTAGCAAGTTATCAATCGGCTCATTCTTCTTTTGCTGTAGAATAAAAAACGTTCATATGTGACATTCTTCTTCGGATTGATATATGTTTCGAACTCTTCGATCACCTTTTCATATTTTTGTTTATCCTCTGTACTTAATTTGAAGTTGTTTTAGATCTGCTCTCTCCTCGCATGGTGTGAACCTCACAGTTGGTGGATGGATCAAAAGCATGCTGGAGAATAGGGCACTCACGGTAAATGTAGGAAATACCACTGTCAGAAAGATCGTTCCTAAAGGCTGCCCATAGGGTAGAGTACTCTCACCACTCCTGTGGAACATAGTTGTTGACAGCCTACTGCGGCGACTTAACGACAATGGCTTCCACACCATAGGATATGTAGATGACATAAACATCCTGCTAACAGGTAGATTTGAGATATGCAGCTTGATGCAGGAAGCCCTCAAAATAATTGAACACTTGTGTAATGACCAATCTCTAACCATAAATCCGTCAAGGACTGAAATGGTCCTCTTCACAAGGAAAAGGAAACTAAGTAAGCTAGAGCTTTCTAAGCTCCTCAACACCCGGTTGACATTGTCGTCGGAAGTCAAATACCTGGGAGTGATCCTCGATGGCAAGCTAACGTGAGAACCACATCTCAAAATGAAATGTAAAAAAACATGTGTCTCCCTCAGGCAATACCGGAGGGCTGTGAGTCAGACATGGGGGCTATCCCCTAAGATAGTACTTTGACTGTACACAGCGGTAGTTAAGACCAATGCTAATTTTGGAAGCACTGGTCTGGTGGCCCAGAGCCAGACAGAAAACTTCAGCAAATCAGCTCAACTCAGCAAGCAGAGATCGTTGGCATCACCTATGGGGCAAAAGAATCCAAATCCTTACAGACAGTAGAACAGCAATACTAGCACTGAGTGGTCACAAAACCACCTAAAGACTAGTTAAAGAATGTCACAATACTCTGAAACAAGCAGCACAATCAAACATTATTGAGCTGCGCTGGGTCAAGGGACACAATAATGAAATGCCTAACTGACATCCTCAAACAAAACACTCTCAAAATGCTAAAACAACGTTGGGACAACACCTCAGGCTGCAAAAAGGCCAAGGAAGCAATGGACTCTCCCTATCTAAAAACAGCTGAATACTATCTGCGGATCCTTACGGGTCACGGTCAGCTAAGGAAACACTTATTTACTATGGGTCTGGTAGAAACCCCCATATGTAGAGCATGTAAAGAAGATGACGAGACAGTGGAGCATGTGATAACCACCTGCCCGGCTCTCGCCTACCTTAGAGAGCCCATGCTAGAGGAGCTCTGGCCGAACATGGCCAATATTAGGGAAACCTCTCCAATCGTTGTGCTGTAGTTTGCTCGTCGTCTTGGGTGGCTAAATGAGTGACAGAATAACGGAGGGCTGTCCCAGCCATGGGGGCACAATGGGCCTAGTGAGGCCTAGGTGCTCTGGTCAATTATTTGATCACCCTTGGAAAACTCAATCCAGATCTAGTTATAGATCTCGTCAGTCTCTTCGCCCATCACGTTTAAAATATTTTCCACCTTTACTTGACTTATCTTCTCTTGTATTCCGCTTGCAAAAAAGTAATTTTCGAATGATTGTTTGAACTTGGGAAAGTTTTCAGCCATGTTACCCTCAAAGGACATTGGTCGCAGAATTCTGGTCGACTCCATTTTATTTATTTTCAATCTGCAAGTAGTTTTTCCTTTTTAATCTAACTTTTCTTTTTTTTTCTCTAATGCGACCTCGGCTGCGCTATGTTTTATTTTCTCTTTATGTATTGTACATGAAATAATTGTGTTAGGTCGAATAGAGGATATAGATACTTATTTATTGTTTATAACTTTATTTAGTACTACACTTATTAATACACGTGCTAACATGTATCCATGGCGGGTAGTGACTGGCGCTGATGTGCGTAGCGGATCTGTTTGACACTAACTAATACATAGGCGTACCGAAGGTGTTCGACTTGACAGCATACTGCGGCACATTACAACAAATTTTTTACAAATTTTCTGTAAGATTATATAACTCGTATTATTAAAATTATATAACATGCATATTAGGATAGAGTTCTAGGTTTTCAATTACAACAATTTAATTTATGTTTCTTAACCTATCTAAATACTATAATCTGCCTTAAGTTAATACATTTTTTAATTTCTTTAATATTGAAGAAATTAGAATATTTTTATAGAATTATGTAATAGTTATGAATGAATTTTCATATTTTTTAAGCTTTTTTAATTCAAAATTTTATAAAAACTTTTAATGGTATTTAAAAATCTAGAAATTCGTTTACACTAAAACAATTTTTTCTATGAAACTCCTTGAATTCTTTAATATTCTAGACTTCTAAAATTATAGAATTTTTTAAAAGTGAAATAATTTTTAATATGCCTCAACAATTAAGAAGAAATGTTTAATTGTAAAAATAGAATCTTTGCAGTCATTTAGAATGAAGCTTATATTTGTAGTTTTCTAAAATGTTTCATTCTAATGACTATAAAATTCCTAATGTGAATTATCAGAATGTTAGCGTATATTATAAAATCACATTGCAATATTCTAATATCAACATTGTTTTCTTTTTCAGACGTTTTGCGTGGTATCGAAGAGATTTCGCAAGAACTACATCCACCGATTCACCGCAACGAGTTCGTTTTTCATGTTCAGTCCATGGAGCCGTTACAGGAAAATGTGTATATACCTGTCGACAAACCAATTCTTCGATTACATGGTCATGGCAACCATTTTGCTCAATTGCGTCTTCCTAGCCATGACTGAAACCATTGAGGAAGCAGAGTAAGTAAACACATTTTAAGTTGAACATTTTAGATTTAACCTAAAAATAATTAAATTTTTAAATTTTCAATTGTACCTAATCTACAAATAATAACAATTATTTTAAATAATGTAAACCCTTAACAAAATGCACTCCTTGAGATTCAAAATTGATCGAAACTGGCCCGTAGCTTATGTTGGCAGGGAAACAATAATTTAACAAAATTTTAGTAATCAACATTTATTAGTTAACAACATTCATCATTGAATGTATTGCACAATCATTTGTTGATTGTTAATTGAATGTATTCAAATATACTATAATTAAGTAGCGTAAACGGAAGGGATAATTCGATATTGAGAGGGCAAGAACAAAACAAACTAATTCCAATCCATTCCATTCGATCGGTTCGGCGTTTGAATGAAGGACTCTTAATCATCGGCCATAATGGCCTCCGCAACTCTAATGATAATTGCAATTCAAACGACCATTAATTAGTTTATCTTCAATTGCAATTCGCCGCAGATAACGTTTATATTGCATCTCGTACGTTACCCTATCAGACAGTTGAAACTTTCAACTATCGTAAAACAGCACCTCTAATTTAACCGTAATTACGCCCGTTGAAATATTTAACGCAAAACATTTCACTTTAATACTCTTCGCGTAATTAAAAACTTTACGGCGCCATAGCGCGACTTTCATCGGTTAGTAAAAAAAAAAGTCGTAAACCGATTTTTGTAATATTTTTAATATTTAGTGTATAAACGTTACAAAAATAAACGTATAATGTACTTTTATTATATGAGAAACTTGTGCATATTTCACAAGAAAATATATATATACCGGGTGTGGCACTTAAGACGCCTCGGACCATAGCTCCCTTACGATAAAAGCTATCGAAAAAAATCTAAGAGCAAAGTGGTGCATAATTACCGTCGCTATGTTTCAAAAATATTTCTAATCATCAGTGGCGTGCCGTGCTCCAGTGGCGTACCAAACTTATGTTTTTTTAAATGGAATGCCCTATTTTTTATTGCAGATTTGGAAAGTGCTCGGAGAGTACTTATTTTTTTATCTAACATGTTATACCCTTCACTTTCGGTTTTGCTGTTAAAACCCCTTCTTTCAAAATTGCGCCTTATTTTTGAGATTTTTTTGTAGAGAAACTAATTGACACCGGCGCCTAAATTTTGAATTGAGGTACAGGTTAAGACCTCGTATACCTTCACATATTTTTTTTTCGGAAAAAAATAATATTTGATTGATCTTCGCATGTTGTCATTTTTTTCGAAAATTTCAAATGGCACCCCCTAAAAGAAATACGGCGTTGTACAGCCGAAACTCTAAATTTTTCATTGGTACAAAAAAATACACATTGCAAAACAAAATTTCGGAGAAAAAAGGAATTTCATCGCAAATGTCGGGAAACGTTTTCCGTTCTCAAGTGTGCCATGAGAAAACAAAAACACAAATACGGTCAACATAATAGTATATACCTATTTATTCAACATGATATGAAAAATGCAGATAAAGAAAATTTAACAACTTAAACTAAATGTTCGAAATGACGACCTTCCTGCTGGAGTCATAACCGCAACTTAGACTCACAGGCTCTAGACACTGCCCTAAGAACTTCTAGTGATATACCGCGGAAAGCCGCGCGGATTCTCTCCCTCATATCCTCGACAGTAGTTGGTACCGTCCTGTAAACCTCGTCTTTGATATGGCCCCAAAGGAGGAAGTCAAGGGGAGTGAGGTCTGGTGATCTTGGCGGCCACCTCACAGGACCCCCACGACCAATCCAGGAGTCCGGAAACGTTTCATCGAGAAATTCCCGAACGACACGGCTATTATGTGCAGGAGCCCCATCGTGCTGGAAAACTATCTGTCGTAGAGCGGCTAGAGGGACATTTTCCAAGAGATCATCCAAGTCGTCGCGAAGGAACCTCAAATAACTGTTGCCGTTCAGGTGCCCCTCGATGAAATAAGGACCCAAAAGGTGTTCTCCAAATATGCCTCCCCAAATATTCAGCGACCATCTTTGCTGGTGGTTTATCATTCGCATGGCGTGGGGGTTTTCATCGGCGTAATAATGGTAGTTGTGGCGATTGACATGCCCATTTCTATGGAACGTCGCTTCATCAGAAAATAATACGCGCATAAGAAATTATTCCTCCTGCTCAATTTTGTTGATAGCCCACATGCAGAAATCTTGCCTCGCATGAAAATCTTGAGGTTGCAATTCTTGGTGCAGTTGAATCTTAAATGGACGGAATTTGTACTTTTGAAGAACACGATGTACGGATCGCGTTGAAATATCGTGATTCCTACTAATATCACGGATACTGGTATGAGGATCTTCAATAACTGCCTCCAGAACCTGCAGTTCATTATTTTCGGTAAAAACTGCCTTCTTTCTAACTCTCCTTGGCCGTTTCACACTTCCCGTAGTAGTAAATCTCTCCAACACTTTTTGAAACGCACGTTCTTTTGGATGTGCCCTGTGCGGATATCTCGCAGCGTACACTCGTGACGCCAAGAATCAATTCTTGTTACATTCTCCAAGAATAAATATTATGTCAACCATTTCCTCTTGAGTTCGGAACATTTTTAGAACGTTTATCAAAAATGACTTATGGCTGCTACTGGCGTCTAATAATTTACTTTGACAATTACCAATCTTTTGTTTTCTCATGGTACACTTGGGAACGGAAAACGTTTCCCGACATTTGCGATGAAATTCCTTTTTTCTCCGAAATTTTGTTATGCAATGTGTAATTTTTTTTTTGTACCAATGAAAAATTTAGAGTTTTGGCTGTACAACGCCGTAATTTTTTAGGGGGGTGCCATTTGAAATTTTCGAAAAAAATGACATCATGCGAAGATCAATCAAAAATTTTTTTTTCCATAAATTACCCGAAAAAAATTATGTGAAGGTATACGAGGTCTTAACCTGTACCTCAATTCAATATTTAGGCGCCGGTGTCAATTAGTTTCTCTACAAAAAAATCTCAAAAATGGGGCGCAATTTTGAAAGAAGGGGTTATAACAGCGAAACTGCTAAAGTGAAGGGTATAACATGTTAGATAAAAAAATTAGTACTCTCCGAGCACTTTCCAAATCTGCAATAAAAAATAGGGCATTCCATTAAAAAAAAACATAAGTTTGGTACGCCACTGGAGTACGGCACGCCACTGATGATTAGAAATATTTTTGAAACATAGCGACGGTAATTATGTACCACTTTGCTCTGAGATTTTTTTCGATAGCTTTTATCGTAAGGGAGCTATGATCCGAGGCATCTTAAGTGCCATACCCGGTATATTAAAATTAATACGAGGGATGGTAGGAAAGTAGTACTCGTTTACACCGTGTGATTAGATTTTCCAAAGCAAGAAATGTGCTACCTTGCAATGTTTATCGTCAATTGAAGGGTGTTTAAGTAAAATATTATGGATAATTAGTCTGTTGCTGTAATTTCAACTTAGGAAAAGAGATCACCGTCATTACGGACAAGCTTTAAACTATCCACCCTAGAGTTTTGTAACCCAGACCTAGTTCTTTAAGATACCATCTGTTTACAAAACTTAAAAACTTCTTAAAAGGAAAGTAATTTAAATAAAATAAAAAAAGGACAAAATAATCTATTATTATGTATCTCAATACAGTGGCGGCGGAGGAATATGAAGGAATACAAAACCTCGTCACATGTTACGAATAATCCTTCAATTTGCGGGTGACTATTTAGAGATGTAGTTTAATGTGTGCATTCCGAAAGGAGTACTACTATCCAGATGGGATCCTATTTTTCGAAAATAATAAGAAATTATATCTCATTTGTTTGTTAATGTATTTCCAACATATGCTGATAGCTTATTCGTTTCTTATTTTTCGTTGACACCGACTAGCTTCATAATTTTTTTTTATTTAATACTGTATTTATATACCTTTAAAGAACTTAAGTACATTTGTTTCTACTTTCAATCTTTGCCTTTTTTCCATTCGCTTGAAACGTTAATCAAAACCAACTGTACAATCGAGATCATGTGATCTTCTAGCAAATACACTACTAAAATCTCAAAGCTTTTTTTCTACTTAAATAGTTATCAATTGTATTAAATCAAATTAAAAATGTAAGGGAAGGCATCCGAAATAGATTTAATCTAAAGCTACTTAGACAATGTTGTTCTTTAATCTCTAGGTTTTACCAAACAGGCAATGCAGTTTCTTTTTAATTAAGTACAGCACGAGTATGAACATGTTAATACACTCTTCTTTTTTTTTCTTAACGATGCTTATCTAGCCATTTCCGGCGTCCCTTTTTTGCTGGTGCTATCAAATTCACTTCGTTAGCTACTCGCACTTAATTTTCTTTTCCGAGCGGACTTTTGATGAAATTATGTGTCGTCGGTATCTAAATAAGGGACGATAGTATCGTATCGTAACGAAGGGACCGCCGGCGCTTTATCGGATTTTAGTGTGACATTGCGTGTTTCCTGCGCTTCCTGCTGATACTCGGCCACCGAACTAAACGACTACACTATACGTTCTCTTCGTGGACATTCCGTTTATCTGCCAGTTTACAGATGCTCACGTTGGAATTTATGGGACCTTTATTGCCATTATATCATCCTCTGTTCCATTTTTTACGACCTAATCATAAAAGTGTAACAACTCCGTTACAAGATTATTAGATGTTGAAAAAAACGTATGAAAGAAAATCATATTTAACTGAAGAATTTAATAGTTATAAAATAAAATGAACTACTACTTAGTAATAGTCGCCTCATCATCTTCATTATATGACAGTTAGAGTAGAGTTAAATATGTAAGTAATATTATACAGAAAAGCGGAAATACGAATTTGTTTAGGATAGCAAGTGAAATTCGATGAATAGAAAATAAATGCATAAACGCGATAATTAATAAACAATGAAATTTTCAGTAAGAAAATCTGGAGCTTCGTTAATACTTTGCGCATCAAAGAAATGTAGCTCTTTATATACCGGAAACTGTGACTCAAGTTCTAAATGCGAAATAATTAAGTGCTATTGTTAAATGAGAAATCGCCAGAAAATAAATGTATTTGAATTTATTAAGTTAAATAACAAAGGATTTAACAAATTGCTCCAAATAGATGCAAATTTCAGCGTATTAAATAGGCTTATTATCAAAATATCTAAACAATGGGATTTAAAGGCATTTAAAAAATGGCGGCACAAAATTTCGACCTGGTACTCTAGAGATAATACAAATATAATAAATCACAATCGCTAATAGCAAAAACTCCCTATTTCGATGTGGATTTATGTGATGCAAATAATTTTGTAAGTCCAGTAAAAATAGTTCTGAGGAATTTCCGTGTCACTCTTGAATTTGTATTTAATTCTCTGTAACAATTACTTGAGTCCTGCCACGCTTGCCCTGATAGTATTCTTGCTTACTTCTTAAAGATATGTTTGTGCACGTTGAGTAAGCAAATGCATGCCATATTTAAATGTTTACTATTATCAGGAATATTTTCAACATGATAGAATCTATATTTACACTCGGTCAATTATTTCATATGTATTCAATCCGCAATTCCTACAATTTAAATTTGTTTATTTCCTTTCAATTAAGGTAGAAGTGTTCACATACAATTATAGAGGAATAGCACTGGTTTCTCAAAAATTAACAGTAATTTATTGATGTAACAATTAACTGTACTTATTTAAAAATTTATTTATAAAAAATCATTTCTATTTCTTGAGTATTTTGAAAACTAAGTTCTGATTATATCGGTTGTTATTTCCGATTTTAATTATGGTGTTAAGTTAATAATTGTAGGCTTTCTCAGGAATTAGTTAAAGCGTTTCCAACATTAAATCTGTGTAACTCAAAAACAAACGTGTTTTATTTTATAAAGTCTATAACGGAGTTTAAAGTACCAGCCCAATCAAACCAATATCTAATCTATCTAGTTTAAACCAATCACTAATGTCAGCATTAATAGATTTGCAAATATGAATTAAAACAAATACAAAATTTTTGAAAAAAAAAGTTGGGTAGAATAGCTTTTAATATATAAGAAATAATAATACTTAGTCAAAGTGTGGCTGTTGTTGACAGGAACAATAATTCAAGTATGTACGTTGATAAGTACTCTAAAATACCAGTAATTCAGAGATAAAATGCACGTTTTTCTAGTAATTTGAAGCCATAAATTGTCACATAAATGAACATTCAAGAAAAATATTGTTTATTCCCCAGTTGCTATCTGGAAATAATTTTTAAAGCATATTAAGTAATATATAAAATGTCAAGAACTAATTAAGTAATGAGGATGGCTAATTTTTAAAACTCTAGAGAAATCGTTTCCCTTTAACTTAACTAAAACTTAGTAAATAATATAAATAAATAAGTTATATATTACATTAAATTTAATCCTTATTTAGTAAATTAATAATTCCGAAAAATTTATTGAAAATTAAAAAAACTTGAAACGTCATTTTCACTTATATTATATTTAGTTGTCTATCAAAATCTTTAATCTAACCTTTTTTATAACTTTATAGTAAAATTACCTTTTAATAATAGTTAAAATAAACAAAAGTCCAATTGGTAATAATTTCAACCCAAATTAATATAAAATACACAGACAAGAGAAGATAATTCAAATAAATATTGTGTTCTTCTTGATTTTAAATTAATAATATTTAAAGAAAATTGAAGAACACTTATATAATAACGTTCATTATTCAACCCTTATTTTACTGAAAAACTTGTACTTGATTATTTAAAGAATGATGAAATATAAAGAATCAAAAATATATATGGTCAGTATACACGATCAAATGAAGCATGATGAAAATTTTACATCTAGAATTCCAGTTCCTATTTTAAAGACACAGAAAAACTTAAGAAAATAATAAAATAATGACCTGCATATATCAGTTAGTTGATTAACTAGTGTCGAAGATGATCAAAAGAACGATCTTCCCGAATCTTTTGAAACAACTGTATCCTTAGTTAGATTGATTAGTGTTGGATCGATAACTTTTTAGATTCTACGGAAACAAGCAAAACGCTGAAGAAGAAAAGACAATGAGTATATTGATAACAATTAATGCGTAAAAATGTATAGGTATACTGATACAAAGTAGGAGAACAAAGATATCTAAACATCTGATAGAAACAAGGTTTCGATATTTTCAATCGAGCAACCTGAAATCATCCCCATGAGAGTGTGATAATGGGTAACTTAGAAATGGTTTATAGCGATTCAAGCTATCCTTATCCTTAAGTTACCTATCATTTCACTTTCTTACGGACCATTACACGAATGTATAAGGATCATAAAGAGAAAAGCATAAATAAACATAGTAATGCTTACATGAAATAATTCAAGGAAAAATGTCTTAATAGATTTCCCAAACATATTATCAAAAGTAAACGACCTGGAAAGAGATCTAAACCTACCAATTTTCCAAAAAAAGTTAATAAATTAAATGTTTATTTCCAAAATGTTGGTGATTTAAAACTTAACAACTTTCTACTTGGATAGAATAAACAGCTCTCAACTTAGTTTGTAAAACATTTTTAGACAATATATATTATTATCTAACAGTGGTAAGAAAAGTAGCGGAGAAGTACTTATGGGTGTTCATAAGCGTTTTGGTACTAATTTAATTCGAATACAACATATCGAAGATGAATAGTTAAAGCTTCCTTTGCGGGAAGTAATTTTCATAAATAAATAAATTAATAATGACGATATGGGAGGAAGTGTATTATCCTCTTTAAGTAGTAAAGCCCAATTCTAGTGGATTCTTTTAAATTGCTGGCCCTTTCACAAGTTAGTACGTTTCCAAAACCAAAAGGAGTATTCCTGGATCTTGTTTTTAGCAGTGCTGTTATGTGTGTTGTTGATATAAGTAACTTAGTATGTGATACTTTTAGCCATCAACTAATCCCTTGGATATAACTTTTAATGTTGTTGATGAAATTGAAGATCAGCGTAAACGTGAACGTAATATAATGATATTTAACGCCCCCGAATCTACTAAGCAGGATTCTAAAGACCGTGTTGCAAAATTAATGGAACCATTGATCCAATTAATGTTATTAGATTGGGGAAACAAAATTTAAAGAACCGTCCGATCAAAGTAATATTTGATAATAAAGAGATTGTTAAAACTATTTTAAAAAACAGTAATCAGTTGAAAACTTGCGAAATTTCTGTTAAAGGAGATCTAACCAAAAAACGACAATTACATTTAAAATACTTGAGAGATGAACTTGCACGTCGCACAGTGTGGGATTTTGCGAATCCAGGAGGAAAAAAGTGCTAAAAACAACATACAAAATATTTACTTATAACCCACTAAATGCTTAGCTGAGGTACTAAATATGCCATTAGCAAAATATATAATCTGTAGATGCCCGGCTTTATTGTCAATCGTTCGACAAAAGAGGTTAAATATTTGTCACTTCAAAACCGCTTCGCAGTCATTCCTTACGCGTAAATTGTGAAGGTCGTATTATATAAAGTATTTATTTGTGACAACATTTTTGCCATGGATAATTTACATCAAGGTCTGTAGTTTATATTGTACTCTAATAAAGATTCCTCAACTATGTATTTTTAATAAAATCTTAGCAAAGAATATTCGATAAAAAATCAGAAATTACTTAGAAGTGGTGATTTCATTAGACTGCCAAAATTTTTGTACACCTTTGTACGCCATGATTTTATATTTTTTATAATTTTTGGTCCATCTAGAATATATACAATAAAATTTTAAGTGCGATAAATTGCGTATTTCAAAGATATCCAAGTGTTAAAAAGTGACGATAATAACCCACGATCTACTTCTTCTGCGACTGAAAATGACTTGTGGATTACCTTAAAAGTAAATTTAACATACATCATTGTTTTCAAATAACGTAAGACGAATTAAACCGGACTGTTCATTCGTTCACGATCACATTCAACCAAAGATGGAAGGCGTATCATCGCAATAAAAATATCTTTTTAAACAAGTTCAATAATTGATTAAATACTACCGTTACAATAATTAATTTGGATGCACCCAGTACAAGTGGAATCAAGAGTGCAAAAAAAAGTGGGCTGCCGAAAAAAGACTTTATTTCAATGTTAAGTTGAGGAAATCTGGCAAAAGAAATGCTGCTTCTATGTTGCAGCAATTGCTTTCAAGCCCAAAAAGATGAACTAAAGGGAAGAAAGCTTTTCATACCACAGGCCAACCAACACCTCAGTATTTTGCGAAGAAGCATTGGCATTGATAAGTACAACAAAATTAACGTACAGAAAATATGAAATTATTAGAAAATCGGCATTAGATAAGCAGCTAAAAATATATCAATCCTACGACAAAATAAAAAACTATGTAAAAATGTATATACATTTCTGTAGAAATATGCGTGGATTATATTTTTCAAACTTATTTTACGTCCTAAATGAACTAATACAATTCAAAAAGATGTTTTATGATAATTTATAATTTTTTCCAGCTAGATTTGTAAAATCCCACACTGTGCGTCGGAGGGATATGAATGAGACTGACCTTACAATTAGATATATAAACGGTGTACCGAAAATAATCTCTTCAAAAACGTAAACATTCAGCAATCTAAACATATATCATTATATTACCAAAATGTTCGAGGGCTTAATTCGAAGATTGTTAAATTTTATAATAATGTAGTTACTTGTAATTATGATATTATCTTGTTAACAGAGACATGGTTAAAAAATTGAATTTTGGATACTGAATTATTCAATGAAATGTACTCAGTTTTCTGGTATGATCGAAAGCAAGGCAAATGTGGTGGTGTTCTGATAGCAATTAATAATAAATTTGCTTGTCAATAACATTGATGTTGTTGCCGTCAAAATAACCGTGTCAAAAGTAACGTATACAGTTATCCCCTAAAACCACCATAGAGCATTACACAATATTCTTCGATTATATTGAATCATTAACTGCAGAAAATTTATTAATTTGTGGAGACTTTAATATTTCAAACTATTTAGATTGGAAAATGGAGGAAATATGTGCAGTAGATTATCTTCACTTATGAACTGTATGGCTCTAAAAAATCTGATTGTTTCAGATCAACCCAGTTCATAACGCCAACACACGGTTATTGGACTTAATTTTAGTCCCTTTAAATTGGCAGTGCACTGTGAAAAAACTGACGAATTATTGGTAGATGAAGATTGTCACCATCCAACTCTTGAATTTGAGTTGGAAGTTAATCATACTATTAATTTTTGTTCTAAAGATGTGTTTGATGAATCCTACAATTTTAGAAAAGGAAATATTTCAAACTTATATGCTGATATGTTAAATGTTGACTGGTCGAGTATATATACCACAAATGATGTAAATGATGCATGTGATTTATTGTACAATATATTATACAATTTATTTGATAAGCATATTCCAATAAGAGGAAATGAATCAAGTAATTTAAAAAAGTATCCTATATACCTATCCTATATACAAAAAATATGTTATATAAGCAATTGAAGAAAACACCGAATGGTTCTTTAAGGAACAGTATAAATATGCACGTAAATACTTTAAAATTACAAAAATCATTTTTAAATTTCATAAATAATACCGAGGATTCTATAGCTTCTCAGTGTTTTTGGTCTTATGTAAATACAAAAAGGAAAAAGTCGAGAATTCCATGAAAAATGAGATATGGCGAAAAAACATTGGATTCACCAACGGAAATTCTTCAAGGATTTGCAGATCGGTTTAAGAGTGTTTACAGTGTAAATAATAATACTAAAGTTCAAAACAACAGTGTTAACAGTGAAGTGATGGGTAATTTTAGAATTAATGAACAGACTGTTTTGAATCATTTAAAAATAATCAAACCTAACATCACTATGGGTCCTGATCAAGTTCCTGTTTTTTTTTTTTCTTAAAGATTGTGCCTTGCAGCTGGCAAACCCCCTACATCACATGTTTAAATTAATATTATCCACCGGAATTTTCCCTGAGCGTTGGAAGCTTGCCCGTCTATGTCCTGTTTTTAAATCAGGTGAAAAATCGGATGTGGATAATTATAGACCTGTTGCCATAATTTCTAATTTTTCTAAGATTTTTGAATCTATCATATGTAATTATGTTCATCCTCGAATAGAACAGTCAATTTCACCCCATCAGCATGGATTCATGAGAAAAAGAAATACCCAAACAAATCTTATGTACATTACTCAGTTTATTTCCGGTGGTGCCCAAGTTGATGTACTTTACACGGACATTAGTAAGGCCTTTGATTGTTTGATTGCCTCACAGTAATCTTTTATCCTTTTTAAAAAAATACAATTTAGCGTCAAATATTATTACGGTAATTCAATCATATTTGTCACAGAGAGGTCTTTATATAGGTTATATGGGTTGTCGGTCCAAGACCTTTGCAGCTACAAGTGGTGTTCCGCAAGAATCGAACATAGGCCCTATTTTATTTAATATGTTCATTAATGAAGTTGCAAGTGTTTTAAACTGCAATTTTCTAATGTATGCAGATGATGTAAAACTGTACAGGACCATAAAAGATGCATCTGATTGCGTGGTATGTTATCATTCTTTTGCACGGTGAAGGCCATATTGCCCTGTATAATACCGTAATAAATTAGTGTGTTACGATATTTCAGTGCTATTCATTGTCTACACATGTAGTTAAGACATTGTCCTTTCATCTGCATATATCACATTTTCCAACCGGACTGGTATCTTCAAGAAAAAAAAAAGCCATGACTTTTGCCCCAACCCTCGTATAATTATACACTTGGCAGTAAAGTAATCAAAAGAGATACACATTTTAAAGACCTAGGGATACTCTTCGATGATAAATTATCATCTAATTCTTATGTGGAAAAGGCAGTTGTTAACTGCTGTAAAGTTCTGGGGTTTATAATACGCAATTGTCGTGAATTTAAACGTACTGAAGCAGCTATTAGGCTTTATGATTCGTTCATTGTAAGTAAAATTAATTATTGCGCTTGTGTTTGGTCACCCGGTTATATGAAATATGTTGGAAAAAGTTCAAAAACGCTTCCTTAGATATTTATATTTTTGTAAATATAAAGTGTATCCTGATTCAAATATTGGCTATGACTATTTGCTTCAAGAATTCAAGATGCTATCAATTTATAACCGACACAGATATGTTCAAATATATGAACTCTATAAATTAATAAACTATTACAGCGATAATAGTATCTTCTTAAACCAAGTAGATATATTAATTCCACGTATTTCTAGTCGTTGTAAGCAGACTTTCAATTTTACAACTCCACGCACTAGTCACTATTATTTCTCTCCATTAATTTTAATGCTAAGAAGATATCAAGAGGTGCAGTATGCTGTCGATATTTTTTGTTCCGACAAGTCTGTGTTCATAAGCGCACTTAAATCAAGCATAATTTAAAATATATATGTTATGTGTATATTTGTATATAAATATGTATGTTAATATTTAAAACGAAGGTATATATCTGTTTTATAGGCAGCTTATGAATGGTTTTTGTATTTTTATAATTATCTTTAGTTTTTTTTTTCACTATGTATTTTTCCTATGTAATAAGGCTTTAGCCTGTTTGGGAAATAAACGATTATTATTATTATCATAGTGCCTACGTATTTTTGCCCAACTATATACATTTTCATTTAAGGAGTACATTTTTGAGTGTCACAAATTTTTCTTTTAGTCGTGCTAATTATGCTATTATAAATTCATTTCTTGGTGTAGTTAACAGGTGCGATATTTTTAATAACTATGTATTAATGAAGCCGTTAATAACTTTTACGATATTATACACTAGTGAATTTAACTTATATGTTCCATACAAGTACAATCAAACTTATCCAAAATGGTTTACTAAAGAATTAATTGATTTCATAAAATTAAACGTCATATTCACTACAGATATAAGTCGAAATTTAATAGAATTAGAATTCCAGAATTTAAGATCTTAATACAAATGTTTTCTTAAGAGATTCTATAATGTGTTCATTAATCGAGTGGAAATCATTTTTTTTTTCATCGTTGTTTGAATTTTTTACTTGATAGGTATCTAATACTATCTGGGAGTTTATTATAAAACTTAATCGCCCAATACCTTGGGCTATTTCTGGACTTTAGTAGTCTCGATTTATTTATGTATAGTTGTTCTTTTTGTCTTGTATCATGTTTATGTATGGATTTTATCGTTTTATACTGGATGAGATGATTCCTAACATAGAGAAGACACTCCAAAATATACTGGTCAACACGCCTAGTGTTTTAAATAGGTATTTGCAATCATCGCGATATTTGACGCCCAAAACAATTCTAATAGCTCGTCGCTGCAATATTCGAAGCCTACCAGCGGAATGCCCTCAAATAAGTAAACCGTAGGTCATTATATGCTAAATTTCTTAATAGGAATATATTACTGCATAATTTGGCAGCTAGAGTATCCGTGTTTGGTGCCCAAGTCAATGAAGAATCGATCACAAGACCCAAGAACTTAGCTTCCTTAGTACACAAAGCAAATTTATTATTTTCGATGAATTTAATTGCAGTTGATTAGCATCAAACCATGGTTCATTTTTTTGAGTACCTTATAATTAAACTGCAAAGCTTGATCAAGTCGGTTACAACTGCTAATTATAACTGTTGTTAGTAAAATTATTAATACAGATTAAGAACTAAAGTGGCCCCAATATGGACCCTTGGGGCACCCCATGCTCTAGTGGGCGCTTAGAGGAAAATATGCCATTAACCCCTACTACTTGACATCTCCCCAGATATGATTTGATCAGTTTGCAACTTGTATGGCTAGTACAATCAAATGCCTTTGACAAGTCGATAAAAGTGATCATTAAGATTCTTCCGCCCTCAAAAGTACTTAGAATATTATTGGTGAGTTCTAAAATAGCATTAGTAGACAAAATTGATATTCATTTAGTATATTATTGCCCTCCAGAAAAGGCACGATTTTAGAAAAGACTGGAGCAATAGAAATTGGTGTATAAATAGAAGGATCTCCTTTTTTAAAAACAGGAACTACTAATGCCACCTTCATTAGATCCGGAATGATGCTTAATTGTAAGCATGTATTAATAATATGGATCAGTAGAATTAAAATTAATTATCTGCTACTCTTTATTAACTCGACAGACCAACTATAAATGTGTTTGGTTTCGCTAGTTTTTAATTTACATATGACATCCCTTCCATAGGCCACTAATACCTGCTTAAAAGCAAATCTAACATTATCGCCATGTTGAATCGAGTTAATAATGTGTTTTAATAGAATTATGGAAAACTACGCTAAATTCATCCGACCTAATATATATCTGTAGCTAGAACACAATTTTCAGTATACAGATATAGAAAAATGTACGAAAAAGTAATTACCTCTGAAACTATTAGAGATTTCGAAAACAAATTTCAAGGTAGATATCACAGTAAATCGCGTATTTTTAATTTATTTAACATCTTACTGAACTGTAATACCTTTCTTCAAGATATAATTTCAATATATCTAATAATTCTAGTGATATTTTATTGGTCTTCTTTTTTTGTAACATCTACATGATTACAAATACCGTTATATAGAAAACCTAGGCTAGAAAAGCGATAAAAATATAATGACTGCACATATAATATCATTGGTGGGCTCTACCCTACAATTAATACGTAATTAATGAATGCATTTGTACAATAATTTATACTCTTGTGTACGCTTTGTTTTTCGGAAACTGCTCATTCTAATTATAAAATGGTGATATGGCCAACATAGAAGTTTCCCTATATTTTTCTCGAAAACTATGAGGTTTATGCAAAAATGCTTTTCTTAATAATTTGTTCACTTTGGATGAATGTTCACCAAAAGCTTTTCAGTTCCAGTTTTGAACGATAAAACCTTAAGTTTAAAGTTTCATCTGCATTGGACCATTCATTTTCAAGATACAGTGCCTACGGATAGACAGGTAGACAGTGCAATGGACTCAGACGACCTCAAAACGGATATTTCCGCAAAAAAAAATCATAAAATCACTAAAACCATACTTCATTTTTGCCAATTTCTAATAAATTACAGGATTTACATAAGATGTATATAACAAATAATTGTAGAGAATTCAAAAGTGAACAAATTATTAAGAATAACATTTTTGCATAAACATCATAGTTTTCGAGAAAAATATAGGGAAAGTACTATGATGGCCACATCACCACTTTTGGATTTTAATATGAATTTATGTGATGGAAATAATTTTGTTAGTCCAGCAAAAATAGCATTTCTTTCATTGAGAATAATTCTGAGGAATTTCCGTGTAATTCTTGAAGATGTATTTAATTCTTTGTAACAAGTACTTGAGTCCTGCCACGCTTGTCGTGATAGTATTCTTGCTTACTTCTTAACTACATGTAAGTAATACATGAGTAATTATTATGTTACTTGCTTCATAACGCAGAAATTAGTTTTTACTTTTATTGGCAATATTTAACTGTACTTTTTGAAAGTTTATTTTAAAAAATGCTGAATTAAAATCCGAATATCATTTTGCCATATCACGTAAGGTTTTTTATCAATGTTGAAATAGAATTAATTAAAAAATTGATCTAAATAAAAGCTACTTTTATTGACACAGAGACAAAAACAAATTATAAACAGTTCAGTCAGCCATCATTAAAACACTCCAGTTAGCGAAGGAATTTTAAATATTCTCCATCTTTATTTAATGCTGCAACGTATTGTTTCATTAATCCTAGTTTAAAATACACTGGGGGTAACAAGAGTTTTTGTGAATCATAAAGACTTTCGTGCGCAACATTTTTTGATCGGGGAGTAAAATTATCTCTGCTTATCCAGTCCCTTTTCTTTCAATTTTGATGTCTACTTCGACTGTTCCACTCACACAAAAAACATAGGTACTTCATATACCCTGACTGCTGTCCTAGCAGAAGTCCTACAATCTTCAAATCCCCACAAACAAACAATACTTTACGATTTTCCTAGCTTTCCCTTATTTGTACAGAATGGGCTATCGATACCGATGAAAAAGCATTCCCATTGTGAAGAATCAATAAAAAGCCTCCAATCATCGAGATTGTATGTGCCCCCAATTTTGTTTATCAGACTTGAAATGCCGGTGCAATAAACTAGACAATCACTTTCTTTAAAATAGCCTAAATACTCAGACTCGCGATTCCTAAAATACTAGATTAATGTCTTCTGCCAGTAAATTTTTACTTTGAAGTCTAGATGCCAACATTTCGGAAAGATCCTTTCGAAGATCTAAGTCTCTAACTGAGTTGTTAAATACTCGTGGTTGCTTAATAATGCTCGATATTTCACTGGCATATCTAAAGTTGTTTTATTCAACTTCAGGTTCAAAACTGCTACTAACATCTTCTAAATTTATTGGTTTCTCAGATATTGGCATGTCTGGATCATGTGGCACTGGCCTAATTGCAGACTTGAGGTTTGGATAAATGATGTTTTTTTTTAAATTTTTTGTGTTATATCCACATACGTTGCACATAACAATCATCATGGTGATTTATTGGCTCTCGTCAAATTATTGCTATTCCAAAGGGTAGGGATTTCCTTGTTTCATTACTCCAATGCCTTAAACCCTCTTCAAATACCTTACATACAACATGTGGTGTTTGTCTTGATCACCAATCTTTACTTTAAAGTACAAAGTATTATTGTTTAAACAGTGAAGTAATTTTATGTCTAAATTTCTTGACCATAAAACAACTACACACATAGCAAAAAGTGTCATATTTTGACAAGGTCGTAACATTTTTAAGACGAATTTAACTACAAAAAGCTAAACTCACTAAACAACGACTGCATAGACTAATGAATGCGCTTTGTTACACAAAGACGTCTATTTAAAACTCATTCGCCAACGATCTGACTGCAAATCAGGGAATCCCAGTAATTAAATTTTACTTTCAAGAATTCCTCTCTACTATTCTATTGATTTGTACACAATTTAATCTTAGTGGCGTAGTGATCTTTAGAAAGTCATTTAATTTTGATTCGCAAATATTTAAAAAAACAAAAATAAGACACCTACCAGATTTATTAACAAACAAAAAACATGTTGATGTTCTATTAGTTTAGCCACCAAAACTTCAAAAAAATGAACAAATCTAAATCACATATTTTTGTTGGAAAATTTTACATTAAAAATCACAGTCTTATTTTAAGAACACAGAAAAACTTAAGAAAATAATGACCTGCATATATCAGTTATTCGATTAACTAGTGTGCAAGTTGATCAAAAGAACGATCTTTCCGAATCTTTTGAGACAACTGTATCCTTAGTTAGATTGACTAGTATTGGAACGAAAACTTTTAGATTCTACGGAAACAATTGCACTAATTGCCTCAATAAACTCCCCAAGCAAAACACTGAGGAAGAAACTCAAGCTGTAGAAAAGACAATAAGTATATTGATAACAATGAAGATGTGAAAAATTATAGGTATCCTGATAACAATTAGAAGTATAACGATATCTCAACATCTGATAGAAACAAGGTTTTAATATTTTCAGATCAATCTATCGAGCAACCTGAAATCATTATAAGAGTGTGATCATGGGTCACTCAAAAAAAAAAAAATAGCTACTAGAGCTATCTTCAATTCATCCTTAAGTTTCATATCATCTCACTTTCTTAGGGATCATTACAAAATATGTATAAGGATAAATAAACATATTAATGCTCAAATCATTAAAGGAAACTGTCTTAATGATAAGAATCTTACATTGAAATATATTATTGGAGTTCAGAAACATATTAACAAAAGTGAACGAGCTGAAATCAGATTCAAATTTTTTTAAATAGTTAATAAAACGATTATTTATTTCCAAAATGTTGATGGTTTGAAAAATAAACCTAAACAATTTTCTACTAATGTAAGGTTATCTAATTATTCCATTGTCACTATTCTTAAAACTTGGCTCTTGAATAGAATAAATAGCTCTGAATTTATTTTATCGAACTATGATATTTTTAGACAAGCTTGATCAATATCTAACATAAGTGTCTTAGTGCTAATTCAATTCGAATATAACAGATCAAACTTGAAAAGTTAGAGCTTCCTTTGCGGAAGCCATTTATATTCGTCATGGAATGAATAAATATAAATTACACTGTGAAACAATGGAATATCTATCAGATTTTCATAAATCCATATGTAAGTGCCATAATATGTGGTGATTATAATTTGCCAAGTGATACATAATATAATGACGACATGTGGATAAGTGTATTATCATCTTTAAGTAGTCAAGTTGTGGCGGGTTCTCTTGAATTTCTGACCCTTTCACAAGTTAATACCTTTCCAAATCTGAAGAAGCCACAGTGTGGCGAAACATACGTAGTGTTTAATAAACCAATATTTGAAAATCAAACAATTGCGTTATCTCAATATTCCAAAAGGAGTGTTTCTGAATCTTGTTTCGTTCAGCTATGACATTTACAGTAAAGAGTACATTTATGACACTCAACTTTTTAATAATGCCCTTATAAATCCATGTCTTGCTTCAGTTAATAGGCACGATATGTTTAATAGCTGTCCGTGTATTAAGAAGCCTTTAATAACTTTTACGATATTATACACCGCTACATTAACTTAATGTCCCTCTTAAAGTTAAGTACAATCGAAGGTATCCAAAATGGTTCACTAAAGAATTAATTGATCCCATAAAAAGTAAACGTCTTATTCTTTACAGTTATGAGTCTAAATTCAATTATAGTTATGAGTTTTAGAATTTAATATTTTAATATAAATATTTTTTTAATAGATTGTATAAGAAGAAAATATAAATCGTAAGAGTAAATCATTTTGGTCTTTTGTAGATGATTTTAGAAGTTGTAAAGGTACTTGAGTTAATATGATCTATAAAATAATCAAATTATTTGCAGAAAACCGTATATTATTTTGCAGATTACTTTACAAATTGCATATCAAATGATTCAAACTTATATGATTCCAACATATTCATATTGTTAATATCATCTTTAGTCCCTATGACATCTTGGGGCAGAATCCCCTAAACACATGCCTGGGTGCACTGAATTTCCTATAAGATATATTATCGATGCAACTGAAAACTATATTACTTGAAGTTTTCCTAGAAACACTCTTACATATTTAACATTTAAAGTGGTGGATGCGCCAATTCGTTAATGGATTATGGTTAACTTCTCGCCAGGATTTTCTTAATCCGTGCTATGTTTATATTTATTTTGGTTTATTCTCTTCTTTCTGTTATTTTTTTAACTTTTCAATTCTTCTAACAAGTTTTTTTTGTACTTTTACATCTTTTCTCCTTATTATTTCTATTTTTATTTCTTTTATTTTTTTACTTATTTAATTCTTACCTCCACACGACTACTGTTCATTAAACATTAAAATGTGATTACTTTAACGCATATGAAAAGAAGTGATTTGCATTCTTTTCATTTTCCACATTAATTATTTAATCTTATTCTTTGATAACATGTCCTTATCTTTATCTATCTCTTAGTTTATCTACTTCTGCTCTATTGCTTTTTGTGTGATCTCTTATTTTATTTTATTTAATCATTTCTACCTTTCGGTGCAAGGCGTTACATACATTTGCATTTCTATGTATTATTATTCTTTCCATTAATTTAGTTTGTGCAACAGTATTCTCTCCATTTCTTTCTATCTTTTGTTAATTTTTTAAGTTCTTCCCAGGTATTCCCTTTTCTTTATGCCTCTTGTCTCATTGCACTGCTCCAATCATTTCTTGGTCTTCCTCTTTGGTTGTTTCCTGTTGCTCATATATTTTCTTGGTGTTTCTTTCATCGTCCATTCTGTAGTTGTGCCCATACCATCTCATCTGTTCCTCCGTTATTTTTTCATTTATTGGTCTTATCTGTAGGTTCTGTCTGTAAATCTCGTTCCTTAACCTGCCTCTTCTGATTTTATTTTCTATTTTTCTAAGGAACCATTTCCATCGTGTTTATTTTTTTTTGTCATTGTCCACGATTCGCTGCTGTATATCAATGTGGATATAACTTTCTTAACTATTTATGTTTTCGTGCTTTTTGTAATTTCTTTTCTGTTGAAGAACGTATTTTTCAGCATGTTAAATTGTTTTCCGGCTTTGTCTATTGTATCCTCTATTTCTTTATCTATTTTAACGCTGTTCTCAATTATTGTTTCTAGGTATCTGTAGTATTTAACTTGTTCTATCTTCTTTCCTTGTATCTTTATTTCGTACTTTTTCTCCTCCTGTATTATTATTATGGTCTTCGTTTTGTCAAGGTTTATTTTCATGTTGATTTTTGATAATTCATTATATAATATTTCCATATTGTATTGCAGGTCTTCCTCTGTTTCTGCAATTATTGTCATGTCATCTGTTATTATTAGTATCATCTCCATATTCCAATATTCAGTTTTTAATGTTTTCATCTATTTTCTTTCTTTCATTACCTTGTCCAGTACTATTGTAAATAGCAGTGAACTCACCATGCTTCCTTGTGTGACCTCTTTCTTTGTTTCGAATGTTTTTGATTCTTAATTCTTTTCCGTTCCCCTGTCTTCTAGTTCCTTCCATATGTCCTCTCTTTTTATCCTGTCAAATGCCTTTTCTAAATATACGAAGCATATGTGTATTTTTGTTCTTTTTTATTAGTTTCTCGCTTATTTGTCTTATTATAAATATCTGACCCTGAGTACTTCTCCCTCTTCTGAATCCATTCTGATTTTTTTCTATTGTTTCTCTTCTAATGTCTCCCGCATCCTTGTTTTCTAATAATAATAATAATAATAAACGTTTAAAAGCCTCCCAATCAGATGTCCGGGTGGAGGCAGTAATAGGAGATCATAGGAGTGATAGAAGAGAGACGATACCATCAGTCTCTGCTGCAAGTGCTTCGAAAGTCAACGAACATTCGACCACAACAAAAAATGCAGCACCAACAAATCCGCAAACACAATCATATGCTGAGTCAACCAGCAACCACCAAAGCAGGAATCCCTCGGCAACGCATGAAGTGGACTTCGGATATGAATATAACAGGCATGCGCTGCTATTACACCGCAACAAAAATAGAGACAATAGCCACAGGATATAGACAAGGCCTCCATGAGCTATTTATAAGAATATTTCCACATCTTGGCGACTCAGTAACACCACAAAGACTTATAGACCAGAAGAGGGTAATAGTAAAAAATGGCAGACTCACCAATAGAGAACTCCAACGTATAAAGGAAGAAGTCGCACAAGAGCTCCAACAAGAAGAAAGCGCAAACGGAGTCAACCCCGAGATAAGACAAATGGCGGAGCAGGTGTATGCAAATACAGAAGAACAACAGCCAGATGAATTACAGCCACAACAAGTACTTACACAAGAGATCACCCAACCAACAAATGAGAATGGTAGTACCAATAATGTAACAAATGAGTTAAATACAAATATATCCCAATGGCATGGAATAAACCCGAAAAATAGAACGCCATTACTAAGACTTATAGCAAATAATATGACGAATAATATCATAAATAGTGTAAACAATTAATTAAAATCACTCACAAACACAATAACTTCGCTGGATGATATCTACCACCTAATATATGCAGCTGCCACCACAGTGATTAAAATAAATAATCAAAAAATTCTAACACCTTCACATAAACAGCCACAAAAATAAAAACCTATCTTGAAATATTGGATACCATAAGGCAAAACCTAGCAGTGTATAGCACACGGCTAAAAAAATACAAGGAATCCTATGAGGGAAGACAACAAAACAAGGAATTTAGTCAGAACCAAAAGAAATTCTACCGCCATCTGAAAATAAAAGAATCCATCCGAATAATCCCACCTAGAAATGATAGGTTACAAAACTACTGGGAAAATATATGGTCAACACCAAAGCAACATAAGAATGAATCATCGTGGATCGACACAGAAAAAACAAGGTATCAACACATACAACAATAAAAGACCACGTGATAACACTAGAAGAATGATCGTATGTGATACGAAAAACACATAATTGGAAAGCTCCTGGTATTGACCATCTTCATAATTTCTGAATAAAACCATTCACTTCTCTACACTCGAACTTGTTAATAGAAATAAATTAAATAATATTGGACCCAAACAAACTACCAACATATCTAACGGAAGGAATAACGTACATACAACCAAAAAATACAGAGACGCAAGATCCTTGTAATTATAGACCGATCACATGTCTCCCAACACTCTATAAAATAATCACATTCATAATATCACAGAAAATTGACAAATTCATTACAGAACACAATATCATCACTGAAGAGCAAAAAGGATGTAGAAAAAGAAGTCAAGGATGCAAAGAACAGTTAATAATAGATAGCATAATAATGAAACAAGTAGACCAACAGAAAAGAAACCTAGAGACTTGTTACATTGACTATCAAAAAGCTTTTGATTCGATCCCGCATAGCTGGCTACTTGCTACACTCGAAATATATAAAATAGACCCTATAATTCAAAAATTCCTAACATCGGTAATGAAGACATGGAGGACAAAAATCCTACTTAAGACTGAAAATCAGAATATAGAGACGGGAACGATACAAATAAAGAATGGAATCTTCCAAGGCGACTCCCTCAGTGCCCTGTGGTTCTGCCTGTATTTGAATCCTCTATCTAACTCTCTTAAACACACAACATATGGTTTCAAAATCAAATCCCAAAATAACATACAATACACTTTAAACCATCTACTGTACATGAATGACATAAAGATATATGCCTCGGACGTTAACCAAATGAGAGCGCTCCTACGTATAACAGAAGAATTTACAAATGATACGCAAATGGCATTTGGTATGAGTAAATGCAAGATGCTCCACATACAAAAAGGGAAATGTATCACAACCGAAAACTCCCAAACACTAAACCATGATACCATTGGGAGCATGGATACTGATGAGGTATATAAATATCTAGGATTTGACCAAAACATATAAATAAGCCTGAAAACAAAATACACAAATAGACTCAACCATATCCTAAAAACTAGACTGAACTCTGGAAACCTATTTAAAGCTATTAATACATTTGCAATACCCATACTAACCTACTCGTTTGGAATCATCAAATGGACCAGCACCGACCTCGAAGAACTGAATAGACTTAACAGAACCAAGCTGACCTATTACAGAAAGCATCACCCAAAGGCATGTCTAGAGCGCATAACAATGCCGAGATCGGAAGGAGGAAGAGGTTTAATTGATATAAAAGAGCTACATAACAACCAAATAAAAAGTTTAAGGGGGTATGTCCATGAAAAAGAATCAGCACTACATATAACCATATCGAAAGCTGATAGAAAATATACGCCAGTAGATTTAAATAGACAGTCAGACCCAGAGCAACCACCACCTGACACTAGTTGTGACAAAGCCACAAAATGGTTGCAAAAACCTCTACATGGGAGACACCCAAACATCATGCAAGACACCAACATCAGCAAAGATCTGACGTACGTGTGGTTAACGAAGGGTTAAATATTCCCCGAAAAGGAAGGGTTTATAACCGCGATACAGGATGGAGTAACACCGACACGGAACTACAGAAAACACATTATGAAAGAACAAATGGACACTGATAAATGCAGAAAATATTTCATTGTTTCCGAAACAATAGAACACATCACCGGTGGATGCAAGTTTCTGGCTGGTACAGAGTATCTTGATAGACACAATGCTGTGGCGAAAATAATACATCCGGAATTAGCACTTCAACACCAACTAATAGATGAGCGTGTCCCCTATTACAAATATAGCCCGCAAGCGGTCCTAGAAAATCACGATACAATACTTTACTAGGACCGAACTATATATACACATCGGACAATCCCTGAAAAAAATCGACCAGACATCGTATTAAGACACAAAACAAGTAAAACAACAAAACTAATCCACATCTCAGTACCTAACGATAATAACTTAATACGAAATGTGAAAAATATCAAGCTATGTGCTTTGAAATTAAAGAACTTTGGAGTCAGGCAAAAGTGGATGTAATACCCATTGTAATCTCTGCGACTGGCATAACATGAAGTAAACATTTAAATTATTTAAACGCCATAAACTTACCACCTTGCATATACACACAGATGCAAAAAGCCATCATTCTGAAAATCGCCTCCATAGTTAGGAAATTCTTACAAATGGATTAGATTCGACAAACTCACACAAACATAATAGTTTAGTATGTGACTTGGCCAATGCCCGTCACAAACCAATAACCCGCAAAGCGTGAAACTACAAATAATAATAATATTCTTTATTGGTGTTAATTAACAAAATTATTGTTTTACACAAGTCATAAATCATAATATTCTTGTTAGTAACTTGCTTAATTGATAGTGTGATTCCTCTGTAATTTCGTTTATCTCCTTTCTTGTATATTAGAAGTATTATTCTCATGTTCCATTATTTTGGGGTTTTCCTTTGTCTACTACTTCGTTCATTAATTCCGTTATTTCTGCTATTCCTCTATTGCCCACGTATTTCATCATTTCTGCTGTTATTTCATCTACTCCTGGCGCCGTTCCGTCTTTTAATTTTGTAGTTGCTTCCTTTACTTCTACCTCTTTTATCTTCTCTGTCGTTGTCATATGTTCTTATGTTTTTTTCTTCTGTTTTCTGTTTCTTGTTAAATCTTCGAAGTATTGTCGCCATCTTTCCATAACTTTGTCTTCATTGATTATGTTTCCGTATTTGTCTTTAATGCCCATCATGTTGTGTTCTTTTTTCTGTTTGAGTTGCTGTATTGTTCCATAAATAGTTTTTGGGTTTCTCTGTAGTTCTCATTCATAGTTTTTCCAAACTTTATCCATGATTCTTGTTTTGCTTTTTTAATTTGTCGGTTTGCTTCTTTCCTTATTTCTTTATTTTCTTCGTAGTCGTAGGTTCCATTTAACTTTTTTGTCTTTTATCATCATTTTTATGCCTTCTGTCCACCTTTCGGTTTTCTTTACTTCTATGTTTCCTATATTTGTTTTTCCAAAGCACTTCTTCGCTGCTTCTAGTATATTTCTAGTATAATTCTTTTGAATATCTCCCATTTCCCTTCTATGCTATTTCGTTTTTCATTTCCTTAAAATTTCATTTCAAGAGACTCTTGGTATTTTTCATGTATTTGTGCTTCCTTTAGTTTATACACTCTTATCTTCTTTAACTGTTTTTCTTTTTTGTCAAGCCTTTCCATTTTATGTCCATTCTTAGTAAGTAGTGGTCACTAACTATTTCTGCTTGTTTTTTTACTCTTAGATCCTTTACCTTGTTCCTTTATTTTTGCTAATTAGATAATAGTCTATCACTGATCTCTCGTTTCTAGATGGCTGTGTTTTCGTAAATTTATGGATATATATTTTGTTTGAATTTGATATTGGTTATTATTATGTTGTTTTCAACATAAATACAATATTTGTATTATTTTTTCTCGATAAATGTTTCTTGTATCTTCTTCTTTCCCCAAAATGTCTTCAATTCCGCTGTTTTGGTTTCCTACTCTTCCATTTAGATTTCCCAAAATCATTATATTTTCTGTACCCTCATCTATTTCTATTTGTATATTCTCGTAGAATATACTCTTATCCTCTTTCTTTGCATCTTCATTTACCCCGTATGCTGCAATTATGTCCACGCCTCGTCCTTTATTAGTTTCATTTCTATTGTCACCTATCTTTCATTGATAAGTATTTCCTTTGTTAAGTCATGTATTCTTTCTGGTGCTATTATAATTCCCACTCCTCCTCTTGCTCTTTCAGTGTTCCTACCCCCAACCATATAAACCAGTAACCTCTATGTATTCTTTGTATTCCTTTTCCTTTTTTGTTTCCGTTATTTCTAGTATTTCTATTTTTTGTTTTTTTCATTTCTTCTATCAGTTATACTTCTTTTCTATTCTCATTTCCATTCGTTTTGTCGAGTCTATTTTATTATCTCCTATGCTTCTTGTTCCTTTTTGTTTTTTCGACTTAGATGTTGTTTCCTTATTTCTGTCTCTGTTCGTTTGCTTTTCATTTGTCTTTTTATTTTTTGAGCTTTTTCTTATTAGTTTTTTGTTTGCCCTTTATCAGTCATAGTTACTCCTCTCTCTCTCTTTTGTTCCATATATATTCCTTCTCGTTGATTGTAATCTTCTGATATCCCATTTTAACTATATTACCCTTATTTATTTCTTCTCTTACTATGCTTCTTATTTCTCTTTGTATCATCAGTTCATTCCTTGTTAAATCGTTGTCTGTGTATATTTTTTACCTTATAGTACGGTTTTCGTTGTCATTATTTTTTCTTTATTTACCATGACTCTGTCTCTTCAATGATTATTTCTGTGGCTTTTCCTATATTTATTTTATACGATTCTTGAATTTCTCTTCATAATTTCGATAATCGCAGTATTTTCAGTATTTTTTGCTTTCGTTCAATATTTCTCAAGGTTTCTGTTTTCTTCCTTACTTTATGTTCTTATTTATCCATGCTCCCATTCTTGTTAATTATCTGCACTGAATATTTAAATAAATATAATACTATTGGATTACAGAAGATTTATCTGATGTCAAATACTAATAGAACTCTCTAATTATTACATTTTATGGATGTTAGTAAACAAATTTTAATTTAAAAAAATATTTTGTAGTGAAACATTTTGCTAAGTATTGAATTTTGTTTCAGGTTTGTTTTTTTAGCCATATACACAGCAGAGATGATAATAAAGAGCGTCGCAAAGGGCTTCATTTTAAACAAGTACACCTATTTAAGGAACCCTTGGAATTGGTTGGATTTTGTGGTCATCACGAGCGGATACGCGACCATAGGAATGGACGTCGGTAATTTGGCCGGCTTGAGGACATTCAGGGTGTTAAGAGCTCTCAAAACAATTTCTATATTACCGGGTAAGTACATTTGATACCTAATATCATTTCCATTTAAAATTATATGCTTATGTAGAATAATAATCTTGTCCTATAGCATACAAATTAATTATATTAAACACTACAATAAAACACTTATTACCAATTGTAAAAACATATTAGGTAAGTGTTAAAATGGATTGTTTATCATTAATTACAGAGTATTAACAGTTGTGGCCATCCTTAAGTATAATAAGTTTATAAATTATAGTATAATATTAAAAGAATTAAGTTTTTCAGTAATAATTTAAGAACATACCGATTTCATATGCAGTATTTCAATTTCTATTATTCCGTAAGTTGTTCAAATCCCAGCCTGTAATTTTCTGGTATAAAAATTGGCCTTACCCATAAATATTTACTTATAGTTATTTATAACTAGTAACTCTTCAAAATTACCTATTAATAATGAATTACAATTATTGCATTTTCCTCAACCATATTCGATTCAAAATGTGATACCATTATAAATGATCAATTTATAGTACCACTGTTGCTCATGTTTTACTGTAACAGTAAATTACATAAAATTTTATTATAACAACCATTAAAAATAATAATTGAAAAAGCCATTTAAAAATCAATAATTAATCACACTGCGGTATATTTAGAAATAAAATAGTTATAACAATTTCGGTGAAGTTTCATTTTTAATTAAACATTATTTTCAAAAAATTAATGTTTGATTGGACCCTAGATACCCATATTACGACACACTGACTGCATCGACAAACAAAATTTAATTAACGTGAAATATATAATGTGTACCCACATTCAGATTCGTCCGCAATAATAATTATAAATTTCCGATAAATGAGTTAATTAACCTCATTTGTAAGTACGGAAAATAATCAGTCACACAGCGGCACACGCATAAACGGGTTAATACCTTTGTTTTATAATTACCTCGTTAGCCTTTTAATTGATTCAGAGTTTCATTTCATTGTATCCAACTAACAATTACGTACGAATGTGTGGAAGGTAAGCGGTGGCGGCGGCTTGTGATAAACCGAAAAACAAACAATTAAATGTGTACATTTGAGGCGTCCGCCCCTATTTAGCAGGAAATTGCTTCCAGTTTGCTCATAATATAACATTAATTTAATGTAACACCCATCAATTACACTCCGGCAATCATGGGCATATGTGCGTCCCACTGGGGATGAATGTACATTTGGGCCGAGGTCTGCACATGGAATTATTGACGTGGATATGTCTGTTTGGTGTTGGTTTACAGTTAACCCTTTAAACTATAACACAGATGTTGCGAATAATTAGTTCTTGTAAAGTGCATTTTAATGTGTAACTGTATGCGATTACCGTTTATGTTTATTGTCATTAAAATTTAATTGTAGCCATAATTTGGTTATGCATATGACACAAAGTGACACATTTATAAAATGATTTATAGCTTTTCTCCTATTCCAAATCGTTGCTTTGATCAACCAGTCGGCCGTTATTAAGGGTAAATTAAAATAAGTAAATCTAGTCACTAAGCCAAAATAGATATCTGTAATAATTACCAAATTGTCTTTATATCACTAACATGATCGGTGGCATTTAATGTTTGAACATGTAAAATACACAATTTAATCTCTTTTTTAAACTTAATCGAAGGATTAAAAAAATATTTATCAAAAATTAATACCAAATCAAAGTAGGTTATTATTTTTACCTACTTTTTTGCCATGAAATCTTAACGTCGCAACTACTTACAAATAAAATTCACGGTTTAGGGTTTCGCAATACACCAAAAAAAAACTGTCAACGAGTTGTACTATACATAGAACAATCTGGTCGTAATTTTAACATTAGACTGAAAGAATATTTACGATCTTTGTGTTTGTTCCAAAACGTCTGTTTTCAATCGATTTATATCTGTTACTTTTTACAAAACATCTACTGATTTGTGATAATTCACTTTAAATTATCAAATATCTGTGTGATCTTTATTTAGAACATTCTAATTTTTCTTAAGTAAAACTTCTTACAAACTAAAAAAGTAGTGTTTATTATTTTTTAAGCCATCGAATATTTATTTTTGGGTATATTTAGGAATATAGATTGGAGTTTTCTATTAATGTTTCTGGATCAATTTTTGTGTCTTCCGCTACAATTTCGACGACTTTTGAACTAAAATCTATTAGATAAAGTACAAAAATTCTCTGCACCTTTTCCGTTTCATTTTAACGATGAAATCAACATAGTTAGGATTATCTTCTTTAGATTTATATTTGTGCGGTTAAAAAAATCCACGTCTTTATTAGTAGAAAACTTAAGCAGCTTATTTTCATAGACATCTTTCGAGGGCAGTTTTGTACCATCAAGAGAAAATTTTAAAATGCTCGATTGGTGTCAGGTTTGGAGTTAAATAATATAAAACTTTTCCTTTAAACTCTCGGAGCTTCTGACGCTTCATTAATAATCGCAACACCAAGAAGGGTTTTTTTTTCTGTATTTTAATCCTGAGCTAGATAAACAAACTACAACGTGTAAAACTGATATGACCAAATATAAAAGATACAGAGAGCTTGAAGGAAAAGAGCGGACAGAAAATTTTGGAATATTTAATAGAACCAAGAAGGTACTCAGATAACCGGAACAGAAAAAAAGAAGAATTAGTCAAGAAAGCTAATGTCGAAAATTGGATAAGAGAGGAAGTTGATGATATAGAAGAAATAAAGTAAATGCTAAAGACGGTGATAAATAAAATGGATAAAAACACTGAGGAATTCAAACTAGAAATAAAAGAGTTAAAAACGGATATAAAAAAGAAAGCAACTTTGCTTCTTTCTTATTCTTTTCTTTCCGCCTGTCACTTGGCGGTCAGAAGAGAATGCGCTAGAAGAAAGGATCAACAAATTAGAGATGAAATCTGGAAACGAACAAAAAATTAAGAGAAAAAATAACATTATAATAAAATGGTAGCAAAATCACAGAAGCCAGAGGAAGAGGTTAAAAGCTTTTTTAATGAAAAACTACAAGAAATTAAATAAACTTACAATAGTAAAACTAGCAAATTGGGAAACAAAAATAAAAATCATGGAAGCAAGGAACAAATTAAAGGGTACCAAAATCTACATCGATAATGATCTAACATCCAGAGAGAAATTAGAAATATTGCAAAAGAGGAAAGAGCAAAAGGAAAATGGGCAAAAGTGGGATATTTAAATTAACTATAGATAAGGAGATATATGTATGGGATAAAAATGAAAATGAAGTTGTCCTAAATGGAGCTCCAAAAAACGATTAAGCACGAGAAATACAACCAATGTACAAGATGAGGCGAATAGACACAATAATATGATGATGAAAATAAGAGCATCGGGTGTAATCTCATCCAAAGAAAAGAAATAGGATTTAAGCAATGAATACAACAATAAATAAGGAAGCAAAAAATTAGTTAAAAAGAAAATGCAAATTAAACGTAACAAAATATATAAAAAGAACACTGACATAGACATACATAACACAAAAAAAGAAAATATAATGATAAGAATAGAACATAAGGGAATAAAACAAAAAATTAAGAACTAAAACAAGAAATGAAAAAAAAATACAAATAATGGGGATTACAGAAACAAAGAAAAACGGAACAGGCATAAAAACCATTAAAGAAGGATATAAAATGATATGGGCAGGGGTAGGGACATCCACCTTCGCACAATCTGGAGTTGGGATGATGGTATACAATGAACAAGCAAAAAACATAGTAGATATAAAATATGTAAACGATAGAATACTAGTATCTAAAATAAAAATAAACGAAGAAGAATATGCTATCAGAACAATATATACCCCAAGTGATATTGCAAAAAACAGAAGAGAAGGATGATTTCTACATGATATTACAAAAGAAAATTGACGAAATAAGACACAATAATGTAATAATAATGAGCGACTTTAACGGAAGGAATAAAGGAATCGAACTTCGCGTAGGGGCAGAAGGAGAAAATATAAAGAACAACAGCGGAAAAAAAATAGAAATATGTATAGAAAACGAAATGATAATCACAAATACAAACTTCAGGAAAAAACACAATCACAAATATACTAGGGAAATACACACCAGAAGAAAAAAATCGATTATCGACTACTTTCTAGTAAGTAAAACTAACTGCAAGAAAGAGACTGATAATAAACCTAAAAAGAAAGATAATTAAAGAAAAATTAAAGCATATAAACTAAAAAAGAAAACATAAGAACAATATACCATGAAAAACTAGACGAAAACCTCAAAACAAGAGACATGAAGGAGGACATAGAAACAAGATGCGAAATTTTCAAAAACAGGGTAAAGCAAGCAGATCAAGTAGCCTGCGGAATAACAAAAATTGGGAACTATTGAAGAAAAATGACAGCATGGTGAAACAAGGAAATAAAACAGCAGTTAGGAATAAGAAATATTTTAATAATAGAGACACAAAATCCTATGAGGAATACAAGGAAGAAAAATAAAAAGTGAAACGACTGGTAAAAGAAAGCAAAATCAGGAAACGGAAAGAACACACAGAGACAACCAAAAACTATTCTATGGAGCAATAAAACAAATGAGAAATTCTAAAGCCAAAACATTGAAGAATATAAAAGATAAAAAAGGAAACATACTAATCAAAGAAGAGGACATAATGAGCAAATAGAGAGAATATTTTGAGGAGATGTTACCAGGAGACAAGAGAGAGTAAGAGAAAGGAAAGAAGCAGAAGACAATGATAAGAGAAACGAACGTAAAAGATATAACAATGGAGAAACTTAAGGAAGCTTGTAAACATATCATATAAGAAACAGAAAAGCATGCGGACACGATGGGATAGCCGGAGAAATGATAAAATACCTAGACGAAAAAGGAAGACATGAACTACTAAAGCTCATGAATTACATAATGATAAAAAATAAGACACCTAGAGATTGTAGAATAGGAATTATTATACCGATATATAAAGCAGGGGGCAGCAAAGACTGCAAAAACTACAGAGGCATAACCATTATAAGCACAGTTGGAAAAGTATATACATACATACTATTAATAAGACTCACAACACAAATAGAGGGAAACTTGGAGAACAATAGACCATATATTTAACATGAGACAAATATGCGAAAAAGCATTAAGAACTAAAAGAAAAATTCACTTATGTTACATAGACATGGAAAAAGCATTCGATAGAAAGAAGTATGGGACATACTAGAAAAAAAGGGGTACAGAAAGAAATGGTAGAAAACACAAAAAGCCTGTATGATGTACAAACAACGAACAGTCAAAAAAATTCAAATATAATGAGGGACTGAAACAAGGGTGCATACTAGGTGCTACATTATTTAATGGTATACTAGACGAGTCAGTTAAGAAATGCAAGAAGAAAATGAAGTACTTTAAAGTAGGGATGTAGAACATGGAGCAAATCCAATTTACAGAGCTAAGCTATGCGGACGATATGATATTACTCGCGGAAACCGAAGAGGATTTACAACACAATGTAACAATAATAAACGAACAGCTAGAAAAGACAAATATGAACATAAACATACATAAAAACAAATGAGATACAATTAGAACAAGTGAAGAAATACAAATACCTGGCAACCATAATAAACAGCGAGGGAATACTAAAGGAAGTCTATGAAGCGAGGGAACGAGGAAAGAGAAAAAGAGAGAGACCCAGAAAATTTTGGAGAGAAGAAGTAAGAAAAACCGAAATAAAAGGGGGTCGATGGGATGAGATAAAAACACTAACCAGAAACAATAAAGAATGGAAAGAAAAATGGAAAAACTAACACAATAACTAAAAAAATAACAAAATATAACCTTGTAAATAAAGGAAAAAGGTATTTCGAATTATAAAAAAAGAATTGTCGTTTAACTATTAAAAGATAGTAATTGATTAGAATTTAATAGAAAAATAACAAAAATAAACATTTTTTTATTAATAATAGGTTACACACTCCTCTTCTAGTCGATGGTCGATAATCATTTGAGGTATTATATCCCAAGAAACCTGTAATTCGTACTGAAGAGCTTGTAGTGTCTACGGAGTATGCAGTAAGTTCTTCAGTCTTGACCCCTTAATATCCCATACATGTTCATGGCCAAGATACCAAAAAATCAATGTAATTGGGGGAAGATATTGACAATATCCTTTGCAAATCGATTCATTAAAACTCCTGTAATATGAGGGGATCTTGCTGGAGAAAAATATAGGGTAATATCGCCATATTCACATATTGCCTCATATTGCCTCGGATAAATACCAAATAATATCTACTTCTATAACGTATAGTACACAATGCCATGATCCCAACAGAAAATTCCACGTTGCTTTCGTCATGACTTGCATACGTCCATAATGCATCTATAATCACAATACAACACTGCAAATCACCATTTGCGCTTTAGGTCGATGTTGAGCCGTTAGTAGTGATATAATAAATAGACGGTAGAATTGCAAACCAAAAGTTCTGATTCTGCGGTAAACCATTCGAAGGGTTACAGGATTACCTTTGTTAACTAACTAAAAACTAATGCAAGTGTAGACCAATCAAGTCAATCCTAAATACAATAGATGAAGCAAAGAATAGCCTAAGAGGATCAAGACGTGTTAAACAGAATTTAACCCTGAAGAATATTTTATTGAGAAATTTCCGAACTCCTCCACAAACTAAACAGGAAAACAATATCAGAAGAGAATTTAAACGTCAGAAGGCAAGAGAATTGAATATTAGGATGAATCTAATCAGATTATTGAAAAGTTACCAAATATATACAGTTTTTATCTTAAATAATTTTCTGACTTATCTCTTCTTAGTAGTTATATATAAATCTAAAATCAGAGTGTTTTAATTTTTTTAAGTTCTCAGAACTTTTCGATCTTTATAAACTCTTTGAATCTTTTTATTCATAAAAATGTTATTCTTAGAGTTTTTCAATTTTTGTAGTCAAGTAAAAAATTAAAGTTTTCGAATTAAATACAAATACAAGTTCCCTAATTGTCCACTCAATTAACAAAATAGGGACTACGCTTAGATTTCCACACGTTTCAGCCAAACATCACATGCATCAATTCGGTCCAAATGGTTCATTAGTCAATTCAAGTGACATCCATACAATGAGCCTTTTCTTGAGTCTAATACAAATAGTTTGAAACAGTTTTTACACAAGTTTCAGTTTCTGCGTAATGAAACACTAATGTCATACTGACATATATTACATTAATTAAAATTGTTCCATGTAAAATGGACATAAATATGCCAGTAATGGCGAATATATTACCTAAATGGTAAAAAATGCGTTGCAGAGGATAAATTTTATCATCTGGAGCAGAAGGGTCCTGAATGGAAGAACACCAAATTTTTGTATTTTTTTAACTTTTATATCTCAATTTTGCATGCCTTATTTTTACAGGATATTGTAAAGTAAAAAATGAATGAATGAATGAACGATTTACATAATTTTATCAACATTATATATTGTCCTACCAGAACGAGCCACATTTTCGATGCCTGTGTTACCAAAAAACAATAATTGTAAGCACGTTTGTTTTGTCTTTTCTTCTTGGTCGTAGTGGTACTGAAGAATGTATCAAATTTTCTCTTTCTTATTTTATTTTGTAACGTTGCAACACGCAACTGATCAAATTATAGATTTCTATTTTTGAAACGAAATTTGACCTCTAAATAGCAATGCACATATCATGAGATATGGTTCACTAAAGATTTTTTTGGCGTCGACTGCAAGTTCATCTGGGACCACCGATTTTTAATAGTTTATAATTCTCTAAAGATTTTAACAAAAATTACAAAAACTATTAAAAGGCCATGCAATCGATATTTTAGTTGCTTGAGAAAATATTCAAAAATTTTCCCATTCCTTTCCAATTTTACAAGACGTGCCTCGAGGTTCTCCCTTATCACCACTCTCCTATACAATATTTCCTGTCACGACATTAGTAATCCTGATCCCACATATTTTAACCCTTCGCAATATTCCTTGCTTTTCGCTGATTACACCGTCCTTGTTGCCCATTCACACTTCCCTTCAAATCACCTAACCATCTCTTCAACGCTTCTTCGACTTCATCCAAGCTTGGTGCTCCAAATGGCGAATTAATTTTTTTTGTTTGGCCATTTAGGCCTGGCATAAAAGACTTGTCTACAGCCAATCAAATATACTATTATTCGGTATAATTGGACGATCACAACATCCATGCCCGAGCTCGGATTCGAACCAAGGACCCCTCCGACCACAGTCGGCGCGATAACCGCTGTACCAACGGGGCCGGCCGAATTAAATTTCAAATCCCAACTATTCATCCCATACCACAAAATCACACCACAATCTCCTACGATCCTAATCAACAATACTATTATCTATCCCACCGACATCTGCAAATACCTTGGCATCATATTCGATTCAAAACTCTCCTTTAAATCCCATACACTATAAAATCAAAATCAAAACCAGGGCTCGGCATTTCAGATCTTCAACATATAAACAACAAGGAATATTAATAAAAACTGCAACACACATATAAATCGATATGCCGGCTCTTGTTAGATTATGGCGCCATCCTTTTTCCCAAATCCGTCCATCAATCCTTCACCACTTCCAAGTTGCCGAAATATCCGCCCTAAGAACTTTAACAAAACTCTGACACCCCGCCAACCCACTCCACAATCCCTCAAATGATCTTCTGTACGAAACCACCCATGTCCCAACGTATATTAGCCTTAGCGTTAAATTTGCCAATAATTCCCACAACCAACCCTTGTTAACCAAATTCTGTATACCCCGAAATCCAAATATCCCTTCTAAATATCAAAATCCTCCCCTCACAATTCATGAATTCATTTTTGCGAATCATCAGGACAGTTAAGCTAGCTAGCAAAGATACTTTTTTTCACTATTAAATTCAAGACAGGGCAGAAAGACCTCAGGTCTATAGCCCAGACTCTTTTAAGTTCTGCATTTTTTCAGATTTAATAAAAACTGGTGGAACCGACTTCAAATTTATTTCGAAGTTATCTTTTTTTCTTGTAATCCAAAAATCAAATGAAGTATGTTATAAAAGCCGTTATATGACTCTGCTGCACTCAGAATACCTGAAGCATTATATTTTATCTGACAATACTTTCTTAAAGTAAAACTTTGTTTTTTAGTATTTACAGATTTCTTGAAAAAATCTTTTAAGCCCTTGTCCCAGTCTTTAATTAGCGGCGCGCCTTCAATAACCTCACAGTGCGTCGGTTTTTCTCTACACTGTTGCATAATTTGCAAATAAACGTTTGGAATTTTGACCGTTTCTAGTCGTTGCAGTAACTTTCCGTAAACACCAACATTTCTATCGCAAACGCAGTAAGAATGTCCACGAACTGGAAAAATGTGCCGAATGTAATATTCTTTGTTTTTGCAAGCCATGAACAGTAGTGTAGCATATTCATATTCTTATTTTGTCCCCCTGCGGCGTCTGAAAAAAGTACGATATTTTTTATATTCGGGTCATGTCCCACCGCAGTTTGCAAAAGAAATCACCGAATTTGAATTTTTCTTTGCTTCATCTTCTGTAAAGCAATAAAACGGACTTGTATCATCATTGTGACAGTGTACATTAAACACGTACAACCATAAAAGGTGTTTGTAAAACTCTTGAGAGACAATTAGTTTTGGCAAAGGCAAATTTTGCGCGTAATGAAACTCGACAACTAAAGTTGATTTATCATGTCTACAATTTGCTATTATTTCTTGTTTAATATCTTTGTATGCTTGCACTTTTTTGTCGTGTACTGATTGTATCACTTTGCAAGAATTGTTTGGGTTTAACTTAAGCTACATTTTGTTTTCTTCACAAAAATCACAAATGATCGTGGACTCTGGAAAGAATACTCGGAGTTTTCGCGAAACCATCGATGGAAAGTACAGTACATCATGCCTAGTGTACGACCAGTTTTTTTCAAAAAAATACTGCTGGAATCCTGTAAACAAATTCTTTACATTTATAGCAGGATTTTAGAAATACTTTCTTTTGGATTTCGACCGATTATAATAAGATTCTTTGTTTGGAATCTGTGCCAAAAATTAATTTACCAAATATCAAGTTTCTGGGTTTATTTTATGGGGCCTGTTTTCATGTTGACCTCTTTTGTCGCTAATAGAAATATTTCCGTCTTTTAACGACTTCGTGTGGATTGTCCGTAAACGTTTGTACCTATTTGAAAAATATTCAAGAAAAAGTGTTTACACACCTCAATCGAGGAACTATTTATTTTGAGAACATATTTCCAATTAGTCCTTGCTTGACATTTAGGAGCTGTAACCCTTGTTTTTGGTTGAAACGGAGACATGCAACCAAGAAGAAAATTATCCTGTTCGTTCTTATCTGCCAAGATCAAAAATTTTTCATAAAATTCTTGTTGTAGTCTGCCTGGTATAACCTCATAACATTTTTTCTTACAGCACACAAGAACTGCAGCAAAGGTTTTTGCATGCACTGTCACGCCTGAAAATATAAAATCTCTGAGTATAAAAATTATTGACCACTAATAAAATATACTACCTTTGGTAGTAGTGTACTTTTTTCCGCTATTTCTTGCTATTTTTTCCTATTCTTTTTCCACTGCTCCTTGTTTATTTTTCGTTTTCGACCCAAGTTTTTTCTTTCAAGATGATCAGATTCCAAATCACAGCTACTTTCTGTTTCTTCATAACTACTGTCCTCAGCGCTATTTGATTCATTTTCAGAGCTCATTGTTACCTTTTAACTAATAATTAATAATAAAATATGCATAAAAATTAGGTTAGGCACATGTGACGTTCGCACTTGTAGCGCTTTACAGATTGGCTCACAGTGCCACCAATATGCGAAGTATGAAAACAACAGAACCAAAGGCCGGTGAAGGAAGGTTTCTTTTGTGATATAAACCAATTTACGGAGAAAGGGCATTTCCATGGAAGTTTCTTTTTTCCATCCAAATCCTCAATTGTAGTATCCAAAGAAATGTACTCTGGAAAGATTAAGTTATTTAAAACTATCAGTTTGTCAGCTAAAATCGTAGCTAAGAGCGTATAAGACACCAAAAGAAATATCATTTGAACTATCTAAAAAGACCTAAATGTTTTTATCCTTAATATGGCCTAAATTTATTTAAAAAATAATGGTAAATAGAAAGATAGATAGACTCTCACTATCTGTTGGAGAGGAAGCTAAAGTATAAGTGACTCAACAAAAAATTAGACACGTTATTTTCAAGTATTATCCAAAAAGTGGATAAATAGTATTAAGTAGACGAAAAACTTCTTAATATTATTAGTTTAAAATACTATTATTATTTTAATATGTGATTAATAAAAAATCTTTAATGGAAAAACTTGAAATATATTATTCCTTATGGTAGAAAACACTAGTTAGATATATAAATATTTCAACCGATATAAAAAATATTTATATCGGTTGAAATTACATCAAGTCCTGGGCAGAAATTAAAGTAAATAGGCTGTTTTAGTTGCGGAAAAGTCTTTTTTTATTAATTTCTGGTAAAAGTCAAAATGTTTTTGAAAGAATAGCATCCTTTTTCCCAGCCCCTAATAGAGAATAACAATTTTATTTTAGTTTAGGCGCCTTTTTTTTTAAAGAAATAGTTTTGGAAAATGCATATTACATTTATCACCACTTTACTACATTTATGGTAGCTTTTTTTAAGATTCCTGCTTTAATACACATTCGCGAACTTCGTGGTCCTGAATAAACCGATAGCAAAATTGAATAATGCAGATGTATCCTTACCCTTTGGAAGAGGATACTCAAAATCACAGCTGATTTGATTTATTTTAATGAATATCGGCGTATTTTCAGTATCGACCTAATTTGCTTTTCTTCTACGTACCTCTAATAAAGTAATAAAATAAGTGGAGGAAGAGTTGTGGGCGTAGTTTTAATTCGCACTTGGCTTAAAATAAAATATTTAGGAGGCTAAACAAACATAGGCGAGATATCATTGACACATTTAATCAACCAACAATATAAGTTTGTGAAGGGTAATTAAAATAATTAATTTTTACAGTAAAAATATACTTACTCAAATATAATTTTCAATCTACGCAATGCCGGACGCAAAAGTTTGATATTGAAACAATTTATTCAAACATAATTAAAAAGCGGAATACATTAAACACTGTTTCAGAGGTAATTCATAAAAAGAACCGGACGCAATTAAAATAATTAACGCCGTGAGGATTACGCGGAGGGTGCGTCCGAATTATATCCGCAGGGTATAAATCCCAAAGGCACGTTTTCTCCCACTTAATTAATTTAAAACAGCAAATATCAAAGTAATTCATGAATTTTTAAATAAAAAAAATATATGCCCGCACCGAGATTATGACAATCCCGCGAATTGAAAATATGGCTGATGGTTTTTAATCATCACCACAGATTTTCGTATAAAATTTCCAAAATATTTAAAATTATTTCAATATTCAAATAGAAATATTTTAACAATAATAATATACTATAAACTTAATTTATTTACTAATTGCCCAATAAAAACAAAATTCATTTAAAAAATAAATGACAAAATCGCAAAAAATAAGACGATTTAATAGATAATTAATTAATTTGTTTCACAGATTATATGATATATATTTTTTCTCGACTAGTTGTGCTTTTTAGAATATTTGTAAAAGTAAATTACTAAATAGGCCGACAAGTTTAAATAATGAGGTAATTAGAAATTCAAGTAAACACAATTTGAGTCACTTCGGAAAATTTTAAGAAACTATATTAGCTAGAATAAAATATACAAGAAAATCAAATTTTCTACAAAATTGTAACTATAAACCCAAGAGCTTCAGTTCTCAATAAAATTAAATTACGAGATCTCGTTTTTTTCAATCAATTAATTGATTTAAGTTTCTAGAACCAGGTAAAACCCGGCTAGAAAATGTTACATTTAAATTTAATTGAAACATCGCCCTTTAAAATAAATGGCCGATTCGTACAGGGCCATTAAAACCGAACCATCCATAAAATGTTAATATTACGAACAACCCTCAATCGGTCGTTTACAAAATTTACAATTTACGGACGGTCATCAATCTTTTAAAGCATTATAAAAAGTTAATAGCCGAAAAAATACAACATTAGCTTAAAGAAGCTTAATCAATCAATATAAAACATATGTATATTTATTCATTTTTTACAGGACTGAAGACCATTATCAACGCGTTACTGCACTCCTTCAAGCAATTAGCGGAAGTAATGACGTTGACGATATTCTGCCTGATGGTGTTCGCCCTATTCGCCCTCCAGGTCTACAAGGGCGAGCTGCGCAACAAGTGCGTTCTGAAGATGGACGACCACAACGCGTCGTATGAGGAGTGGTACAAGTAAGGACTCGAATACCGATTACCTGTTATGAAGCCCTTTTTTTATTCGAGGATTATCATAATAAATAGTGCCAGTTGTAATGGCTGTATCGGTGGATTTATTGCCGATGGCAACAAGTTTTTTGGACATGCTCCAAACGCCGACCTAACAGGTTTCATAAGTCAATGCAATTTATATTTACAACACTTTGCTTTTAATAGGAGTTGAAAAAAAATCCATAAATTACCATTTTTGTCAGGTTCAGATCGTTTTATTTATAGGTCTCTAATTACATGAAATTATATTGAAATATATATAGTGTGTCTCAACGAAATAGTACATTACAAGTATGTGGTTTTCTAATTAATGCGAATAATTGCTTTATCTTATCAGAATTTTTCTTCCAAAGAAGGTTCGTATCTGTAGGTTGAAATAATCACCAGTAGCGCTGTGCTATACAATATTTTCTAGCATTCTCTTTCCAAATTTATTAATATTTTTTACAGAGCATAATATACATATATTAGATGTTAAATTATGATTGTTTAATGTATTGTACTTTTTAATTTTTTACAAATCAAAACCTTTACCCAAGGCGATATATCCTAAAGTCTGTTCGTTGGATCTTTCGTCGTACGTCACAAACTATCGCTTCAAAAAACGACGAAGGTTTTACACTGCGTTCTTTTTCTAACGCATTTGGTTTACTTTATCAGACTGAATGTTTTTGCGTCGTTTCTCGAAGCGATAATTTGTGACGTACGACGAAAGATCCAACGAACAGACTATAGGTACTAACCTTCTTCTTGAGAATATGACATTTGAATGGACTGAGTTGTAATCGGTAACCTCTTAATCGTCTTAACACCTCCTCAAGTTTTTTATATGGTCCAGGAACCATTTTCTCATTAAGATTATTACATTGAGGTATACCAGACTTATTTTGAAGAATTTTAATATTGTCTCATTGAGTCGCGCAAACGCATTACATAAATCAGATAGCATAACATTAAATTGCCATAATTCTGTTCTTGTAGCTATTCCACCAATACCATCGACAAAATAATAAAGGTCTTCGAAAATTAGACCTAAATGTACCAGAAATAGCTAAAATATTATCTCAGTGGCTACAATCTACAAAACTAGTACAATGGATCGAGTAAAATAACACGGGAAACTAGGAACTCCGCCTTCAAGATCTATGCTCTAAGTTTCAAAATGATTAATTATATGTATTATTGCATTTTTGTGTTTGTTTCTATAAATATTGTAAGGTAAAAAACCTAAACTAGTCATAGATCATAATGCTCTTTTGATTCGATGTTTGATGCAAATTGTTATTAGCGATCATTTTGCTTCTTGCTACAATCCACATTTATCAAGGCTCTACCAATATTGCATCTTTGAAGTACAGCTTGTTTTTCACTAACCTCTAAGATTATATTCTAAGAATTAATCTTCTATATCAGCTATTATAATTCGATGATAAAATAACGCGTTGTCTGAGTTAATTGTAGATTTAATTTCACCGTGAATTTTAGTAAGTTATCCGATCGCAGATCGTAATATCAATTTTAATTAATCAATTGTTGGTTTTGATAAGATGTCAAGTTAAATAATAGTCTGATGTCTAGTAATAGTTGGAACGAATTTTTTTTAATATATGCATCCGTAAAAATTGTATCGGAGTATGCTACACGTATGTTTGCAGTTCTGTTGGGGCTTTAAGGTTATGTGTCAACCTTGTATTTCTCATATTCTATACGTTGTTTTTATTTACTAAAGACATCTTAGTATCGCGTAGTCAATATCTTGTATTGTGTAGATATTGTAGATACCAGAGTTATAGTTGGCGGCGATTTTAAATGCCACTTCAATAATCCCAATGGTAGCAAGAACATTCAAGTATGTGACTTATTTAGATCTTATGGCCTAGTAAAATCTGTTGAGTTCCCCACTCGAGGCAATAACACATTAGATAATGTGTTCACTAATGTTTGTAATTATAATGCATTTCCAATCTCAACCGTTTTTTTCTAATCATTCTGGAATTGGTAATGGCACTCAATTAATACCCCGTAAGAGCAATATTTATAGTAAGACCTATCACAGAAACTGGTAAGTTCATATTTTTTCAATCATTGGTTTTAATAAACTGGGATGAGTTATTAAATATTAGTGACCCAAATATAAAATATGCATTGTTTCATTATAATTTGTTTTTAGCAGTCTTTAATAGCACTTCTCCAGAAAAGCTCATTAAATGTAAACATTCTGATATAAAATTGAAATAAAACAACACAGTTGGGAGGGTTTCACATTTATTGTTGAACACTGCAACATGTTTCGCCACACAGTGGCTTCATCAGGCAGATGAATAATGCATTTCCATTATTCATCTGCCTGATGAAGCCACTGTGTGGCGAAACATGTTGCAGTGTTCAACAATAAATGTGAAACCCTCCCAACTGTGTTGTTTTATTTCAATTTGTTATGGAGTTTCATCATGTATCCGCCTCGTCAATTCAATATTCTGATATAAATAAAACCCACTGGTACAATAAAAATGCAGTAGTTATGAGAGAGCACTTACTATTTTTAAGTGATGCCGCTCAGAACAATCGAAAATTTAAAACATACACCTCAGAGAGAGACATACATACAGATTAACAATGAAAGCCTCTAAAATAAAGTTTTATTGACAACTCGAACAACAAATGTAAAGCCATGTGGCAATTTATCAATTCGGATGCAACAGCTCATCATTTCAGAATAAGTCATGTCCAATATCTCCAAATGAGTTCAATAAATCTTTCCAGAACCTAATAAAGATTATCGTTGACTATACACCAACTAGTAATACTAATGCTATATATAAGTTCATGCCACCCATGAGGTCTAATGCCAAATTTAATGTCAAGCAGTGTTAGTGGCTCATGTAAGAAATGTAATATGTGGTCTGAAAACGAGTAAGACAAAAGATTTTTAGGAATGGTCTGTTGACCTAGTTAAAACCTGCAGGGGGTCTATACTGATCCCTCTGATCAACATGTTTAATGTTTGTCTGCGGTATATTATAATTCCTGACTCAATGAAGACTTCATTAGGGATACCTGTTTTTAAGAAGGCTGACAAATGTGACGCTTCTTATTACAGGCCAATATTGATAATTTCTGTTTTTATTTTCCAACGATCCTAGAGAAAATAATGTATATCCAAATAGTATCTTACTTGGAAGATAATCAGCTGCTGAATGCGTGCCAGTTTGGGTTTAGAAAAGGGGTCTCTACCACTGATATTATTTTACAACACTCTGGAAACAGTTTGGAGACGTTCGATAACAGGGGGTATCAGTAGTCATCTTCTTAGACTTAACAAAAGCATTTGACTGCGTTAACCACTGACTACCAATAAAAAAACTCGCATTTTTCGGTTACTGTGAGTCTAGCTGTACACTGATTAGATCGTATTTGGTCGGTAGATCACAAGTAGTCAAGGCGGATGGAATTATTTCTGACATTTTTAGTTGGTTCTTAGGACCACTAATATTCTTGGTTTACATCAACGACTTTTCTCACGCTGTGTATAATATACAAACCATTATGTATGCTGATGATACTACCTTAATAAGTATACGTGATCACCCTGATGTTTATAACTCAGTACCGGTGCCCTGTTAAGGTCCATGAGTTGTTTTGTCGTTAACCAACTATTGATTTTGCGACCTAAATATGCAGTACCTAAGCCATCGCATCTACTAATTTAGTATTATCAATGTCGTTTAGGTTTATTTTATATTTTAGTCCATCTAAGTGCACCTGTAAAGGTAAATTTTCCAAAATGTTTTTATTTATATAAGGATCGTATTTACTATATCTGCTTCAAATTCCCATAGGCTTTCATCATATTTTTGGGAACGGGTTTAAGTCATAAATAATGGTTTAATGTATGTTTGGCCACACCTCATATCCAGATATTTACATAGTTAGATCATAATCCAATTTTGAATACTTTTTTGCGAAATATTCGTTGCTTTCCTACGTTGTACTAAAGTTAATGCGGTAGTCTTTTCTTCTACATTCCACCCATTTGCTGTGGCAGTGGCCTACAATTGCCTTTAATAATAATAATATAATAATAATACTTTACATGTCATTAAATTAATGTAATAGATGCGCAGTAGATGTAATCAATGCAATTAATAAAATAAATAGAGTTTATAAGTTAAATCAGTACGTAAATAGGATGAGTAAAATCAGTTAGTATAGACATTGAGATCCGAGTTCAAATAAAATTAAAAAAACACACAAAATCAATACCATTATAGAATAAATAAAATCAGTAATAAAAACACTAAGAAACAATAAATTAAATCCCCCCAGTACATCCTTCACAAGAGCCGTAACTGCATTATTTGTGGATCTGCCTTTGCGGAAGCCATACTGATTGTTATTTAGTAAGTTTTTTAGTTCTAAGTAATCGACAATTTGTTTTAGTCACAGTTTTTCCAAGATTTTTGAAATTATTGTCAGTAATGATATAGGTCTGTAATCATTTAAATTGGTCTTAGATCCCTTTTTAAAAACTGGAATGTCATACTTCTTTTTAGACACTGTGGAAATACTGAAAGTTCTATACACGTGTTTATTAATTTAGTTAATGGTAGTTTTATTGTGTTTATAATAGATTTTAATATTTCAACAGTTAAGCCATATATATCACGTGACTTGAGTTTCTAAGACTATTAATCGCATCTCTTACCTCACCAGGACTTAAAGTATGAAATTTAAAATAAGATCCCGATATGGCAGGTATGCTACTGCACACAACATCAATAGGATCTGAGGTAGAGCCAAGCAATTGTTTTGGGGATTTTTTCCGCAATCATACGAAAATATTTATTAAAATCATCGGCTTTAATATCACAGTCTCCGTCTGACTTTGTTTTATTAGAAATCAATGACCACATGATTTTTGGGCTATAATTATTTCGTTTAATGAAAGAGTCAGTTGCAAATTTTCTAGCGTGTTTTAGTGCCAGACTATACTGTCGTTTATAGTTATGATAGTTACCTCTTAATTCCGGATATCTATTACTTGCATCTTTCATAATGTGTAAGGTTTCGCGCATATTTCGAAGATTTTACCTGCCGCAGTAACAGGACTTATTTTACGATTTTTGCATATATTTTGCTTTATTCCTAAGTTTAGTTCAATATGAATTCCGATATGGTCAGATAATCCAGAATCAAGTGGCCAGACACATGTTCGAGAAAACATTATCCAAACAATTATGCAGTCTAGTATTGGATGGGAGGCTTGTGGATTATCAGTATTAAATTGCTTACCATGCTTATATTGACTGCGCGCAAAGTGAGATCCTATGGTAAAATCATCAAAGCGCGCATGCATTACTTCACTTGCCTTGAACCAGTGTTCACAAAAGCAAACTAAATCAAATATACCACTATACTTGATAAGAAATGATTGGAACTCGTTATACTTGTTTCTACTGAATATTTGTAAAGTACAAATTAAGTTTTTTTTTTATTATTAGGTTTATGTTGTGGCTGGGTTTCTATTGGCCCGTTTAAAAATATATCTTTCAATAAAACTCCATCAGGCCAGTTATTAGGGTCCATTAATTTTTGTTGCTCCTGAGTTCGATGGGGTTAGTTGGATTTTTTCACACTCGATATCAGTATGACCTATTATGGATTCAACGTGCTCTTTGGTATCTTCAACTGAGCAGTCTTCTTTAACTCTCTTGATGAGAATCCACGTTTTTTGATTTCGGCTTGTAGCTTGGTTTTAACACACTCACCTGTCCCGACTATGGGCGCGCTGTAGTGTTTACGTCTTCTTTTCGATGTGACTAATGTGCATTCATTATTAGTGACGGGTTGTTTTTTGTCACTTGATATTGGTTTGTTGGCGCAGTTCGATTTTTGAATTTCAAAAACCTGATTCCGCGCTCCTATTTCATTGGTTGCAGTTTGTTCTTCAGCGGTGTTGCCTAAATGACCGTCGCTAACTTTACCTTTATTATTGCTCGGCCGGGTTTTATTTTTATGTTTAGTTTTTTAACATCGTGGATTGTTTGACTAGGTTTATCCAGGCATGTTTTAATGTTTTCAATTTCGCAACAGAGTTTGTAAATTTCGCCTTTTATATTTTCATCACCTTCGGTTTGTTTAGATGCCAAATTTTAGGTTACGGTCTCGTGAATCTTCTCACAGCAGATCATTTCCACGTTTTCATTTACATATAAACCCGGCACTTTGAGCGCACAGCCGTTATGAAATACATTATCACATTTAATACACTGTATACCTTTTTTGACAACCACGAAACATACTATACGCACCGGGTCATCGGACACAATTTTACGCATCGACATCTCGACAAATAATTGAATAATAATAATAATAATAGATTTTTATTTGTTGTAGGACATAAATACATGTATTACAATTGTCACAGAAAAGAACATAATGATGATTCTATTAAGGAAATACAAGAAAGAGTAACCTAAGAACATATTTAATTAGAAAAAAGACTAAACTAAGAAAATATTTAGGATTATACAGGGTAGGATTCAAAAGTAATGAGCCTTCGTTCAAAAGACAGATTTATTGTGCCCATCGGTACCACTGACTAATACTCTTCAAAATAGGAACTTCCTGCATCAATATACTTTTATAGGCTCAAAATATGATATGGTATGACTCAAAAGATTCCGCGAAGGCCTGTTCCGGAATGGCTGCAAGGGCTGCCTTGACATTTTCTTGGACGTCCTCGATCGAGTCGAAACGTTTTCCTTTCAGCGCTGATTTTAAGCGTGGAAACAAGAAGTCAGGAGGCAATACGACCGGACTGTAGGGAGGCTGGGAAACCACAGAAACGTTGACTTGGACCAGGTAGTCGGTGACGATGAAGGCGGTGTGGCTGGGGGCGTTATCGTGATGAAGCTTCCAGCTGTCTTGATGTCCCTTCGCTTGCGCGCAAAGCTTCTTTTCAGCATATTCAGGTCTTTCTGGTAGTAAGCAGCGTTCACAGTTAATCTGGGCAATATAACCACGTAGTGGACGATCTCTTCGATTTGCTCATCTGCGCTTTTTAGGACGGAGTAAGTTTGAGGGATGCCACTCAACGCCATTCAGTCCCAAATGCCTGTTGAAGCTTTGCGAACGTTTCAGTTTACTGAAAGCAAAATTTGATCGCGTATCGTTGCTCGAATAAACTTTCCATTTCGACGTGTCACGCACCTCCGTACAGAGGCTCCCGTTAAGAAACCAACCGTTCCGAAAGCTCGGAGGCAACTAACCCGCAATGAACTGTAAAGCTAACACCCTCCTCCACCGTTGCTGCCAAGCGGAGTGCGCTGCAAAGTGCGCACGCGTCAAAATAAAGTGAGGCTCATTACTTTTGAATCTTACCATGTATTACAAAATCCAACTAAGAATAAACTTATTAAACTAAACTTGTTAAATTGTTAAGACCGTGGCTCGTTAAGAAAAACCTGAACAGAGTAATATGCTTTACCTAGTAAAAAATGTTTTAATATTAATTTAAACGATTTTATTTTTGTGAGAATTTTGTTTATAAAGTGGCGTATGATGTGCGGGCATGGATAGGTTAGGTTAGGTTAGGTTGGTGTGGCAGCACCTCTTCGTGCACCGCGAAGAGATGCACACTTAGGCCTAGATAGGCCCGTTGTGATACCAATGAGGGACATACACGAACATCCATGGATCCGGACGGAGAATTCTTCCTTTAGAAAAATCCACCGCCCGGCTGGGATAAGTTATCTATATTTCTAGTACTAAACGATTTTTTATAAGCTGTATTGGTCATAAATTTATTTTTATGATTATAAACTTATAAACAGCAGTAAATATATAACGAGTAAATATTAAGAGGTTTCAGAACAACAAAAAGAGTTACACAACTATGTCTGAATTTAGAGAATGTCATTCTCCCAATAATTTTTTTCGAAGGCGAAATAGGCATAACATATCATGGGAAGAACGCCATATGATAATTTCATAACTTATGTGGCTGTACGTATGCGAATGATAATCTGGTAGTTTTACTAAGGTCCTCATAGACAGGATTGCGACCTAAGTTTCGATCAAATCATGTCAAGCTTAATGTTGGACTAATAGTAATACCAAGATTATTTTCGCTGTTAACTTGCCTTATTTCATCATTATTAAATTTAAAATTAGGTATGATGGTATGATTTTAAGGGTTTCTAAACTGCATGAAATTTTATCAGGTATTAACATTAGGTTGTTAGCTAGACACCACGAATAGTACTATTTACGTTATTATGAGCATCTTCAGAAGAAATATTGCTGATTAGAAATGGCATATTATCTGCATATTTGCAGACGGTACTGTTTGGTAAACTATCAAAAGCTACGCTAAACTAAATCGTTCATGAAAATAACGAAGAGAAAAGTACATACTTGAAAAATATTTATGATGAAGTGCATTACCACGTTTATGCTGCATTCTATTAGGATATGTACATTTCCTGTAACACCATAAGCTTTAAGTTTGTAAAGTAATTAGTGATTGATAAGATCGAAGGCCAGAGATAAATCAAAATAGATACCCAGGGTAACCTTACCCCTATCCAGGCCACTGTAAATAGCCCTTATAGAATCAGTTGATTTATTCTTAAGAAACCCAGATTGGGTATCTCGTAGTAAGTTATGTTTAGTTAAATAAGATACTATTCTATGCAAGATGGCCTTTTCAAGTATTTTAGCAAAGAATGTCAGTAGGGATACTGGCCTATAATTATTTAGGTTTCGTCTTTGATTCTTCGTATAGACCCATATAATATTTGCCATTTCCATTAAACTCGGAAAATCTCCCTGAAAAAAGGATTCATTGATTATGTTAGTGAGTAGACAAATTATAACTTGAGCAATATCTTCATTAACAAAGCCTGGTATCTCATAATATTAAGGAGATTTATTTGAAGGTAACTTATTAATAATATGTAATATATCATGTTCATCTACTGGAAAGAGATAGAAAGAGGTGCTATTTGGAAGAGAATGTATTTGCGTTTTTGAGGCACTACTACTGTTGACAAAACTTTTAAAAAGTTCACTAAATGTATTACAAATCTGCTGAGAATCGGCAAAAGACTCGTTATAATAATCTATTGTGATAGATCTACATTATCGTCTGTTATTGATTTTTTTTTTGTTTATAATAACCCAGAATGTTTATTTGGATTTGGGGAATGTATTACTAAAGAGTAATGGTATTGTTTTTTTTTGCCGCATTGTAGACTTTACGATATTCAACAGTATTTAATATTATTTTACCCAGTGCATTTGTTTGACTAGGCTAGAGCTATTTATAATTTTTTGGTTAAACCAGGATTTATTTGATCTTCTGGTACCCTTTTTTATGAGTGGAAATATTACGTCAAACTCAGCAAGAATTTTGTTTAAAAATATTTCAAACATGTCATCGACACAGGCACAGTTGCGTATTGAATCAAAGTTAACTGCAGTAGGTGCTAATTTTGTTCAATTAACTATTGCAATCTCTTTTCGAGTCCCATAGTTTTTATTTATCGGAAGTCCCCCGCGGCTATGGGCGAACAATCCGAGATACAGATTACCATTTAACCGGGCACACTCACACAAACCACGCCCAGTCCTTGATTGCCTGAATTTGAGGCCAGTTGCTGAATTTTTCAACCCAGATCCAACCATCGTTGGACCTGGAGAAGTTTGGTTCGCTGATGATTATCAATACGGGTTATGTTCCGGCCTCGGGTTCTACTGGTCCGGTCTGTAGCCTTGGATGGTAGGGTTGTCTACAGGCGACATGCTCTCCTTCCCTGGGTCTATTTTCTTGATGGGACAGCCACCCTATACTGGGAGTTTAGAGGTAGCCCAGTGCGATGTTTATGACCCATTCCTATGTGGATGCATAGAAGACATTTCGGTTGGATCTTGTAGGCTGTGTGTACCCCGGCTTTCCGCAGCGTCGACAGCTTCCTCGCACGTCGAATCCAAGGCATTGTCTCCTCATGTGTTCGTAGTCGCGACACCTAAGACACTTAACTGGGTGGGCTTGTCTTGTAGCAACGGCACACTCTGATCATCCAATTTTTATAGGGGTATGAGCAGGTCAATCATCTTCTATCTTGGACCCACGAGAGCTTTTCTTAGAGTTACCGAGTAGTATTTGATCTAAAGCACATTAGTTTCGCAAGGCGTTCCCAAGGTTTCGTTGATAAACTTTTTAATGCATCGGCAGTAGAATCCCTGTCAGTTCAAACAATCCAAGATTTGCCTGTCCTCAATACCACCATTACCACTCGGCTGGTACGGTATGTTCGTATAGTTCATTCAGAAGGTTACCATCCTTTGTTCATCGGACTAACTTGACTACCTCAGAGTGGGAGCTACGTAATATGGCCTCTCTGAGTACTCCCCAGTACTCTCCTTCAGGCGCCTCCATCATGACCCGTGACCTGTCGGGGTAGGCGTTAATTGCCGCTGAACGTAGGGTAACTTTCTCTGAAGCAGCCTTTGCGTAGTTTTAGTCCTCGGAGTTAGGCCTCCTGGACTGCTGCTGTTCCAAAACGTTTGCAGGTTAACCCCTTCATTCAGCGTTTGGCTCCCACCTCTGGAGTTGAGAAATAGGGATTGGATGTTTGTGATAGTCGGGGGTTGTGGAGGCCTGTTCGGCACAAGCTCTAAAAACGCGTATCTATTGTCTTAATAGCCTGGTTTAAACCCATCAGTATCTTGTAAGTAATCAAGGAAGTTCCCACTGTTTTATTCCCAATCCTGTTTGTCGGCGTATCCGCTTCCCTCTCAAGATAGAATTGGGGTAACAATTGTCGAGTCCCTCAATCATCTTTATCATTTCATATGTGCACATTTCTTAAAAATTAATATCGAGCAGATAGACTCTTTGATAGCTGACATTTCGTAATGCATATATTTTACTTTAGATTTGTGATACATAACACGAAAAAGTCCATAGGGGTTTAATAAGTACTGCTTGCAAGCCAATTTATGTCACCTCTCCTGAAGATTAATTAGCTACTGAAAAATTTACTTTGATTTGCATCCTGAGGCATAATTCTTGTACCAAATAAATTTTTCAAACCCCTGTTGCAGTCGTAGAAACATATTTTTTTATAAAATTGTTGCCCACAAAACGCGCGGTCCACAGCAGAGAAACGCTTCTGAACGACTAAATTCACAAGAGCTAGTGTAAACTAAAACTAAAGAAATATAAACTTACCTTTGGGACACCCTGCATGTATCTTTCTTATAAAAATTTTAGAAATATCTTGTTAAAATTATATAAAATGTACAGAGAAGGCATAAAAATAAAATTCTAAATTGCGAAAATGTTCACCAAAAATTCTATAATTTTCCAACAATCCAGATATTTCGAATCACTTGTCTCATATATACAAATATCTTTATTGACAAATAGATAGAGTATATAATATAAATAATAAACACACATAGTTTATATAGAGTTTAATAATATACCAGATTTGTCAATCGACCATAAGTCTTTCCGCTTGTTTTTATTTTTTTTAATTTTTTTTTTTTATTAAGTCCCTATCATTTCTTGAAATGTTATGATTGCTAATAGTCTTTGTGAAGTTCCTATCATAAATTAGTTCGTAATTGAAGAAATTATGAAGTCATGAAATTAATTCCTGTATTGTTAAGGTTGGGAATTTACATTTTGGGATAATATTTTTGTTTCTGGGAGACTATTCCACTCCTATTGTATGTAGCCAATGAAAATGAGGCATGTGATATTTTTTAGCCAATCACGTCAATTTATAAGTGAATAAACACCAAGTTGCTGTTTATTCACCTGAATAACCTGAAGTTAGCTATTTCCCGACAAATGAATTGAATTAGCCTTGATAAAAAAGCGAAAAACGTTGTTTCTACGTATGTCAGTTGCAAGTAGGTTATAAAATCAAAAGGTTTGGTAACACTTCATCATCCATAATAAATGCGACGGTGACAAGTTCTGCACCAAAAAATCAAACTTAAACGAGATCGTGTGTTTGGAAACGATTTGAAGAAATCTGCGCCGATAAAAACTACCAGTTGTTAGCAAAACTTTAATGGAAACTCTGGCCGCGATTATGATGACTGGGCGTATAATATAAAGAAGGTAAATGCAAATGATTATAAGGGAGGTGTTATTTAATCAATGTCGAATTTTTCGACCAAAATACTGCAGGAGATATATCATAAAAATTTTAATATAAACATTGAACCATTCACCGATATTCGTTTCAAGTCGTGGAATAGTCTTTCCAAATACCATTCGTGATGACAATTAAATCGGAATAAATTTTGTTTTTAGCGCATTCAAGTTTGTTGCTTAATCGCGATTTTTATTCGAGCAACTGATAGAAAAAATCACTCGCCTGGCGGCTCGTGATTTTTTCGTGACAGTTGCTCTCATTAAAATCGCTAAGCAAAAAACTTTCATGCAAAAACAAAATTTATTCGAGTAAATTGCCATCACTTATGGTATTACTTGTGAGTATTTTGGATTTGGAAGTAGTTTTTGGCAAGAGAGAATAATCTTTCTTAAATAGGGTTTGCCTTTGTAGAATCATACAGCAATGAACTTAATGGGTTATGGAGAGTGTTAACGCGAAATTATATATTTATATTTCGAACAATTTACATGATTTTAAAACGTGATTTTAGTGTTTTCTTGCACATTACGGACATGACCGAAGGGCCACACCCAACAATATCCATTTATCAAACCACAACGAAGCACCACAAGTGAAATTACCAGTGATCGAGTTACCAACTTTCAGCGGAAAATATGACGAGTGGCAGGGATTTCGTGACGCCTTTACATCCCTTATACACGACAACTTATCGCTAGGTAATGTGCAAAGGTTTCATTATCTAAGAAGCTCGCTTAAAGGTGATGCAGCTCAAATCCCCAAGACCATTCAAATGTCGGATGCCTCATATGAAACAGCGTGGTCTCAATTGAAAAAACGGTACCAGAACGAGCGTTTCATTATTAAGAAGCATGTTCGAGATCTACTCCATCTACCTATCGTGAAAAAGGATAATCACAACAGCCTCCGACAATTAATTGATTTAGTGGCGTTAAGCTTGGCATCATTAAAATGTTGAAAATTGGGATGATCATCTCGTGGAGTTAGTAGCCAAGAAACTCGACATGGATTTACAGAGAGACTGGGAAGGTGTAACGTGCAGCAAAATGCCCACATATCCTGAGATGGAGGCATACCTCACTAAGAAATGTCAGCAATTAGAGGCGATGGATACACCTAGAACAACTGCAGGTCATCAGCACCGAATCAAATCATTTGTGGTTCAGTCTAACGAACAAAGGTGTGTCTTTTGTGCGGGTGAATATTCAAAATACAAGTGTAACGTGTTCAACAACAAAACAGTCGACGAACGTATCGAACTCGTGAAAACTAAAGACTTGTGCTACAATTGCTTAGGAAGCAATCACACAACAAAAACGTGTAGATCAAGCAAATGCCACGAATGCAATAAGCGACACCACACCTCATTACATATCAACCGCGAAACATCAGAAGAAAATCGCGCAGCATCCCTGCCAACCCTCATATATACACCGACAAATGTTTTACTGTCAACATGTGTGTTGCAAGTTCAGGATACACGTGGTAGGACGCAGCATATTCGAGCATTATTAGACTCCGGCTCACAAGCTAATATAATTTCGACATCGTGTGTAATTCGACTTGGCCTAAAGAGACACTCTCTTTCTACGCCGATTATTGGGATTGGTGGAGCACAAACGGACATCAAAGAAATGACTAATGTACGTGTCCAATCGCGGTTGTCAACGTTCAGCATTACAATCAGTGCATTAGTTATGGATACAATCACGGGTAACGTCCCTTACCAATTGATCGATGTCCGTGGGTTAACCCTACCTGCGGGTATTCAACTGGCAGACCCAAAATATAGTGTACCCGCGAAAATTGACCTGCTCATCGGGGCGTGTCATTTCTTCGATGCAGTCAGTGAAGGGCGCCTATCTATGGGGCCGTTAACCCTCATTAACAGCCACTTCGGGTGGATTGTGGCAGGTCAAGTGCCGCAAGCCGATAAAGCACAGGATACTAGCAGCGCGACGGTCGGCTTTGTCGGAATTAATGAACATTTCAAATCAACGGTAACCAGAGATTCCACGGAACGATTTGAAGTGGCTCTACCCTTTAAAGACAACGCAAAACCTCTCAGAAACACGAGTATTTCTGCGCGGCGTAATAGGTTTTTCGCGTTAAAACAACGACTTACCAAGCAACCGGACGTCTATAAAGCCTATCGGGAATTCATGACTATTAAGACTGCCCTCAAACAGGAGAACCTAAACCCGGCGAACGAGGAGAAGCTGCTACAGCTGCAGCGGTACCAGGAGAAGCAGATGAAGCAGGAGCCGGACGTGCTGGCGCCGGTTACCCGGGTGCATCCGGGCCTGGTGACCAACCAGCTGACGAGCGTCGTGACCAACGGGAAATGGCCCCTCAATTCGAGCAAGAACGACTATGAGAACTGACTCATGGAGGCGCCCAAGAGGTCGCTCCCTAGCCGGCTGTCGGTCGATGTTGCCAAGAAGGACGATTTCCAGTCAAGAGCTCAAGTGAAGGACATCTCCGAGACAGATAAGCGGGTGACTAAGAAGACGAAGGCGATGGTGAGTTTGTTCCGGCATAAAGAGATCCTCAAGAAGGATATCCTCAGGAAAATGCCTTTGCTTGAGAAGGAGCTGCAGTATGAGATTCAGAAAGAGGTGACTAGTAGTTGGTGGCGCTCACGAAGATCCAGCGGTCGAAGAAAGACGAGGAGCAGACGGGCAGCAGCAAGTGGAAGTAGGCGGCGCAGTCGGCCCCGACTACTATCTACCCCTCCGACACCAAGTCGTCCGGCAAAAAGAAGGTGCCGGGAAGGGCTAATCCGCGCGCGACGGCTTAAGTTGTAAACTACCTTTCTTCGCCCAAACGCCAGACCTGAAACCCTCGGTAATTTCCACCCCGCAATCTGCGATCCTTGTCTTTCTTGAATAAAATACTATATCTATTTCCTTCCTTTCCGTAAACTCCCTCTTTCTTCTAATCTGACCAATCCCTGCACTTCTTTCTCAAACCTCGATCTTTAACCATGTTTCTAGTGTGAGTGTTGTCTGAACCATCGTGAAAGAAACATATTACCATTCGGTCATGTCCGCGCTATATCATTTCAATTCTTTATTATTATTTTTCTAAGTCTTGTCTTTATCATTTTTTGTTAATTATTATTTGTTAGTCAGTAGTTGAAATAAATACATGTATTCAATATACTGGTATTTGTAATTTTAAAACCAAATCGCGATCCCGCGTATTTTACAGAGAGGATTTTAGGGATATCGGATTTTGGTTAGCACCCTAAGGGCTAATCTTTCTACGACTTGAAAGCTATGTAATGTTATAGAAGAGGATGGCTGAATAGTCCAGCAAAGGTCGGCAGATAATTTTAGAGATCTTTTGTCTTATTTTATCAGATTTTTTCTTCGTCCAGTATTTTACACAAATTTCCATTCCAGATTTATTATAATTTGCTCAGAATATTTTCTTTCATTGTTCGATAATTTTCTATAATTTCTTGCTTTATTTAAAAGTGTTTCTTACAAATATTTAATATTTTTTTTACTTCAGTTGAGAAAATTTTTACTATTCGTTCTATTTGCAAGCAATTTCTAAAAATTTCAGCAAGTGTACTTTCTATTTCCATTTACGTTTATCTTATATATTTTTCAAAATATCTAAATTACTTTTTTCGGCACTTACGCTAAAACGTAATATAATTTAATGTAAAATTTATAAGACAACTAAGTTAGCTTTAAAACTTATAATAAACATATAAATTGTTGATCATCTAATATTGATCATATAATCAAAACCTCTTATATAAAGTTGTTGGAGTTTTCTTTACAAATAAAAATAATGAAGGTCATAAATCAATGCAAAATTCTCAAGAATAGTTTTATTAGTGTCTTAAAAATATACAGGGTGACTGACGAAAAACCTTTGGTGCTGTATCTCACTTATTTTTTATCCGATTTTAATAAATAAAACATTAAATTAAACCATTTTTAAAAGACTTTAATAGGAACTGAACTGTTATTTTTTCTCGCACCCAGTTTTTGACAAAATACGATCAACATTTTTTTTTAATTGCACTGTATATATATTTTTATTGATTCGCAAGGAGATTTTTTTTCTGAATATAAAATTGTAGACAAATTTATCCATACATCAAACTTAAGTCGAGAAATTGAGGATTAAAAAAATAAATAAAAAGTCAAGTATCCATTGTAAACAATATACAGACCCTATTTTAAATGTCAAAAGTGACAGTGACAGCCATTGATACAATACTGCAACGATTTTTAATTATTTCATAATTAAAATGTTGCAATATTTCAAACACTGTACTAGAATTTTGTGCTTCTACAGAAATCGTTGTTTTTCAGTTTTTGAAATCTTGCAACATTTTTATTATGAAATTATTAAAAATCATTGCAGTATTGTACCAATGACTGACACTGTCACTTTTGACATTTGGAATAGGCTCTGTATATTGTTTACTATGGGTATTTGATTTTTAATTTTTTTTAATCCTCAATTTCTCGACTTTGGTTTAATGAATGGATAAAATCGTTTACAAATTTAGATTCAGAAAAAAATCTCCTTGCGGATCAGTACAAAATATATATACAGTGCAATTTAAAAAAAAAAGTTGATCGTCTTTTGTCAAAAACTGGATGCAAGAAAAAATATCAGTACAGTTCATATTAAAGTCTTTTAAAAATCATTTAATTTGATGTTTTATTTATTCAAATCGGATCAAAAATAAGCGAGATACAGCACCAAAGGTTTTTCGTCAGTCACCCTGTATAAATAGTACTAAAAATGCTTATGTCATTAGATACATAAACCATTTTATTTCCTGTAGCATAATTATTTGGTATTAATATTATAGTATTGGCAATAAAGATAAACTTAATTGGAATTAATAAATAATGTATAATTTAGGTAATCGCATTGATACTAAAAATAACAAAAAATACATTAGCAATTTTCAATGTGTTTCCTGTACAAAATGCTACCTATACACTCAACTGAACTAGAATTATGCAAAATCTTTTAAAAATATAAACCCAACAAAATTCATACGATTTTATTCTTCCTTTATATTTCTGCCAGAGTCAAACATAGCCAATAACCATGTCTCTTCAATCTTGCTTGATTTTTACTCCTATTCGCTAAAGCTACAACTTAAGTCTGATGCAGAGAACGCCCTCTATGGATCAAAATGTAATTTTACTTTAAATGTTTTCAAATGTATGTTTTCCAATAATGTATATAGCAATTTTCTTGCTACGCTCCAAAAGAAAACTCATAAAGCGATGAAAACAAGGCAATATAATTTCTTACAAAAGACACTGCAAAATACTTTATACCTTTTGAAATTGGGAATGGTTGCAAATATCCGATTTACTTTTAAAAAGATCTATTATTATTATTATTGAACTTATATCTCTATTGACTTATGAATCCTTCACTTACCATATGAGAACTAAATTCAAATAAAATATTTAAAATTTTAATTTTACTTATGATAATAAACTACTGCATCTATTAATCATTTAAAATTTAATTTAATTTAAATACATATTATTATCTTTTAAATAGTTGGACGGCAAATCCTGAACATTGGATCCTTCATAACGAGACGGAGGAACCGCTTCTATGTGGCAACGTAACCGGCTCGAGGCACTGTCCGCTGACGCACGTGTGCATCTGCATCGGGGAGAATCCCAACCACGGATACACGAGCTTCGACAACTTCCTGTGGTCCATGCTCACCACCTTCCAGCTCATCACTTTAGATTATTGGGAAAATGTTTATAATATGGTCAGTATTTTGGAAACAATCTTCTTCAACTATGTTAACAACTTTCCTTCACTTACAGGTTCTGTCCGCGTGTGGACCAATAAGTGTGTCATTTTTTACAGTAGTAGTATTTTTCGGTTCATTTTATCTCATAAACTTGATGCTGGCTGTGGTAGCGCTTAGTTACGAAGAAGAGGCTGAAATAACGAACGAAGTGAGTATTATTACTACAGAGATAACAACAATTAAACTAAATTTTGGTTATATATAATATATGCAAGACATAAATATTCCAATACAAACAAATCTGATGTAATTTTTCAAATGATCTATATTTGACTGATATATTTCAGGAACGCAAAAAAGAGTTAGTGGACCATCGGGAAGACTCTACGTTTAGCTTCGATCCAACTAATATTCACGTCAAAAAGTTATCAAAACATAAAATAAAAAAGATAGACGCGAGGAAGGGTGTGCTCCTGTCCTCGTATACACGCAAGAGGACAAGGCGGAGGAAACGGGGAAGAAGCAACGCCATCACTAGTCCGCCGACCTCGCACCCGCCTTCCTCCAAGGAATTTAAAGAGGACTCGAAGGAGGTGAGCACTAAGTCGAGCGCAAAGTCGTCGCCGAAGCAGAAGTCGAGCAGATCGGTGACGCCCAGCCCGAGCCCTAGTCCGAGGAACAGCAGAAGCTCGCCGCGACCGCAAGTTCTTCCGCTCCCTCTGCCAGCGCCCAAGCACGTGCAGCTCTCGGATCCCAAATGCCCCGAAACTTTACAGCCATGTAACACGCTAGGTAAATTATCGAATATTCAATTTTTCAATTTTTTCATAAAATGAAAAAACTGCAGAAGAAAATCATATTCCATGAAAACATAGACTTACTAAGGGGTTACAATATAGTTTTGTTATTATAAATTTACAGCCCCAAATAGATTAGGACCGCATAGTAGACAAACTAGCAGCAATAGTGAAGGAAATAACAGGGAATCCTCTTTAGATGACTCGGGTGTAGTTGACGATCATGATGACGGTGATGTTACTTCGGAAGATGTCACGTCGCACATTCCTCCAGTCATAAGGGTAAGTACAATTCATTAAATTTTATCTATAAAAACGGAAAAGTCTATTTTTAAATGAGTTATATAATCTATTCAGTACTTACAACTACATACAAACGTGAATTATCAAACCATATGATAATCTCAATGTTAATGCAGACTAAAACTAATAATCAGGATTAGTATTATTATTATTTATTCCAATGAGACTAATTCATGAGATGAGTTTTAGAAATATAAACATAATAACCTAATTAATACTAGATCTAAAAATATTGTTTTAATGCTTTCGATTAACGTTATGTGTTACTGTAGATGATGTACTTGTTTGTTACTAGGCAAGTAGATAACTCTAATATTATAACAGAACCTTTGGTAAATAAAGCTTCTAACCATTAACTAAGGAAGCAATATTCATCCCAAAATTAAATTCACAATGGAGCTAGAACAAAACAACCAATTGCCTTTCCTCGACATACTTATCTATAAAAATTCCGACGGAACTCTCGGCCACACCGTATATAGAAAAGAAACTCATACAAACAGATATCTAAATGCCGCCTCTCACCATCATCCTGCCCAACTCCGTTCAGTGGCAAAAACTCTCCTAACTCGCTCTCTCCGACTAACAGACAATTCCAATCTAAACAATGAACTAGCCACCCTCGAGACAGCTCTTGTCCAAAACGGTTTCTCCCCAGGTACTGTAACTCTCTTACTAAAACAAAAACCGAGCCCCAAAGACAACGACGAGTCCAAAGAATCACAAAATATAACATTTCTTCCGTACATACGAGATACGACAGACAAAATCTCTAAAATACTAAAAAGACATAATATCACAACAATTTTTACCACTTCTCGTAAAATTGGACAATTCCTTAATTCCCCAAAAGACATCATTCCCCTTGAAAATCAAGGAGTATACAAAATTCCCTGTGCCGATTGTAATAAAGTTTATATCGGACAAACCAACAGACGTATGAATGTACGGCGAGACGAACATATCAGAGCCATTGAAAAAGATCTACTATCCTCATCTCTAGCCGAACATTCCAAATCCACCGGACACAAGATAAATTTCGACCACACGACTTCCATCGCAGCATTAGACCATTTCACGAAGAGGATTATCCGCGAGGCAATTGAAATAGAAAAACACACCGATAATCTCAATAAACGCGACGACGCCCAACGACTACCCCCCACTTGGAAATCCATTTTATGTAAAATGCATATCTCTTCACCCGCTCCACAGATTTCAATCCCCACAGGTACCACCAACGTAATCCCGGTTAATCCGACCGGCCCTATTACAAGAAGCCGCACACGCGCCGCCAAACGTCAACCGCCAACACCGTATAAATAGCGCAGTTTCACTTAGCACGATCGCGGTTCCCCATCGAACACCGCCTGAAGAAGACCAATGCGACTTGGTCGAAACGTTGCAAATCGGTTCTTTTCAGAACCATAAAAACTTGCAAATTCGAATATTAAAGCCGAACATTGACAATGTACATAATTTAATTTGTATATATTGTTCAAATAAAGATATTATTCTCTCTCTCTCTCTCTCTCTCTCTCTCTCTGAAGTATCTTAAAAAGTCAAAAAAGTTTCTAGAGATTTCTAGAAGACTGAAAGAAAATTCTAAAAAGAAATGTAAACCTAGAAGAAAAAATTCTAGACCCTTCAAAAAATTATTTTTGTAACTTGGAAGAAAAGTTGATGTAAAATTCTAAAAAGAAGGGAGTCGACCATTTAAAAGAAAAATCTGGAGGAAATTGATGGAAAGTCCAATAAGATAAAACCAGAAATAGTGGGAAACTCAAAAAATTAAAACAAAAAACATTGCAAACGCAGATTCATGTTTAACTTCAAAAAGATAAAGCAAGAATACACAGAAAATTATTGGGAAAATTGCTGAAATTCTAAATAACAGAAATAAACTCTGCCGCCAGTTTACAATTCAAATAAATTTTACATTTTTGATATTGATTTTTGTCTGCATTTTGTAAGTTAGATTGGAATTACTTTGGAAAATGTCTCAATAGAACAGCTAAAATCTACGAAAAAGATAATAAAAGCCTAAGGATAATATCAATCAATTGACGTCTGACTTGCTCTTAAAAAGACAGGTCGTTGATGAATTGTACTATGGAAAAAAAGATAAAATTTAGAGGAAACATTGCAGGAAAATTTCGAAAAGTGACTTTGAAAAGTCCAACAAATAAATTATGGTGGTTTCTAAAACACTTGAAGAAAATTTCCGCAATTTGAAAGAGAAATTTCTGAAAAACCTAGTAGAGAAGTCTAAAACCCTCAAAAAATATTCTTGCAATTTTAAAGAAGAATGTACATAAAAAAGATGGTCGAAAATTTGAAGTACGAATTTCTGTAAACCTTGAAGAAATGTTAGTGGTAGTTTGTAGAACCCTCAAAAATATATTTTTGCAATGTGGAAGAAAAATTCATGTAAAATTCTGAAAAGAAAATGATCGATAATTAGAAAAAAATTAATGTTGGAAATACGGAATTGTTGAAAAAGTTCAAAAGGATGAGCAAGAAATTTCTAAAACTTAAAACAAAATATTACAAAATAAGAAAATATACTCAAAATTTTGGTCGAAAGGAAGTCGGGTGGAGTTCACTTCTACGAAGGATCTTCCACTCAAACCCTCAATTATTCATTTTCCAAAAAAATCAAAGAAGATTATAAAAAAATAGAAAAATTACTAGAGCATTTAAAAAAATGCAGAATAATTTTGATAAGCCAATGAGAAATAAATGAAGAAAGGTTCTTTAAAAGTCGAAGAGAATTATCTAGAGATTTCTAAATCACTTGAATAAAAAAAAAATTAATGGTAAATTCTAAATCTCTCAAAAAATATTTTTAAGATTTAAAAATTCTGGAAAAAACTCTGAGAAGATAAAGCAAGAAATAGTGGAAAGTTTTTTAAAAATTAAAACAAAATTTTTGAGAATTACTGAAAATTCTAGATGCCTTAAAGAATATTTAAAAAGTCTGAAAAACAAATTGTAGTACTTTGTATATTCTGAAAACAAATGTTCTTATGGTTTACAGAATTTGTAATATTCAAAAATAAGTAATTCCTAATAATCTTCTCTAAAGGTTTTGAAATTCCAGCAATTTTTCTATTTTGCGAAAATTTGCTTTAAAATTTCAATGCTGACAACTTTTATTGTCGCTCATGCCTAAATCTTGTTCTTCCAACCAACTATACTTTCAAGACATTTCTATAATATTCTTCACTACTTTTATTGCAAATTTAACACCCCAAATCGGACACTATTGTAACGTTGTTCAAAATTTATATCGAGTGTAAAATTATACGATGATTATTTTAACTATTTATTTACATTCACACACTTATAACTGTTAACAACTATCGCTCACTATATTTATATAAGTTTTAATTGCAAATATCACGGACTAATATTTATATGCATTTATTATATTCACTAATAAAAACAACAATGGGCAAATTTGGAAGATGAAATTCTTAAAAATTTCGATCAGATAAAGCATAAAATAGAGGAAAACTCTTGAATATAATAATTTTTGCAATTTTGTAGGCAGGAGAAGCAAACACAATAAAGAAAAGACTTATGAAAAGTTTCTATAGAGTTTTAGAATGTTTGAAAAATATTTTCGCAATTTAAAATTCTAAAAATCTATAAAAGAATTTACAGGAAAATTCTAGAACCCTCTAAAGAAATTATGACAATTTGTGCAAATTTCTAATAGAAGAAATCAAGAAATTATCATAAATTAAAAAGTATGTTTCTTGACTATCATCTGATTTAATCTTCGATAAACCACAAGAGTTCTACACCAATGGAATTAACTATTTATTTACAAACCACATTGCATTTCCTGTTGCCAATGGTACATCCTTCAGAAATTTAGGGAGCGTTTGTTCTGAAAAGTTGCGATACACCTTGCCAGTAAATCTTCCTGGTAGAAATACCTGTCCAATTGCCAGTCATCCACAAATTCTCATTGTATCTTTTGAAAAATTCGGTTCATCGGTAAAACGAATCAGCTTCAGTACTGTCACTATTCAGTCAGTAATTCCAAAATTACTTGATGGAATTATTGCTCTTCAACTGCAATAATTTTCATGTCATGTTATAATTAATAATAATGATGTATTTATTCTAGGTCGTTGCATTACTTCTAACCTGATGGAATGAAAACCGTTTTTGTCAAAAGCCTTAGAATCGCGTAGTCCAGTAGATATTTCTTCAAGGCATTTGACAGAATATATTACAACCTACAAATGGATAAATTAAGATAATACGATTTTAACACAAATATTTTAAATTGGCAACCTTCCTTTCTTTTAATTAGACTTAATATATTAAAATAAATCATTATCGGTCTGATATAAAAACTGTTACATCGGGTGTACCACAAGGGTCACAACGTGGTCCTTTATTGTTCATATTATTCATTCATAATTTATATGTTATAATTAAGTACTGCAGATTTCTATTATATGTAGACGATTTAAAGTTATTTAGATTTGCAAATAATATATATGATCGAGCAAAAATGCAAGAAGATTTGGATCGGCTTAATAATTGGTGCACTAAAAGCAGTATGTTATATACATTAATAAGTGCTACACGATTTATACCGTCGGGTTTTCAAATATTAAACAAGTTGAAAAAATCAGAGATTTTGACATAAAAAATTTGTTCAACTCCCACATTCAAAATATGTGTTTGAAAGCTTATCAGATGTGAGTTTTTTTTTGTGGCAAATTGGCAGAGACTTAGATGAAGATTAGTGAGATCTCATATAGATTTTGGATCAATAATTTGGACGCTATCAATATCCCTTAACATCAACAAAATCGAAAGGGCGCAAAAAAATTTTTACAATGCATGGAATACAAAACCGACATCAGTATAATACTGGAGAATATGAAGGCGTCATGAGAGAGCTGAACAATATTACTTTTCGAGATTGTCGAGTAATATTGGATCCCTGTTTTCTTCATAGGGTAGTTAATGGAAATTTAGACGCTCTCTGTCTTTTATAGCAGCTACATTATTGATTCCAAAGAGAACTCGTTATATTTTACCTGAATAATATCAAAACTGAATCAGGTCTCTCCAATTCTTTACCTCGATTAATGGCATTCGCAAATGAATATTCTTGGTGCGATTTGTACAACGTACATCCACCCTCCAATCAGTAAAACATAAGCAAGGGATTTGGTTAAAAGTTGTAAAATGTAGACAAATACAAAATAATTGCATATTTTAATTGATGTATTCATACAAATATTTCAAATAATTGCTGATGATGTTCTACTGACTGGAGACTATCTCACTCTCCAGTCAGTAGAACATCACCCACCCTTCACATAGATATTAACTTGAATTGCTGATCGGCTCGCGGTTTGTAATAACTATAATCACAAAATTTGGATAAAAGAAAATTGACAAAGTAAAATTTTTGAGTGTGCAAATTAATAAAAATACATCAAGCTATAGCTATAGAAGGTCAAATATATTTAAACTTAAATTTGGATTATGTTTTATTTTTTATTACATACAATTCATTGTCTTATAAGCAGCAAAATCATCCACAATTAGAATTAATAATAATGGCGAAAATAAGTGCTCATGTGATTCCTTGACGTTATTGCAGGCAAACAACTAGAACACATTTGAAATGTGTTAACTGTAATTCAGTGATTCATCCGTGATGTGCAAAATACTTAAAGGATGCTCAAATAGTGAATGAAAATACTATTCTTTGCTGTGAGATATCGGAACCACAGAACACTCACTTCCTCGATACATCGGATAGTGACAATAGCTCAGAGACTATTATAGGTGACGAAACAGATAGTTATAATAACGTATGTATACAATGCTCTGGAGAATTGAACGAATCCATTCAATGTGTTGATTGTGAAAATGTTTTCCATCCGTTATGTATTCTTAAAATTAAAGGAACTCATGTTGATGAAGATGAATTGGTTCACTGCTGTAAACGATTAAACCGACCATCGAAATTAAAAGAAACGGATGTCAATAACGAAATAGGGTATCTGAAAAACCAAAAATATTAATAGAAGATTTACAGACAACTAGCTATGTATCCATCCAAAATGCAAATTTAATTTCGAAAAAACACGACTATAATAAATCTGATAAACCAAAAAAATGAGTCATTGAACTCGAATCGAATTACACCAAAAAGGCAAACCGACTCTAAAACAGGAAGGCAAGAAAATGGGAATCCCAAAACACTATACGGTAGCAAAATTTATTCGAATAACGTAGTTTATCACGAAAATAAAAGAAAATGGTATCGTTTAGGAAGATTTGATAAGGAGTTTCAAGAAGATGACTTTAAACAACTACTCAATAGAAATTTCCCTGGCGTTACATTCGGAATTGAAAAATTGAAAAATAACGTATTACGTATTAATAACTGTGTCTGTTATAAAATTGGCGTAAATGAAGAGAATGACATCATCAAGAATCATGAATTATGGCGGGAAGGAATAAGAATAAGTCTATTTCGTTCAATCCGGACGTTTCGACGATATAACTCTCGTCACTCTACCACCGACCAGGATGAAAATATAAATTTAATTAATCTTCTAGGGTATAAAAAAAATCAAATTTACACTAATACTGGTCGATTCTAAAATGGAAGAGCAAAAATACACTAATGTAAGTAAATACTATGTTGAAAGCACAAATCGTTAAAGATATAATTGATTCATTTAAACTCATAAACAAACTTCACCAACCAACAAGAACTGAATCAACAACCAGAGGTTATTCAGAATCACAACTCGATGTAGCAGTAACCACATGGTCCAAAGATAAATTTCTAGATCTAATAAAAATTATCGTTTAACTGATCATCTCAGAGAACTAATAACATTAGAAATTAATAATACCATACCAGTAAATCACAAAAAACCGTCAGTTAAAAGACTAATAAATGTGGACACTAGTTTTGATACTAATTACATAAAAGATAATATAATTTCTTCTTTCGAGGTTTTGGATGTTAAAAGCTTATCAAGAAAAGTTAGAAATGGTGACAAAACCGATTATGTCCCTCGTGAAATCATGATTGTTACCTTTGCGGGCATAAAACTCCCTCAAAATATAAAAATTAATTCAGTCAATGCAGTTATTCAATACTATAAATCTCTGCGATACAGGCACTCAAGTAATCAATGTAATAGTAAGGCGAACTGCAAACATTGCGCTGTCCTCCTTGAAGGGTCATCGCATCTGAAAACCCATTTTGCACACAAAAACACAAAAAAAAATTTAAAAAATAATGGCAGACACAAATTGATCATTTAAAGAATGTGAAAAGATTGCCGAAAATTTGGTGACGGTCGCAAATATAGTTTCAGCCAATAAATATTATTGCTTGTCTGATACGGGGGATTTTCCATCAAAAAACAATAGCCACCCTTGCTGAAATTTCGAGGCATAATTTGGGAGCCACTAGTCTCTCTCAAAATTACAAAAATATGACCATGAATCATAAACAAATAAGCATAACAGAAAATAGCCCAAAAAATCACAAAAAAAAACGACGGATTAACTAATCCTCCAACCTTCTACTTCATCCCCAGTTACACCCAACCCCTACAGAGACGAATTTATTAAATTTAAAGAAGAGATTTATTTGAGTCTAACTCAAGCTTTTGACGGTATACTACAACATCCACACTTATTGGAAAAGGAAACTTTTTATTCTGTTTTGAAAGACAGCTTAGTTAATCTTATACTAAAAATAATGGGTCCCAATGGCAAACAAGAAAGGAATAAAGCTAGTGCAATGAAATGCTAGGTCGATACTAGCAAATAAATATAGTTTTGGTAATTTTATAAATCATAATATAATAGATATTGCATTAATATCAGAAACCTAGTTAAAACCTGAACTTCAGTTCAGTATTAAAAATTATAATTGTATTAGAAATTCACAACACAATACCGTACAAAGACCTTACTTTAAGTGTAAATAATTACTTTTGATAAGAAAACACACATATTATATCAGTATGCAATCTTCCCAACATACATACATACGCATCGGAATGGTCTACTCCTATAAACTCGGAGAAAGACAACTTCATAATCGGTGGAGACTTTAATGCTCACCACCAACTCTGGAGCTCTGCAAGAACATCCAATCAGGGCACTAATATAGTAGAGGCAATAAATAATTTAAATATAATTGTGTTATAAACTGGAGGTAATATAAAAATACTAAATCACAACCCATCAGCAATCGACTTCGCAATTTCCTCTCCAAACCTAGCAACTTTAATTAACTGGGAAGTATTTGAAGGTACATTAGGCTCTGACCAATTTCCAATAATAATTATGATTAATGAAGACTTCCATCTCTACCCAAAAAGAAAAACTTCAATAAAGTGGCAGACAAATAAAGCTAATTGGTCACAGTTTACGTCTGATGTGGAAACAGGTTTTGCTCAACTCGATCATCTTGACCCCAGCTTTTTTATATCTGCCATAAACAGAAGTGCAGATAATAATATACCCAAACCCAATACATCGAAGAACAACACTCTAAAGTGGAATACTGAGTGTACATATACAGTAAATAACAGCAAAGAGGCGTTACGAATCTACAAACAAACCATGACATAGGAAAAGTTTCTGGTCGCGAACAAAGAGGCTGCATCTACCAAGAGGTTATTAAAACTAAAGGCAAGAAAAGCATGGAGCACCTTTGGCACCAACATTAATAAACGCATCCCTGCAACAAAAATATGGAACAACATTAAGGCATTCACTATTAGGAATCAAATAATACCTCCAGATATTTCAGCATCCATCCTAGAATTAGTTGTCCTCCAATTTGTTCCTTCTTCAGATACCCTACATATTTCTAATGAAATACATTTCCTTCCCTCCCCCTTCATCATGTTGGAAATGTCCATGGTCCTCAAGAACGACAATTCCACAGCCCCTGGTTTGGAAGGAATTACCTACAGTATGATTTCTCACTTACCGGAAATTGACAAAGAGTACCTCCTAGGTATCTATAATCAATGGTAGATGAACATGGAACATTTTGAAAAGTCTAAAAATGTTATCCTAATTCCCATATTAAAAGCTAATAAAAACAAAACAAACTCCAACTCTTACAGACAAATATCACTGATAACGTGCCTAACAAAAATGTTTGAGAGAATGATTAAATTAAGATTAGAGTGGTGGTTAGAAAATAACAACATGTTGCCAATTAGACAATATGATTTCAGACGTGGACTTAGCACTCTGGATGCCTTGCACGATTTGGTAACTAATATACAATGCACCTTTTCTAAAAATCATTACCACCCATGAATGGGCGACACAGATTGGATTTATCATATCTGAAGAAAAATCACAATTAATATTCTTCTCAAGACATCATCCGCTCAACTCAAGATATTTAAATCCGTATTTCCAGTTGTCAGAGAGATAAAATATTTGGGAGTTATTCTAGACAAAAAAAAGGAATTAATATAATTAAAACCGTGTACAAAACTTGGTGGGGTGGCAGGCCCGTACATAGGAGTTTTCTTCTATAGGGCCTACATTAGAGCAATTCTGGATTATGGATGTACTATCTATGGATCGGCAATTAACTCAGCATTGAAAAAAATTGATACCGGGCAACACAAATTATTAAAAATTGCGCTAGGTGCAATGTACTCATCCCCATCTCATGCAATATTAGCTGAATCTCATGAAATACTAATAGCTTTTAGACGAAAATCAATAGCTAGAAAAGTAATAATCAAGTATAACTCTTTACAGAAAGAGCATATTTTGAGTGCCCTCTGCAATTTGAATACCGAGGTGTTAACCGAAGATTACTGAAGTAAGAAGAATATGCCTCCTCTAATTTGTGCATTCGTGGATACCAGTAAAATGCCAATATATCATTTTAGTCCCAACGCAACTATATTTTCTCATACCTGCAACCATGTTATATCTCAAATAAAACCAATATTTCGCCAATTCACAGAAATTAGTACAGTTAATTATAACATCTTGACAGAGTTCTTTAATAATAGATTTATCAACCATAAAAAAATTTATACTGACATTTTCAAAACAACCTATGGCGTTGGATACTCGTTTGTTATCCCTGAGGCTAAATTTTAACTAGAAACCATCGATAACAACGCATCTATTTACACAGCTGAATGTGTAGCAATATTGCAAGCATTAGAGTGGGCTAAACTAAATAATCAAAAAGTAAGCTTAGTATGGGTAAAGGGCTAGTGTAATATCAGTAGAGGTGAAAAGACCGACCTAGTCGCAAAATGCGCAGCAAAGTCAAGTCAACATCACTCAGATGCGAACGTCTCCATACCTGCTTCGGATACATACCAACTAATAACGAAACTCTCCAGCGAAGAAGTGGAAAATTACTGGAGACATACTAAAGATACTGAGTGCAAATTACTTCACCCGTCCTATCCTAAATCAATCCCTCACATATCCCAATACTATCTACCTCGCCAGCTTACAACTCAAACCCACCCTAAAATCAGTGAAACATAAGCCAGGGTTTCAATTAAAATTTGTAAAACATAAACATAAAATTATTACAAATTTGAATAGATTTATTCAAACAAATTTAGAAATTTAAGAAATTTAGAAAAATAAGACATAACTAAACATAACCGAATTATATAGTCGAGTAGTCCGGGTGTATCGAGTGCAATTTAACTTAGCTCTATTTTATGGTTTTAAATGGTTTGTGACTTTGTTTAGTGAATAGTTTAGTGCTAGTGCTCTTAAGCCTCCTGTATATAAGAGTTTATTTAGTTAATTTTGTTATTAATAGGCATTTGGCTAAAAGCTAACCTCAAATTCTTTTATTTTAGTATACATTTCATAATTTGAATTGAGATTGTGAATTCTGAGGATTAATAGAATTTATTTTACTAATGAGCCTATTAGCCTAACGGTAAGGATTCCGTCTTGCACGAATTTTTAATTAATTCTATACGTGCTATTTTTAAGAACGAATTTCTACCTCTAGTTCGACAAGAAGTCAACCATGCAATAACTAGGTTGGGAAATGAAATTAACATGAGGCTAAATACCCTTGAAGAAGCTCTCAATGATCGCATTAATCAAATAGAAAACTCGATAAGCACCACAGCTTCCACAAATAAAATAAATTGTAGTGAGCATCAGGATTTTATTATTTTTAATGAAATGGAGGATCGTAACAAACTCAAAAATAATATAATGGTATACAATGTTGTAGAATCAAATTCTTCCACTGCTAAAAGTAGACAAGACGAGGAAATTACTACAATAAAGTCTGTTCTCGAACCTTTAGAGATAGATATTTCACCAATTAAAATGTTTTGTGTTGGTTCTAACAAATCTAATAATTCGAAACCTAGACCGATTAAAATTATTCTAAACAATCCTGATACTATCAATCAAATAATCCACAAAACCGGTAAACTAAAGAACAATAGTATTAAATTCAGCTCCGACAGAACTCGAATCCAGAGAGAAGAATATCAACTGGTCAAATGAGAACTGCTTCAAAGGAAGGAAAACGGAAAATTGAATATCCAAATAAAACATATTTTAGGGGTTCCCAAAATCGTCAAATCGAGTGCTAACGGAAATGTGGAACCAAAAAACTAAATATATTCTTTCAAAATGGTGGCGGAATACGAACCAAAATGAAGGACTTTATGTTTAATGTTAACAGTAGTTTTTATGATGTAATTGTTATCGTTGAAACATGGCCTAACCATGATATTTCTGATAGTGAATTCAAGCTAATGAACTATACAATCTTTAGGGAAAACAGAAACCATCGTTCAAGTAACAAAACTCGTGGTAGTGGTGTTCTAATCGCTGTTCATAACAATTTTGTTAGTGAACGTTTTTGAATTTTAAATAATTCGGTTGAACCGCTATTTGTTACTATATCACACGGTTCACTAAAGCTGGTGGTTGGCGCAGTTTATATACCACCAAATTCGCCAATTGATAAATATGAAGAATTTTGCGACACAATTGATGGCGTGACAGAGAATATTGTTAATTCTAAACTTTTAATCTGCGGTAATTTTAATATTCCTGCAGCAACTTGGTTGCATGACGACCTTGTATTGGTACACATATCTATCAATCCAGAACCAGCTAAATTAATTTTTTTCTCGTCTCGGCTACTATAATTTATTTCAGACTTGTTCTGTTCCTAATGAAAATAACGTTTTCCTGGACTTTGTATTTGCCTCTGCTATATGCAGAGCTAAAGCTATTGATTTAATATTGCCTATATGTCATCACCATATACCATATTGCATTACAACAAAATTTACTGAAACAACCAAACCTCTCCTTTACGATGAATTCATGCATGACTTCTCTAATTACTTAGCAATCAACCATCATTTAGCATATGTTGACTGGATTAATGTATTAGTTGGCGATGATATCAATTCTATGTTAAATCAATTTTATTCTGTAGTCTATGGCATCATCAATACATTTGTTCCAGTTAAGCGCATCAAGGTTTCTTCATATCCTTCCTGGTTCAGTAAAGAACTCTTTAAAATGATTAAAGATAAGAAAGCTGCGCACAAAAAATACAAACGTCACCTAACATCCAATCATTTTCGGAATTTTAAATTATTGAGAAACATTTGTAATATTCTACAACGTGCGTTATATAATCAGTACATAACATCAGTGAATTTAAACATTCACTACAACCCATCTCATTTTTGGAATTTTGTTAGAGAGTCGGACAACCAAAATTAATTCCCTGAGACTATGTATCTTAATGACATTACTAGCAGGAATGGTCAGGAGTGAGACCAATCTTTAAATCAGGTAGAAGGGATGATATTAGTAATTATAGAGGAATTGTGATTCAATCTTCTATATATTTGTATTTTAATACAAATAGCCAACAACAACGGATGTGATCAAAACCTTGTATTCAAGATTTAAAAAAACAGAAACGTTTACTAGTAAATGAATTACTATACAATGAAGGGGACAAAAGAGAAAATGAGCGAAGCATATTTGCAGCTATACCATTTGTGAACAACACCACCACAAAAATCAAGAGACAGTTATTATCACACAACATAAAAGTAACAATAGTCAACAGCAGAAACTTAGGACAAAAAATCATCAACAACAAAATAGAAACTAAAGATCCACTTAAACAATCAGGGGTATACAAAATACAATGTTCAAATTGCGAAGGTTATTACATAGAGTAAACGGGATGAAATTTTTAAACAAGGGAACGCGAACACAGGAAAGCAATTATAAACTCATCAACAAGCACTGGATTAGCCGATCATTGCATATCAACAGGACACCACATGGGCAAAATTATACCGATCCATTTTTGCCGAAAAGGTCGGAAGCTTAACTTATTAGAGGGATTGGAGATAAAGAAGGCCATCAGCAGGGGGGATTATCTTCTCAACAATCAGCATGAAATTGTCAGTACCGATAATTTTATTAATGCCGGAATTTCCTACAATTAGAGCAATTTGTATATATATTACGAAATTTTTTCATTTACAATTTAGTTTTAACTTTGATAATGAACCGCAAGGACCGAAACACGTGTCAGTTATCTGAAAATAAAGAAATGGAACATAACAAGAGTTTTACTTCTAATTTGAAAATTTGGTTCCATAAAGAGAGTAGCAGAACAAGTATCGATTAGATTAAATTCAATTACATGATTGAAGAGAAGATGATAGCGAAAACTGAGTTAGTAAAAGACTTGAGTGTTTGGTTTAGTCAAAAATTTAACTTTGAGCATCATATTAAGTTTATATGTAACCGCGAAAATGCTCGGATACATTAAGCGGAAGTCTAGCGATTTGTCGAACTCTTCTTTAAAACTTGTATACTTTGCATTCGTTCGCGCGCGCCTTGAATATGCGTCTTGTATATGGTCACCTTATAAACAAACGTATATTAAGTAAATCGAGACTATTCAAAATAAGTTTATTAAACATTGTAGATCTAAACCCGATTATAACTCCAATCTTAATATTTTGTCAAACATGAATAATCTGTGCTGCAGGCGTCAGTTCGCAGATATGTCGTGACTATTTGGGATTGTGAATGGAAATATCGATTGTCCACAGTTACTCCTTAAAATAAACTTTGCATTTAAGTCTGATGGTCGCACATGCCGTAAGCCTCAGCTATTTCGCATACCTTTCCACCATACCAATTATGGGTTTAACAGCCCTCCCTCTCGTTTTATGCGTACAGCTAATTAACTGGTGAGCCATCCAAAGGGCGATCTGTTTTGTGGTGATCCATCAAAACGTTTTGTAAAATGGGTAGGGTTAAGCCATTATTGTCATCGCGGGGATGGCGATTAATAGCGGTATTTTCTACTTATTATTATTAGTGTTTTGCGTATAAAGTATTTGATTGTTTAATTTTAAGTTAGTAGTATACATATTATTTCTTATTTTTTGTATTTTTACATGTACATGTTTATCTTATATTTGTAAAAAAAGGGTATATTCGGTTAAATAAATAAATAAATTATATAAACTCTTCACACAAAAGTTAAAGAGAATGAAAAAGTGAACAAGTTTTATTAAAACATGTTTTTCATTAAGTTCTTAACTTAATAATTTTCATATTTTTTGTCTATTGCTAATAAACTATAGGAGTTAAATGATATTTATATGATAAGTAATTGTAAAGAATTCAAAATTGAGCAAATTATTAAGAATAAATTACGTAAACCTCACAGTATTATGATGGCCACATCACCATTTTCTATATAGGGAGAGAATATATTAAAAATGGTTTTGTCAAAAATACTGTTCACCCTATATCTTCGATTCAAAGCAGGTTCTCAAAAATCATCAATGGATAACATATTCTTAGAATAATCATAACATAATAAGTGTTTAATTTATTATTTATCATGAATTACTAGATGTTAACAATGGCAACCATTCTTAAGAGTAAGCATATCTTTTTTTGAGGAGTGTTATCTTTAAAAAAATTGAAATAAGTATGTGTAATTGCATTAAAGATTAAATAATTATTAAAATTATTGTTTTCGAATTATATACGAGTTATTGAAATATTTCATTTATAAAAAAAGGAATATTTCATAAAGTAATGTTGAAATTTCATTTAGAAATATTCTTCCGAAACTTATTAAAATACGTAGTGTATGAATAATATGTGTGCGTTTTGTAACATTACAGAGGGTGGAAGTGACTCCAGTCACGCTAAGCCTTAGTAGTCCTAAGGAGATTAAAGTGATAAAGTGCAATGGGGTCGGAAGTTGTAAGAAGAAGAACAAGCACAATATGTACACCCTGCCTCCTGACTATCTCTCCCACATAGTCGTTATTGGTAAGTAAATATTATTTTTACATCAGCTTAAACTTAATTAGCAAATTAATATAGTAATATAAAGATAAACTGAATAAAAACGTCTTGCTTAACTTATTATTATTACTAAATGATACATGGTACTCGAAATATACTAATAAAAATAATAAATGAAACAACTAGTTTTTATTTAGTTCTATTAACTATGACAGAATATAAAAGCAAATATCATTTATATAGGCGTAATTAGCAAAAAAAAAACTACTAAATAACTACGGTATAAAAGCAAATATCATTTATGTTTACATAAACCAGATGCGAGACCGATTAAATCCGACAGTTGATGGATCTATTTAATCACAACCGCCTCACAATCCCCATATCTGTCGGAACAGTGTTTTTTTTTTCTATACAAAGCAAATGTCCTCCGGCACTGAAAAATTCATATAACTTTTTTCACACACAATGGCCGCATTAAGCACCGCAGTGCGCGTTCAATCAAAACGGAAGGCTTTAAGATACTTTGCTGAACAGCAACAAAAATATGTATATAAAATAAGAAGCGTGAATTTCCCGTTTGTAACTATTCACAGTTCCCGTCTTATAAACTTTGGACTACTAAAGTTTGTCTTTCGTTCGCTGTGTGTATAAAGGAGGTATTTACGTTCGCGCCAGAATTACCCCCGATCTTTTCAAAGGATGTTAGTAATTGATGATGAAGTGGAATAATATTTCTCAGTAATTCATTCAATAATCGTTCCTTTTATGTTTAATAAAATTATTTAAAATTTATAAAATCCTTTTTCTTTATTACAGATGATCTTCCAGACAGAAACTGCCCAGGTTGCGAACAGTGCTGTATGGATTACACAGGCTGGCTCCAGTTCCAACAGATGATGTACGGAATAGTGAGGGATCCGCTATTCGAATTAGCTATCACGGTCTGTATAGTACTCAACACCATGTTCCTGGCCATGGAACATCACGGCATGAGCGAGAACATACTGCGGGCCCTCGATATCGGCAATAAGGTTAATTAATCACCAACTTATCCTTTCTTTTCTCTAAATGTGCCGCTTTTCTTCTCTCCTAACGTATCTGTTACTCTTCTCAGAACTTACAGGTCAATAAGAGGTATCTTAGATGTAGTTGAACAAGCAATAAATTTCCTTTTCTTTGCACGAATGTCCGATTTTTAAAAGGCTGTTGTTTTAATAGGCTTGTTGAATATTGCAGGTGTTTACTTCCATATTCACGCTGGAGTGTTGCTTAAAGCTGATGGCGCTCAGCAAGGAGTTTTTTCAGTGCGGTTGGAACATTTTCGATCTCATCATCGTATCGGCTAGCCTGCTAGATCTCATTTTCGAACTGGTTGACGGTCTATCTGTACTGAGAGGATTGCGCTTGGTATTTATATAAAAAAATTATCAATTGCCTTATATGTTTTTTATATTTAATATTTCAGTTGAGAGTGCTTAAGCTGGCACAGAGCTGGATCACGATGAAGGTCCTCCTCAGCATCATTATCAGCACGATCGGAGCGCTGGGAAACTTAACATTCGTTTTGGTTATTGTTATCTATATTTTCGCTGTTATAGGCATGCAGCTATTTTCCAAGGACTACACCGCCGACAAGTTTTATCCTGATCCTGTACCGAGGTGGGTATTCGACGCTAGGTATCACTGTGCTGCCGCGCTGTGTTTTTTCTGTGTAATTGTTTTCAACACTTTGTTGCTCTTATGAAATGGACGCTGAAGGTGATAATTCCTTAGAAGGGCGTAGTTTTGAGATTGTTTCTTTATTAAAAGATTTGACTTAATTTTTTAGAGCCCGCCATCTATCGTTTGCGCTTGAAATATAGATTAGCTGATTATTTAGAGTATTTAGTGCTTTTTGGTAGACTGTACAATGTATGTTTAGCATTTATAAAAAATAAACCTTTAAATTAAAATGATTTAAACAAATATACTTTATCGATATTTATGAATAAAAATATATTAAAGATACTTCTAAGATATAAGATAGTCAATGTGTCCATAGTATTGAACGATTATTTAACGCATCCTCCTCGTCAATTCAATAATTCAATTTTTTTTTCTGAATTAGTTTATAAGCAAAATTTATGTTACAACTTTTCTTAAACAAATTTTATGTAATTTTGTTATATCAATTAGCTTATTTATGTTATAATTCGAACAAATTTAAAAATTGATTAATGGTTGAGGCATTAACTTCGTGATGCATCTTGGAAAATTAAACAAAAATGTTTACTTTGTTGATATCACACTTTATTTTTAAGTGACTCGAGTGACTGATCAGTTAATGATCGAAACTCGAGTCACTTAAAAATAAAGTGTGATATCAATAAAGTAATCATTTCTGTTTAAATTTAAAAATCAATATTTTATACAAAAATAAATTAATCAAATAAAAAACTGCAAACCAAAAGTCTTGTTTATTAATATTTAATAAATCTACAACGATAAGTCTTATTAAAATTATAAAAATCATTTTGTTCCAGTTATAAACAGTCAACATTTTATTTAGTTTTTCCATTAGCTAATTAATAAATATATTTGAATGATATTCGATGTTGAATTTGATAAACATATTTATATAAATCATTTTAATTTGAACGTAACACACAGTAGTTTAGATAAAAATTATTAATTAAAATAGTCGATTAATTTATTAATTAATAGGTAGTACTACACACTGTTTTTATTAAATGAACTAATGTCTGATTGAACTTTTCAGATGGAATTTTACAGACTTTTTTCATTCGTTCATGATGATTTTTCGTATTCTGTGCGGTGAGTGGATCGAACCGCTTTGGGATTGTATGAGGGCGGAAGCCACTGAGGTATGTAATTCCCTCGTTCAATTAATTAAGGGCGAGTGTAACCATTAAGAGAGTAGTAAGTGAAAATGAATTGGTGATTAACTGCAATTTTATGGTTGATTATCTGCACCGAGATAAAAGCTTACTCTAAAATTACCAACAGAAATTAATCAATTTTATATTAAACTATTTATAATATATTTATATTTAGCAATATCAGTCAAGATGAACCTAATTTAATTAGCGTATGTTATTAACATACATTTTTTGAAAAGTAAAGTCAGTTGTTAAACTTACTCAGACAATAAAATTTATATAAACTCTATAATACAGCATTGTTAGTCTGGGACAGGAATTGGATGGGTGACCGACACATGGGGGGCGACCTTTTACACAAACAAAAATACATAAACCACAACAAAAACACGCGTAGTTGATGGCAAACACTACTACCGCTACTCTACTAATCCTACTAGTACTACTACTTATATAAATTCTATATTATTTGGTGTACTTATTAATTATTACATTTTTATTTTATTTTTTTCAGGGTCCAGGTATATGCCTCGCAATCTTCCTACCAACACTAGTAATGGGCAACTTTATGGTCCTCAACCTCTTCTTGGCGTTGTTGCTCAACAGCTTCAACTCCGAGGAACTGAAGACCCGCAAGGAGGTATTCATAAAGGGGAGTGTTTTTAACAACTTACCACTCGGCACTGCAGTAGTAACTTGCCCTCCCTCCCTTTAAGTAGTTAATTGCCAATATTTAAAATTAATATCCTCACCATTAAGAACACCCATTTATTATTAACATAACTCGCTCTGGTACTTCAAACATGATTAAATAATTATTAATCATTTTTCTTTACAAATAGTAAATACCGAATTAGCATGATGGTATGCATGATTTTACAATATTGAATTCCTAGAAGACAGTCCACTATACATATATTTTTGTAAATCTCTGCACTCTTAGAGTAGTTTACTTCATTAAGTAATGCTTTTTTGTAAATCGTGAAACCTAGCATGTAATGATGCTGGAATAGATTGTCAAATAGTGTAGAATCTAATAATTTTAGAGTAAATTAGGTAGTTGTATATAATACAGCAAAATTATTAAATCGATAGTTTCAATTATTCTAAAATTCCTTTTAATGGAGCTCGCGTATATCCAAAACAATTCGAGTAAAATTCAATTTGATCAACACAAATAGTTTAAATTTGAAAATGTATCAATTTAAAATAGAATCTTAAATAATAATAACAGGTGGGGCAAAAGTCCCGCTACCATTTTGATTGCGCGCCATTTTGGTTCTGTGACGTTTAGCTGGAAACATCATTGGTCCCTATTTTTTTGAAAATCACCAAGGTGTTGGAGTTACTGTTAATGCTGAACAGTACCAAGACATGGTTCGAAATTTTTTGTGCCTGAAATGGAAGAACAAGGACTAGAAGACATGTGGTTTCGGCAAGATGGGGCCACAACACACATAACTCGTTCAAAAATTCAATTATTGAATGACGTTTTTCCACGAAGACTAATTTCGCGAGGTGGCGATTTAGCATGGCCAGACAGATCTCCGGATTTAACAGCAGCAGACTTTTTCTTTCAACTTTCGACGTTTATTATCTCAACAATAGTGCATTGATGAACGTATTCGACTTTTGGCGATGAAGCACTGTCGAAAACCACTATATATTAATAGTATATTGGGGCTAATCGACTAATCGTTTAATGATGAAGATCGTTCAGAATTGGTTGATGCGGTGAGCCAACTGATATTGCAAAATAGTCATGTTACTTATCGTGAGGTTGAGACATCTTTGGATGTTAGTAGACCAGCATACATTTAATTTTTCTGGATATTTGGCTATCAAAAGAAGTATCCAACACTTTCTTAAAAAGAGGCTCGTGGCGATTGGTCAATAAATATGATTACAGAGCTTCAAAATACGTCTATGATATCCTAACAGGTTAAGAATCATAGATATATGCGTATAAGTCCGAAATTAATCAGATTTTATGAGTCTTTCATGATGAACCAAATCTATTTGTTTCGCACACGAATCACCTCGAAGCAAACTATCGCTTATTTCTTCAGATGTGGTAATTGTACCATTAGTGCAATGCCGGATGGTCAATTCTGTACACAATCATTTGTTTGTCAGAAGTCTTTATAAAAATAAGGGAAACTAACCGCCAAAGACACATCATTGTTCACCAGGACAAAGCAAACAAAAATACTTTTTTAGAACTGAAAAAGTCAAATTAATTAATTGTTTGGTATACAGTCCTGATTTGGCAATCAATTACTTTATTGCCGCCTAAATCCGCTTGCAAATACGTTCAAAATGTATGTCAATCGGAGCAGAAAAGGTGCTTCGAAAATGTGTTCGATTGAATGCAGAAGTATATGTATTGATCTTCAAGAGAATATTTGGAAAAACAATACACCCACGTACCATAATTTATTTTTTTCTCTATTCAGGGGAATATTAAAGACAAATCATGTGAAGCAAGATAATACCATTAACATGACTTCTATCGTCTAAAGCGTTGCACTAAACTCCGTTTCCCTATCTGCAACTGCGCTACTCTATGAGTTCCAAAATATATCGAAACTTATCTTTTATTTTGTATAACAATTGGCAGAGGCCAAGGCTAAGACCGTCAGGAAGTCCATAAACACTTCAAATCACCTAAGAGTGCAGCGAAAACTAGTGGCTAAGGCTAAGCTGAGAAGGCCAACGTAGGAGAAGGGAAATCCTAGAACGGAAAGGCCAAAAAAGTCTCATCCAGAACCGCCGTTTTCGAGAAGAAGATAGCAAAATCAAAGGCTATGTCAACGACACCTTCGAAAACCAAAAAGCGAACAAGAGTGGTCCCTCGAAAAACCTCAAAGAAATTAATGTGGAAACATGTGACAGTAACACCTGGAATAGTATTACCCCCAAAAAATATATTAACGTATTATTATTGCTACGTAAGTTTGTGTATAACGAAGTATAGTCCTCCATCATTTTCCATCTAAATCACTCTTGAATGTATTTTTGCGTAGAGTTAAGCTTCTCTTTGCCCTTTTTCTTAATTAACCATATTTTGTTTCAACCTATATGGGATATGCAATGAGGAAACTTTCACTGGAATAAAATTCATAACTTCGATATAGGCGATTTTTGCGATTATTGTTTTCTCTTGCTCTCATTTCTATGTATATGCTGTTCCTCCGACCTACCTTTTTTTTAAATGGAAAGGTAAGTCCTCACTTAAAAGATCTCTCTCACAAGAATACAACCCACTATTTATTTCTTGAATATTTTAAAGCCCACGTGATAACAAAAAGAGAACCAATTTTATAACTTGAATACTATTTACCATAATGTAAGAAATATTCAAAATGGGCACCGTTTCTTTCTTGGCAAAATGCAAATCGATGATAACATGCATCACAAAGGTTTTGTTACATAGATTTTAATCTTGAGATATCCCCAAAAAAATCAAGGGAACCGGATCTCTTCTTCCAATCCATCTATTGGGAAAAACTTCTTCTAAATATCTACGAACGATCACAGCATAACGGATTTGAAAATAAAGTTGCTAACGCTGGCATGAGGTCGTCTTCAAGAAAGGTAGGATATGTTGCTCCATCAAGATTACCATTCGATTGTAGGACCATCGAATACTGGTCCTACAATCTGTTCACCTATTATTTCAGCCCATACATTGACTTTTGATTAATGTCACCATGTAAGGTAAAAGTACTTTCGGTGGAAAAAAGAATTGATGCTAATAAAATCTGATTATTGTCGATAAATTTCTTAATTTGCTTGCAAAATTTGATTCGTCGGTCCGGGTCATCCTCCGTTAATTCTTGTAAGGATACAGCTTGGCTGATCTAAGAATTTTCTGGTCACTAGTATGGCTAATCTCGATGTCACAGGCCAGTTGCCTGGCTGGAGTCACCGGATATTCTTGAAGATTTAATAATACGTTTAGCCTGGTATCTGCTCCAACAGTGGGATTTCGCTGTCTGGGCACAAACCTGACATGACCCAAATTGTTGTATTGTGTCTCAAGTTTTCTTACAGTTCTTATAGCTAATGGGTGGTATATCCGGAGCTGTTCTCGAAACAACTCAGCAACCTCAAGCTGACTTCGTTTTTTGTTACCATAACTGATCATCATCAGAATCTCGATACGGAGATTTTCGGTTAAATACAGCATTTTAGAAACTACTTTGAGAACTTAACAACCGTATGTGATTACTTTGGTGATTATTATTATCACTAGTAACTAAGCAACGTGGTTCCAAAGCATCAAAACACATGTCAAAAACATACAACTGTATGCCGAAACGTGTTCAACATAAAATTGATCTTCTTTTTTTTGTTACGTGGGCTTTGAAAATATTCAAGAAATGAATAGTGTGTTGTATTCCTTGCGAAGAGATCTTTCAAAAAAGGTGTTACTTACCACACCTTTCTATTTGAAAAAAGTGGTTGGAGCTGGCTACGTAACGTGTTTCGGGTATTTTAGTCCAGTTAAAGTTTCCACACTGTCTCATAAATATTCTAAACAATCATTTTGGGAATCCAAAGAAAGTCTAAAAGTCAGGAAATATGTATTCAAAATGCGATATTTCTAGTCATTTATAATTTGGTTAAATGTGGACCCATAAATATAACATCTTTATGACGATTGCGTCATAGATTTTTCCGTCAATGATAATTATTTGATGATTTACTAATATTTGTATGTAACAAACTTTTCAAAAATGTTGTCAAACTTCTTGTCTGATCGATCAATTCGTCAAAATCTTTTTCTAATATTATTATTATCCATTAGACTGCAATATCTAGTAGAAGAATGTCTCAGATTTTTGACTGTATTTTAACACCATTCTTCACATATAAAAATAAGTCTTAGAGTTTTTCATCTTCATCATAATTTGTAAAAAAATAGTTTGTAATTCATTTCGTCAGAAGCATTGTCAAATTCATATTAATAAATGATATTATAATTATAATTACTTTTTGCTATTTGGTCCAATTGCTAACAATTGTATTTAATATTATGCCATAATAAAAAATATTAACATTTTGCAATTCATGTGTATTTTAAATAGTTAAATATTTCTGTTTTGTGAGTTTTTATCTATAAAATAATTTTAAATAGCAAAATTTTACTTTGTTAATTATTCTGGTTACTGGTTCGAGATATTACCTTCAGAATAATATCATTTATAACTTCAGAATGTATTACAAGACCTTCTACAAATGACTGCAACTTCTTAAGGCTTGAGAGGATTTTGAAGCTGTACTCGAAAAAACCATAAAACTTATATCATCCTTCAGTCAGTTATAAAAAATCCAGCTTGAAAGCAAAAATTGATCTGAAAAACCATTTTCATTATATGATCTTTTACCAAAATGCGAAATATTTGTCTTTTTGAACAATTTTCCCAAATATCTTTTCAAAACCTTATTTCAATTTTCCATCCGTTAGGCAACACCTTCTGCTTGATTTCGCAGGATCTTACTAAAATGAACAAATAAGTCAAGCTGCAAACGTTACAAAGTTAAAAAGAAAACAAAGAGTTACTTGTTTTCGGATCTTTTTTTCCAAAATCAAAATCATCTTAGAGTAATCAGTAAGTAAAGCGAGAGAATTTAGACTGAAGCTATGCTCTCCTCATCTATAACCAGACAGTAGTATACCTCTTACGCACATATCGCCCTAACAATTATTATTGTATATATGACTAGTTATATTACATTATACATTCTAATAATTTGAGTTTTTACTATTTAATTCAAAACAAAAGAAAAATTTTGCCGAATTATCTTGTTTGCAGCTAACATTATGCCATAAGAAAATAAATTAACATTTTGTACTTTTTTAAATTGTTTTCATTCTGCTTACTGACTTTTCGAAATATCTTCTTAAACATTATCTCCTTTACCTTAAAAGCATATGCTTTGCCCGTTGCACGAACTTCTTCTAAAGTGGCTGCAACTTTTCTTACGTTTCATTTAATACATTCTCCTAAAAACTCAAGAGGTCTTCCAAGCTGTATTCACATAAAATTCGTAACTAATGTCACAATTCAGCTAGTTATAAGAGGCTGCTTCAAAGCGACCATTGATCTGTAACGCCATTTTCATCATTTGACTAAATATTTTTCTGATTTTGGAGATATTCAATTTTCTTTTTTAAAAATTTTCAATTTTACATCCGTTAAGCAGCACCTTCTGCTTGATTTCGTAAGATCTTACTACAATGAAAAACAAAATCAGGCCGTTTTTCGGAATTACTTCTTTCCAACTTCAAACTTCTCTTCAGATACTAAGGAAGTAAGATCAAGAAAATAAAGTTTCAAGCTCTTACTTACCTCCATATCTCCAATTCAAGCAGAAGTATTTCTTTTATGTACATATCGAAAAGAACGGTACTACAAGATTTTGCAGTAACAAATGAATATAAAGATTATTTATTTAATTTTTGTACAGTTAGAGGATTACTTATTTTCTACAAATTACTAAATATTTACCCTAAATATTCAAACTTCTCTCTTTCTTTATCTCTATCAAAGGCCCTTCTCCAATTAATCACTGGTTGGAGATTTTAAATATACAATAGGGTCTTTCATTATGATTTAGGGAATGCAAAGAAAGTCCAAAAGTCAAGAGAGATGTATTCAAAATTTGCTATTTCTAGTTATTTATCATTTGGTTAAATGTGGACCCATAAATGTAACATCTTTGCGACGATTGCGTTACCGATTTTTCCGTCAATCATAGTCATAATTATTTGATGATTTACTAATATCTCTATGTAACAAACTTTTAAAAAGTTGTGCCAAACTTGTTGCCTGATCACTTTGTCGGAATCCTTTGTTTTTAAGTTCAATTGGACTACAATATTTAGTAGAAGAATGTCTTAGATTTTACACTGTATTTTACTTAAGCACTTTTAACCTTCCAAACTGTACTCGCATAAAATTCATAACTAATATCATCCTTCAGTTAAGAAGCTATACCAAAGCTGATCTGTAACGCCATTTTGACTAAATATTTTGGCATTTTAAAGAATTTTCCTGATTATGCTGATTATGCAGACGTTCAATTTTCTTTTTGAAAACATATTTCAATTTTACATCCGTTAAGCAGTACCTTCTGCTTGATTTCGTAGGATCTTACTAGAATGAAAAACAAAATCCGGCTGTATCCGTTTCTTTTTAGGCATTACGTTTTTCCAACTTCAAACTCCTCTTCAGATACTAAGTAAGTCAAATCGAGAAAATAAAGTTTCAAGCTCTTACTCACCTCCATATTTCCAACTCAAGCAGAAATATTTCTCTTATGTACAAATCGAAAAAATCGGTACTACAAGATTTTGCAGTAACAAATGAATATATCGATTATTTATTTAATTTTTGTACACTTATTACTTATTTTCTACAAATTACTAAATATTTACCCTAAATACTTAGACTTCTCTATTTCTTCATCTCTATCAATAGCGCTTCTCCAATTCATCACTGGTTGGAGATTTTTAAGGTACCTTCTTCAAAATATAATAGGGTCTTTCATTATACACTTCTTATCTTTAAATTTAAATAATACAAAGTAATAACAAATAAAACATTTTATTCGTTTGAAATGTCTATCGATGCCTTTATATGGAATATAACGTCATGCAAATGTCCACCGGGACTTCCTTGGGTGGCAAGCATCCGAAATATCGAATTTTCCATAACTCTGGCGCATAAATCAGGCTGAATTTGACCGATGGCTTATTCGCATAGACCTGCGACTTAAGAAAACCACACTAGAGAAAGTCTAATGGGATCAAATCGCATGATCTCGGTGGCCAATTCACATCACCTCCACGTGAAATGACCATGCACTCAAATCGCTCGTGCAGAATTCCAATGTGGCACGTAGCGCCGTCCTGTTGAATCACATATCGTTGGTGTCCATGTTATCCAATTCAAGCCAAAAGAAGTTGGTAATCATCGTCCTATAGAGCTCACCATTGACAGTGAAGGATTGGACAACGTCGTTCTCAAAGAAATATGGACCCAAAATCCACACCAGACAGTGACTTTTTCAGGATGTATTGATCGCTTTTCGACCTCATGTAGATTGTTCCAAATTCGACAATTTTATTGGTAACTTACTTATTCATCCAGAATGGGCACTGAAGATGATTTTTTGATGAAAATTATTTAATTTCAACTGCTCCAGGGTACATTCAGCGAACACACGTCGTTGTCTATGATCGTCTACCTTCAGCTTCTGAGTCAGTTGAGTTTTATACGGGTACAGGCTCTCAGGTCCCGATGCAAAATTCGCCAATTTGTGATCAGTCCAAGACCCAGTTCTTGTGAGCGACGTGGAATCTCCTGCATGTCGGCGATATTTTCGGCAGATCTTGCATTTCGTCATCGTACGGGTGTTGGTTCATTGTTTACTGAACCAGTAAATTAAAATTTATCCACCACACTGAGCATAGTCCTCTAGGTAGGACGATTATGGGGACCGTAGAATGGGCGAAGCGCGTGGAACGTTGTCCGAAGAGAAAACCCATTTTGATATAACAATTTTATCATTTGCACTTGTTGTTGAACACTATATCCGCCCATAGTGATTTGGCAAAACAAACTAATTAAGTGACAGCCAATTCGACAGATGTAGCTTCAACTATATGGCCCTATTGGAAGCCCCTTTACCTTTAGAATAATAGTTTGGCTCCAAGTTCTTTTTTTATACTAGTAACCTTCTACAATCGGATCAATTTTGCTTATTTTGTTTTATGGATACGTTTACCAAAAGACCTGAAGGCTCTTCGAATCTGTTCCTACACAAAGCTTAACTAGCATCGCCTTTTATTATGTTCTAAGTATTTACTTCAAAGAGTCAATTGCACTGTCAAGCCATTTCCATCATTTGACTTTTTGTCTATTGTTTGATTTTCTCAATTATAATAATACAAACTATAAAAAGCAAGATATAAAACTAATTTTTCTTTTTCTTTATGTTATTGCATTGTTCAAAAGAGTTTTATACCTCATATCTTAAAACTAATATCACCCTTCAGCCAGTTATCAAAAACTTCTTTAATTGCACTATGAAACCTTTTTTGTCTTTCAAAGCCCTTTTCCAATTCATCAAAGGTTAGAGATTTTTTAAATAACTTCCTCAAAATATAAGCAACATCTTCTATTCGTATATAATGAAAACTCTTGGTTGTTGAACTGAAAAGGAATTCTTTAAGGCGTAGAAATATTTTTTCGGTGGTCTGCTCAATGCTTAAAGTTTATTGTAAACAGAGTTATTTTCAGGGTGACTCTTGATAGCTACCTTAGGAACTTCAACTTCATACATGCAACTGCATTTATTTAAACCACAATCACTATTTTTGGATGCGGCAATATCTAACAATAAATTATTTCCAGACCAGAATCTATTGTGCTCTTTTAGACATTATAACCTAAAAATAATATTGTTACTACATACTATAGAAAGCTTTAAGATTATAAGATCTACTTACTTTTAGACCAATTAATGACTTTTACTATCACCTCCAAATTAACTAATTATATACTTAATCAAATAAATAACTCTTTTGCGTTTTTCTTTACAAACACGATTTGTTTACATATAAGTAAAACAAAATGCCTAATTAAACCCTTCTTATTGCAAGATCATCAATTATTGTTCCCTGTCAACAACAGCTACGGCCGGTTTTGATCAATTTTGGATCTCATCAGCTTTGGAGACGCAGTTGGAGACGAGAAAACGGTTTTTTTTATGAGGAGAGCAAATCCTGCATAGACACCCATATAAAGGGTTTTCCAATAAGTGGTTTCATTTTGAATAGCCCTCTATCTAGACAGCTGTCACTTTTTCAGCTGTCAAATTATTTGACAAGTAAAAACTGCGCCATTAGTAAAAATGCAACGATACACGCTTCAATAACGCATTGAAATTATTAAAATTCACTACAGAAATGGTGAAAATTTTGCAGTCACAGTTCGCCAAACTAAAGCCCTTTTGGGTCGTCGTGAAGCACCTTCTCGGCCAGCAATAGTAAAAATGGTTAAAAAATTTTAGCTGTTGGGACAACTTAGTAATGTGAAGAATCGAAACTGTGTGCGTCGCTTAAGAACAATTGAGAATATTGCTGCTGTAGCCAATAGTGTTAACGAGGTTTGTCGATTCCTCGTCGATCTTTGGAATTAGACATTCCAAAAATGACATTACACCGTATTTTACATAAAGACTCAGGTTTAAAGGCTTTTAAAGTTTAGTTTACACAAAAACTCAAGCCGGTCGATCAACAGCAACGTCGTATCTTTGCTGATTTGGTCCTTGAAATGCATCAAAATGATCCGGATTTTCACCGAAAAATCATCTTCAGTGATGAGGCCCATTTTTACCTCGGAGGCTACGTGAATAAGCAGAATTGCCGCATTTGGGGCTCGGAATTCTTATTGAAAAGCCTTTCCATCCTCAACGTGTCACTGTTTGGTGCAGTTTTTGGACTGGTGGTGTGATTGGACCTTACTTATTCGAAATTGAGGCTGGTGCCATTGTTACGGTGAATGGATTGTGCTATCGAGCTATGATTAATGATTTTTTATGGCCGCAATTGGAAGATATTGATGTGGACGACCTTTATTTTCAACAAGACGGTGCTACATGCCACACAAGCCACGAAACAGTCGCAATTTTGCAAGAAAAGTTTCCTGGCCGTGTTATTTCGCAAATAGGTGATCACAAGTGGCCCCCGAGATCTTGTGACTTAACACCTTTAGACTTTTTTCTTTGGGGCCATGTAAAAGATAAGGTCTATGCCAATGCTCCACAATCGATTCAAGACCTTAAAGATGGAATTCGTGAAGTTATCGAGGACATACAGCCGCAAATGTGCGAATTGGTCATAGAAAATTTCATGAAAAGGATATGGTGCTACAATCGTAGCCGTGGCGGCCATTTGACTGATATCATTTTCCATCGTTAATGGCATATCTTTCTCTTTACAATGAAATAAATATCCATTGATTTCTTTTAAAATATACTCGTTTTTTTTGAATATCAAAATGAAACCTCTTATTGGAAAACCCTATAGTAGGGTAGTGTCGGACTCCTGTCAACTAAAACCTCTTGTCCGCAATCGTTTTTGTGACGATTCCAGGGCCAAAAGGAAAAGATTCTAGTCTAGTCTCAGGTGAAGTAATCACTAAGAGTTTGAGAGATCCGGTCGTCCTGTGTACCGCTCTCCTAGAAAAGGCAACGACACCAAGCGGTGGCTCAAAGTTTTGGGGAGCTAATTGGGTGCCAGTTTATTACGGAAGGGGGATTGTTGACAACTTTGCTGTAGAAGTTTACAGCGATCTCTTTGAAACGACGAGGAAACAAGTTTGACTTATGAGTAGTTAACTCTCCGGGTAAACCGTCAGTCAGGTATTACCATTAAGGTGCCAACTATTGTCTAAGCTATGCACTACATCACTGTTTGGGTAGATAACCAATGACAAATCAGCAGCCACAATTATAACAATAATTTAAACACTAATTATACTCCTTTCCCTATCTTCAACTATCTGTTGTTGACAGGGAACTGTGACCATCCACCTAAACAGGGATATTGTGCAACACTTGGAGAATAGATGGCTCCTTTATGGTAACATTCAAGATCATCTTTTATCTTCAATTAAAATCCAATTTGACGCCACTATTATAATTGCTAAATTTATTTCATTAAATGATGTTTAGTAATGATTATTCAACTAAACACTAAGAGCTTTGTAATTTTTACAGTGCCTAAAGTTACTTTACAGTAAATTTAAAGTACAGGGATAAACAATAGTCGGTCTATTCTTTCTACATAAATCCACTCAATACACTTCCAACTTATCACTCTTTCCGATTTTTTAATTCATTCAAAGGAAGTATACATTTGCTTTTTCATTAATTATTGTGCATCTTTTTTAGAAAAAAATCATAAAATAGTGAATTTATCTTTCAGTGAGTTTTCATATTGAAGCTAATTTAAAACCAACCACCAACACGCTGCATACTATCCAAATAAAAACACGACTGTATTTAAAGCGTATTGTTAAACTAATGAGTACTTACGGGCCTCTCTTCTTGCAACCGCTATGAAAGAATGAAAGAATGAATGCCAACACCTAGTATTCAAGTGCGAACGCAATTTGAGATGTAATTATGCGTATACTGAATACATTACAAATTTATTCCATCACGTAATAAATTTAATAGAATAATAGACTATCGATTTTATTTCATCGAGTTAATTCTTATTATTAATATACAATCAGTATTGTATATTCAATTATAAATATTTTGTAAATAATATATTTCCGCAATTTATGGTATTTATAATATGAAAATAAAATCATGCATACTCTAAGCATGGCTTGAATTCGATCCATTGACAAAAGGAATACACACAATAAAAATTGTAAAAAAAGTAGTATTTGTTTCAAGCCCAGAACCAAAAATTTAACGTGAAAGTGTACATAAGACACACTCGCGATTACTTGTAAACGTTAAGATGAAGCAAGGTACTATTTAGTGTCTGCTGGTAAGTTCAGTGTAAGCTCTCCTTTTTGTGTTCTGTGGCGTGTCGTGTCACCTATTGTGACGTGTAATGTATATATTTTGCATGCTGGGTACGTGTTATGCAATTTTGGGGCCGTGGAAATAATCCGATCGTGTTCAGTGGAAGGCGGCGGATCGAAATGGCACCGCAGATTATTTGCATGCGACACATTTTGTAATTCAATATCGCCGGCTTGCTTTTTTTACGAAATGAGGAACTTTAATTATAAGCTTTGAAATCAAATTTTGTATAAATAATTAAATTTAAATTTAGTTATGTTGCTACAATTTTATCAAAATTAATGTTCGCTGTTTAAATTGATGAGAACAAAGTTATACCATAGGTCATTATGTGAATAATTAACAACTCCTAATATTAAACAAGTGAAACAAAACCAAGCGATTTAATCAACAATCTAATGCTAAGATACTTAAAAAAGAACTATTAATAAATAGAATACTATCGCTATGTCATTAGTTTTAAAAATTCTACAAGTTGCATTCAACAATAGATTAGTCTATTTACTATGGAAACATATAGTCACAGCATTTAACTCTTTAAAAAAAATCTAAGAAGAAGTATTTTTTTTAAGTTTCTGACAATGCTTCACCAAAATTTCCATTGTTTATAATAAAATGAAGGAAAACAGATATATGGATATTTAAAAATATTATTTTAGGTTTATACCTTGTATTTGTTTCTCATTTATCACATTATGTTAATAATAATATTAATAACCTACTATTTTAAGTTTGCTAATTTCAAAATGTTTATTTTTTAGTTTTCTGTTTTGATAGAAATGGTTTTTAAGCAAACTTTTTAGAATATTAGTTTAAATATGTTATTATTTCAAATCTAATCTCTAAACATAAAAGAATTGAAATTTAAAAAAAACACAAACAAAAAACCTAGTCTTAGCTAGTGCCCTCTTTAGGTAATCACCGACAAATCATAGGGAACTATCAACAGTGGCCATTATGACTAGACAGCACAAGGCAGAAAGACCTCTGGTCGATAGCCATTTGACATATTAACATACTAACACCTCATCAATTATTTATTATTTAAATGTTAAATTTTGTTAATAATATTTAATTAATATTTGTCAATATATCGTTCACTTGCGTACATCGATTAGTGGGCAAATTGCTAATGGTATAATTATATACCATTAGCAATAGTGTTTACTTTCCTAGTAAATGAGAGTACATTACATTTGGCAATGTTCATCGATAAATCATTGTTACTGCACCATTGACAAATATTACTCAGAACTTTCTGTAACTTCAAGCAATCAGCATCCGATTGTATAACATTATAAATGTTTAAGTCATCTGCGTACATTAAGACTTCACATTCGAAGTTATCGCAGATTGAATTAAAGTAAAGAAGAAATAACAGAGACCCTATGTTTTAACCCTGAGGAACGTCACTTCGACATTTTGGATCGAAAACCGTTAATTCCAACCAGTAACTGTCGATTAGTTAAATATGAAATAATAGTTAATGTTATATTATGATTAATAGCTGACTAATTAACAAATTATGTTTGAAGCCATTACTTTGTCATAATGACCATGTAATGGTTAAAACCGGTCACTAATAATAAAAACCGTGTGTGATAACAACAAAGTGAATTTTATTTATCGTTCTAATTAACAAATTATGATTAAGTCTGTCAAAGGCTTTACTTAAGTCTTATTTACAAAGAAAACCGTTAAATATTACTAAATTATAGTTGCAATTGAGAGAACAAATACAAATATGATAGATATTGAGGAAAAACAAAAAAACAGTTAACAATACTAAAAAACCTTTAAATCACATAGTTGATAATTACAAAAAGAGTTGATATTAAAAAAAATAAGTTGGAAAGAAATAAACATAAACATAAGTGGCCATCTTTTTAACTCTTTTAGTAAATTCTAAATTATGTTTTAATACTGTATTGAAATAAATGTTTAAGTGATTTTTTATTCTAATTTAACAATTTGTTTTATTTTTCAATAATTTCAATGGTTTGTGATAAATTAAAATTAATAGTTTAAGCATATTTTGAATTGCTTTCTTTAGAAAGCTTCAATTATTTTTAAAACAAATTATTGAAATATGTAATAATCGGTTGTTTCTCTTTAAATCAACGTACATATTAAAAAAATATTAATGAAATTTTATTATATTTTCAACAAATTATCGTTTTATTTGATGATTTTATTTTATTTTATATATATACAACATCTTTATTAACAGACAAAAATAAAATACAGATAAGACAAATATAATACAATTATGATGATATGAGTGTTAGGAGATTAGTCTGTTAAATGGCTATCGACCGGCGGTCTTTCAGCCCTGATTTGTCCTTGTCGATGTGTCACGTTAGTCTGTCTCTGATGATGATGATGATGATGATGATGGATGATGTGATGTGATGTGATGAATTCGAAAATAGTAAATGGGGGGGTTTTGAATTTTGGGATTAGGTTAGGATTTCTGCGTAAGCAGTAGAGAGTTGATCGTTGAAGGGGTTTTTGGAAAATTTTTCACTTAAGTATAGAAGGCGTTCCTTGATGGGGATAACAGAGGTAGAGTCATATAGGAATTGGTTAGAGGGATTGTGTAGAGGATTACTGGGGTGTCGGATTTTGGTTAAAGTTCTTAGGGAGGATCGCTCGCTAACTTGGATATTGTGGATAGTAGGATTGCAGGAGTTGGAGAAAAGGACATTACCATAGTCGAGTAGAGGACGGCATATCATTTTATATATTTTAACCGCTGTTTTTATAGATATACCGTTCTTTTTGTAAGTTAAGTTTCTGAACATTTTGGCTCTAGCTGTGATTTTTGTTTTGTTTGAAACTGTATGTTGTTTGAAATAGACTTTTCGATCTATGGTAATGCCTAGGTATTTTATGGATGTAGAAGGGGAAACAGTTATGTTGGAGATATGAATATCGTGTGCAGGATTATTGTTACGGTGATAGGGAATTAGGAGCTGGGATTTGTGGAGATTGATTTTAATTCGCCATTTAGCAAACCAGTGTTGCAGGGAGTCAATTTGCTGCTGGAGGGATTGAAGAGCTTTAGGAACGGTGGGTGCGTGGGAAATTACGGCTGTATCATCTGCAAATTGCAGGAGATATTTAGAAGGATTGAAGTAAAGAGGATCAGGATTGTAGATGTCGAAACAGAAGATGTTATATAGTAGCGGAGATAGAGGGGAACCTTGGGGTAGGCCTTGTGCAGGAGAAAAAGGAGGGGAGTAAGAGTTGTTGATTTTGACTTTAAGGGATCTGTTTGAAAGGAATTGATTGATAATGAAAATAATATGGGTGGGAATTTTAAGGAGGTAGCATTTATACAACACACCTTGATGCCAGACAGAGTCAAAGGCTTTTTGAATATCTAGTAGCAGGACGGCTGATGACTTTCCTTCAAGGTGTGTTGTTTGGATGTTTAAGGTCATGATAGTAAGAGGAAGGGTAGTGGAACGTTTTGGAAGAAAGCCAAATTGGTAGTTTGGGATACGGTCTTGGATGTGGGATAGTATTTTGCTTTTAAGGAGTGATTCGTACAGTTTTCCTAGGACGGGAAGTAGAGTAATTGGACGATAGCTGGAAATTAGAGATGGAGGATGGTCGCGTTTGGGGATACAAATGATTATTCCTAATTTCCATTAGGAGGGGTAATATTTATTTTGGTAAATGAAATTGAGGATGTTGAGGATATGGACGTGTATGTGGGATGGTAAGGATTTTAGTATCTGTCTATGTACTAGGTCGTGTCCAGTCGCTGTATTTTTGTCTTTTTTAAAGTGTTGAAATAGTCCTCTTCTGTAAAAGTGTCCGTCGGTTTTGAACTGTCATTGAATCTAAAGAAATTATTGTACCAGTCGTTTACAAGTTGAAAGGTCGATTGGTCAAAATTAGGGTCCTGTGTCTGTGAATAAATAGAATTGAAATGGTCTGCAAATTTACGTGTGATAATGTCTGGGTCTGTTGTAGTCTCGTCGGTGATAGGGTCGTAAAGTTCTTGCAGTTTGTCCGTCTTTTTGTAACTACTAAGTTTTCTAATTTCAGTCCAAAACTTTTTACCTTTTGAGTCGTTAATTTTCCTACAGCTATTGATCCAAGTGTCCGTCTTATATTCCGTAATTAGTTTTTTAATGTCTTTGTTAAGTTTGTTGAATTTTTGTCGAAGTTCAGGAGTGTCCGTTAGTTGAATGTCTCTGTAAATTTGTCTTTTATGTTTAATAAGGCGAATGATAAAATTTGGAAGAGGGTATTTATAAAATTGTTTCTTGATTTGAGGAGTATTTTGTTTGATTGATTTATATAGGATATCGTTAAATTGGGTAATGGTATTAGGATTAATCTTGGGATTGGAAGCAATAAATTGTGTCAGGTCTGTAGCTACTGTCTTTGTGTCACATTTGTTAAAATTGTAAATGAGGTTAGGAATTTGTTGTGGGAGATTGGATGGGATTTTTATTTGAAAGGTGATGGCTAGGTGATCGGAGCATAGGTCGGGGACAAGGTTGACTGAGTGTATGAGGTTTTGGATGTTTTGGGTGCAGAGTAGGACATCGGGAGTGGTTGCTTGGGTGTCATTCATGATGAAAGTGGGTGGAGTGGAAATACGTACAAAGTTAGAGTTGGATAGGAAAGATGAAAGGTGTCGTGCTTTGGGTTTATTTATGTTAAAATCGCCGATGATAATTGCATTGTCGAAGAGTGAGGCTTTTACACAAATGGAGTCTTCGATGGGGGAATGAGGGTGAATGTATATAAGAAACAAATTAATTTGAAATTTGGGAAAGGAAATGGTGAAGTGTAAACATCCATTAAGGGGGTGATTGATTTTTGAAGGATTTGCTTTGCCAATTTTAACACAGGGATGGGATGCAGCTATTGAGCCCCCTCTGATGTTTTCATTATACAAAGTGGCTGGAATCTGAATAAATGGCCAATTTTGGAAGGAGAATGGAGTTTTGGATTTGGTTTCAACAAGCATACAGAGGTGTGTAAGGTTATTAGTGAGGTAGTTGTTGAGGATAAGGGATTTATTAGCGAGCGAGTTGATGTTGGAATATAACACATTGAGACTATTGAATGTTAACAATCGTGTGCGCTGTGCGAACGCCTTCTATAGGAACGGTGGGAATAATATGGGGGGCGGAAAGGTCGAACATAACAACAAACATTCTATTTCCTGAAAAAGATGCATGAGTGTCGATATTGCACGAGTTGATGAATCGTTCACGTAGTTTTTTTAATAGAGCTTGACGGTCGGTGTTAGTAGGGTTATTTATTTCGGTCGTGTAGGTGTCTAGAATGTGATCATGAAGAGTGATTGATTGATCAACGCGCGATTCTTTAATGTCCCTGTCGTCAATTTGAGCTGATTTTTTATATGGCAGTGTATTTTGATGTTGGGTATTCCTTCGATTGGTTGGCGTGGTCGATTTGGACATTTGGTGGACCAGGCCCCGTGATCCTCTTTACCACAGGATGTGCATTTTACTAGTAGTTGAGTTGGACATTTAATAATTTTTCAATTATTAAAGAAAATTCTTAATCGTTTTTTTTAATTAAAAAACAAAAGTTTTTAATTAATTAAAAATCTTATTTGGTAATATAATTTTAACTATTGTGAAATAAATTTTTATCTTTTCTTGAAAATTATTTCTCAACTGGTTTAAGCAAATTATTGATAGCTTTTTAAATATAAATTATTTTTTTATAATTCAAACCAATAGAAAACAAAATAACTTTTTTTTCAACTGTTAGTAAGGAAACAAACACAAATAGAACAGTTTATAACGAGAGAACAAAAAAACAGAGAACAAAACCAAAAGAAAACAATTAAGTTAAGGAAATTAATTTAAATCAAATAGTTTAATATTACCTAAAAGTGTTAATAACAAAAAAAAAAACATTTAAAATTTACTTAAAAATCAATTTGGAATGAAACAAAAATATAAGTTTTTAGAAAATTAACAACTCTTTTAGTAAATTTTCAATTGTTTTGTTTTCATTACTTTTTAAAATAAATTTTTACCTGTTTTTTTTATTGTAATCATTAAAAAATGCTAATTTACGATGATCATACAATAGTTTTTTATTTTTTTGATAGTTTTGATGAATTGATATAAATTATTTGTTTAATTCGATTTTATTAAAAATATAATAAGTTTCTTTAAAAATGGTTGAATTAAATGAGTTAATATTAAAAACACAATTGTTTTTTTAAATTTCTTCTTTAATAAAGATAAACAGTTAATCTTTAAAATACAAATTTCCAATGATCTTAAAACAATTTTTTAGTTTTTTTAATTTCAACATTTTTTACTACAATATAATTTTTATTAAATTAAAATAAGTGTTTTAGACAAATTTTAATTCCTTTGTTTAGAAATATTTCAATTATTTTTTAAATAATTTTTGAGACGATTCTTAAAATTTTTTTTCAACAAATTTTTACTGTGCATTTTCCATTTTTTCTAAAAATTTGAATTTATTCTTTGAACGAATTATAAATTGATTTTTTATTGATAAAAATTTCAACTGTTTTTAAGCAATTTTTAACTTTTCTAGAAAGATAGTTTTCAAATGCTTTAAATATATTTTTATATCAATTGTAACTAATTGAAAACAAACTATTTTTTATATTATTTAACAATTGATATTGAAAAATAAATTAAAAACAATACAAAAATGCAATTCATTTGAGGAAATAAATTTAAAAAATGATAGTTGTAAATTACCAAAATTAGTTGCTATTATAGAAACAAAAACATATAAACACTTTTAGTAAATTTTCAATTATTTTTTATTACTTCTTTAAATAAATATTAAACTATTATTTATTTTTTACAACTTAAACCAATTTGTTTTAAGTTTTTAATACTTTTAACCAAAATTCAATGGTTTCTCATAAATTTATATCTAATTTTAAATTATAATATTTATAAAATTTACAACATTTTTTCAAACAATTTTTGAAAAACTTAAACTGTTTAATAAAACAATTATTTCTCTTTTAGAAACAGTATTTATCCAGGAGGGTTAGGTTGAAAGGTTTAGCAACAATTTTTGTACTTATGATTAATGCACGTTGGGTAATGGGAATTATTTGGGTGGATTCATATAGTAGTTCATTAAATTGGTTGTGAAGAGGATTATTTGGGTGTCTAATTTTGGTAGAAGTTCAGAGTACGGATCTTTCTGACACTTGGGTGTGATACAAGGTGGTATTGAGTGAAAAGGATTGAGCCATGTAGAATGATTGTCGGATTATTATTTAGCAAGATCGATTATTGAGAAATTCGTGGATTAAAATGAGAAGTCAAACGCATTTTTTGTATAAAGAAAAACCACAGCGAAGATGTAAAGGCTTTGGTTGGAGATTGGAAGTTAGGATGGCAAGGGGAAGTGTAGTGGATTGTTGGGGATGAAGCGAAATTGGTAGTCGGGAATGGATACATTAGAGGATTCTAGATTTTATTATTTTGGGAGGGATTCAAATAGTTTTCCTATTACAGGAAGGAGGGTAGTAGTTTGTAAGATAGAAGGGGTCATTGGCGGGTTTGGGGATGCAAATGATTATGCTTTTCTTCCATTCATTGTGAAACTATTGACATTGGTAGCAGGAGTTGAGGATTTTAAGGATAAACTGATGATTATGTTCGGCCAATTTTCTTAAGATAGATCTAGGAATGTTGTCATGGCAAGGGATATTTTCCTGTGCAACAATTGATGGTAATCTACTTCACTTATAATATCATCAACTGGAAGTTGAATGAGATGTATCAGTCACTTAGAGTGTTGTGAAAATTATTGTGAAAGTCATTATTAATTAAGAAACAAGATGACGGTCGTTACTAAGTGGTATTTCATTTTCAAATGTATGATGAAATAAAATACTATTTTCTATGTCTTTTACCACTGTATATTAATGAATTTACAACATTAATAAATTATCTTCGACTATAGTTTCGACTCATAATCAAGTGAATTGATTTAAGAATTACAATATATAGGTTCAGGTTACAGTTAGTAATTAGGGTGGTGCGATTTACAGTGAAATTCAAGGGATGAATTTAATAAGTTGAAGGATTAATTGAATTTTAGGAGTGTGGAACATAATGAAGTCAGTTGGGGTGATATTAGTAGTTTATTTGAATTATCTAGAGAAGTTATATACAACATCGAAGGAGTTGCAAATGACATCTCTGATATGTATATTTGGGACGGAGAGGAGTTCATTGGGATTGGATATTAAAATCAAATTGGATGGATAAGTGATCGAAACAAAATTACGGAGGTTCATTATAACAAGGATTATGTAGGGAGTTGTGAATTAGTCTTTATGCATTTTGAGATTGGTGGTGTATTAATATTAAAATCTCCTATAATAATAGAATGATCATAAATTGAGCATTTTGAGCGAGAATTGTATCATCTATGGTAGAATAGAGACGAGGATGAATATATACAAGAAAAACGTGTAATATAAAATGAGGCAGGGAGAGGGTAAAATAGATATATTCGTTTAGGGGATTATTGATGCATGTGAATTTGCTTTATCGAAGGATAAGGAAGGATCAAAATATTCCATGGAACCTCCTTGTTGATATTAATTGTATGTCGATGGCGGTATTTTGCCTTCCAATTAATAAAATTAAAAGATCCTTTGATTTAGTGGTAGTTTCAACGAGAAACATGTACAGAATTGCTGAAAATGTATTTAAACACTAGATAGGATTTTTTACGGATTGAATTAATGTTGGTATATAGGAATCCTACTTTAGCCATTGGTAACAGTAGAAGATCTTTAGGGACAACGTATAGAGTGATATCGGGAAACATTAGGTCGAAATATAAATCATAAACATTCTATTGTGTGAAAATGAAGCGTGTGTGTCTATTTGATTTGAGCCTATGAATCTATTTCTCAATTTTTTTAGTAGCTCCTGTCTATTACAGATGGAAAAATTGTTTCTGTGGCGTATGTATCTAAAATAAAGTTGTGATGTGAAAATGGTTTGTGAACGCTGGAGTGTTTAATAAGTAATCTGTCTATGTCGCCTGATTGATACTGTGGATCTTTATATAATTTGAATTATTTGATTACAAAATACATTTATTTTATTTTCATATATAGTGAGAATAAAAACAAAAAAAACAGTTAACAATACAAGAGACAATTTACTTGGGTAAATAAATTTCACAAAAATAGTTGAAACGGAGTTAGTATTGAAGACACAAAAGCAAAAGAAAACCAATTAAGTTTACTAAAACCCATTTGCTACTGAAAAAAACAAAAACATATCATTTTTCAAGTTTTAACTCTTAGTAAATTTTCAATTGTTTTTTAATACAGTTTTTAATTGTTTTTTAATACATAAGTTATTACCTGTTTTTTTTTGTAATCATTAAAATAATTTCCAGCGATCCCTTTCAACACTTCAATGGTTTCTGTTAAATTAGAATAAAAGTTATTTGTAAATTTTAAATTGCTTTGTTTAGGAAGTTTTTAAAGATTTTTTTAAACAAATTCCTGAAAATTTGACACCATTTAAAAAAATGTATTTTATATCTTATTTCATTTTTGCAATAATTTAAATTTACCATTTTAGTGAGATTTTAACAAATTATATTTTTTGTTGATAAAATTCTGTTTCAAGCAAATTTTAGAGCTATTTTAAGTTTTATTATATTAATTAGTTTAATTTTATCTAATTTAAAAACTGTTAGTTTACCAAAAGATCAATTGTTTCTTGTAAAATTAAAAAAAAAAACTGATTTACTACCATTTTGAATTGTTTTTCTACAATTTAAATTAATTAGCAAATTTTCAATTCGTTTTGATAAAACGGAGTATTCATTTACTTTTTAGCTCGTTAGTTTTTCACTAGTTTTTCTTTTATCTTTCAATTGTTTCCATAATTGTTTATCTTCAACGATTTTAACTTAATTTTAGATCTGGTTTTACCAATATTTTAATTACTAAGCAAAAATTTCCATCACTATTAAAACCATATACTTTAGATAAGAAAACCTCTTCAATGACATTGTCAATCGTTCATGGGTTGGGTTCGATTGCGCATGAGTCAGGATGCAAATCTTGAAATACAGATACTTTAGGGAAGAAGAATTATTATATAGTAAATAAGTTGTAAAACATGTAAGAGAAGTATTAATTTAATTAAAGATGTAGCAAACAAGAACAACAGAAAATTGAACCTAAGACGATTAATTGAAATACAAATAAAAATTTCATGTGAAGAAGTTAAAAAGATAATAACTAATTAGATAGAGATCAATTAAAAAGAACATGTGTAATAGATACATTTAAATATATAAAAATTATATTTTCTTTTTGTAAACTTGTTTATCTATGGGAAAACACTTTTATCGTATTTATTTCAACAACAGGTATTTCTAGAACCTTTAAAATAAAGTCCATAAATTTTATATTATGCAATATACAAAAAAATCCTTCAAAAATATTAATTCCACCATTTGTTTAAATGGAGAGACTTGAAAATACAACTAACTTGTCATAGAATTAGGAAAAATAAAATTTATTAATTTCTTATTAAATACATTAAAGTTCCTCAATTTGTATAATTTACAAGCAAGATGTATAATTTACAAAAATCAAATGTAAAAATTTCATCTTGATTTTTAAATACTACTGGCCTAATAATCATTGCTAAACTTTCTTTTTATGATAAATGCTTTATTATTGATTTAAAATAAAATTAAAATCCTCTATGTACTAATGTACAATAGTTTCCTTGAAATATAATTGTATTATTAATGGTTAATTCTGTAACTAAAGAGTTATAATAATCAATAATCAACCATATGTCTTTAATTATATCGCAAAAGACTTTTCATCGATTAATAAAAGTCTAATGCAATTGCACTTTTCTGTAATTAGTTAATAGCATGTTTGGCATGCATAGCTCACGCAACAATGTTATGTGTTATTGTTCTGTATTTTGTATTGTATAATGTGTGTACATCAGTGTGATAGATGATCTATACAATGCATAGACAATGTAATCTTTGAACATAATTTAAATTTATATAATATTCTGAATAAATGAATATTGTGTATAACTCAAATTCCCTTTAATTTTATACATATCTTGTATGTATAAAACAATTATTATAGTTGATGCTTGAAGCCATTACTTTCTGATACATTTTTGAAAATTGGGACGATAAATGAAATTCACTTTGTTGTTATCACACACGGTGTATGATAACAACAAAGTGAATTTCATTTATTGTTCTAATTATAAAACAATTAATTTAACTCTTTATCGGTTACGTTTTAAAATGAGAGTGTTATGTCGAATATCAATAAAGTACAAACTCTGGTTGCAATTTAAAAGGGGTGGTATATAATGTTCGAATCTTTTTTCTAAAATCGTAAATAAGAATGATTCCCAGAAGTAAAAAAAAAACATCGTCCCATTCTGTGTATCTATATCGCAAAATGCAGCCCACCACTTTCTAAACTCGGAATAGGACGAATCCGAACATTCGCCCCTCAACGATGGGATTATCTTAAATCGATTCCGTCCGACTGCTCGCCCCGGGACTAAAGGGATGATCCTGGTCACCGTAAGCTCAAATCCTCCCCCCCACCAACACCAGCCGTAGTTTCTGTGTTATTTTTTGTTTTTATTTTTATTCCGCGCAGCCCGCTTCGCATCCTTCAAATAACATTTCGTCCCACGTTATTCAAAACAAACTCCATAATGGATTTAATTAAAACATTTTATTCTTTTTTTCAAATAGTATATATTTATTTTAATTATAGTTTACGTAGATAATAGTGGTTATACAGATATCAAATAAAATATTTAATCGCGATTCTACTTAAATTTCGCCTGCTATAGCAATAAATCTCAATTAACAAGTTAATTTGCAACATTTGGTAATGTAGAAGCATCAGTAATTAGGGCAAATTACATAGGAGATATAATTAAAAGATTGAAGTAAAGAGGATCGGAGTTAAAGGCATCAGCAAAAAAAATATTTAATAGGGGTGAAAGAGAAGAGCTTGTGGGAGTTCTTGTTCGGGAGTAAAATAAGAAGAGAAAGAGGAATTGCTTAATATGAATATGATATGAGGAGGGATATTTAGGAAGTGACACGTGTATAGTAATCCTTGATGCTAAACAGAGTCAGAAGCTTTACCTTCGAGGTGAAGAGTCTGTATATTTGATATTAAGATCGTGAGTGGGAGAGAAATTGAGAGAGGAATTGCTTCATATGAATATGATATGAGGGGGGGGATATTTAGAAAGAGACACTTGTATAGTAATCCCTGATGCCAAACAAATTCAAAAGCTTTCTGGACATCCAGAAATAAAGCTGCAGAAGTTTTACCTTCGAGGTGTATATTTGACATTAATATGGCGAGTGGGAGAGAAATTAAACGTCAGCGAAGAAAAACAAATTAATATTTGGGGATGCAGTTAAAATCAGAAATAAAATTTTGTTTTGGAGAAGGGAAAATGCCAGTTTTAAAAATATTTGAAATAAAAGTATATAATTTAAAGAAAAAATAAGAATTTATTATAAATATTTTTGTATTAGAAAAAAATAATGTTATGTTTTATTTTTTCATCCAAGGTTATTACTGCTTAAAATGAAGAAACCAAAAAAATATTAAAAACAATCATATATCTAAACAAATAATTAAGTAACAAAATATTCTTCAAATTGTAAGCAGTTTTACTAAAATGATTTATTTGTTTCAAATATAATCTTATGCTTATCCTGCGAATGTTACTGTGATTTCTACTTATTGGTATGTAGACAGGGGGAAAATTTTAAGTAATCTTTATTTAATCTTTACCTGTCATGCATTATATAATAAAATATATGATTATACTAATAATGTAAGCAAATAATATATACAAACAATATTGACTTCTACATAGCAAAGTTCACTCTTATGAATGATTTTACACTCGAACCCGCTGATCATCTTCTTCACTGATCCGTTATAGGAGATCCAGTTTAGAATATTTATTTATTTATTTATTGGTGGGTTAATAAAAATACATTTTGCACAAGTCAGTATAAATAACAATTAAACTACAAAGGAATGCGCGAACAATAACTAAAATTCAATACTTGTATAGTTACAATACAACGAATATATCTTCCCAAAACCACATTCTTATGCTCTAAATTTAGCCTTTGAGAATTCCCTATACTTTGCTTTTAAAATTTCTCAAAAAACAAAAAATAAGTTTACCAAAACAAAAAGTCAGTAAAACCAAAGCAACTTCCATCTAACTACAGACAGTTTAATTTTAACATAAAAAATTTAAAGCAATATAAAGTATTTTAACATTTGCCTTTATGATATATTTAAATTTGATATATCTTGATTTATTAAAAATTAAAATGAATACAAAAATAATAAGCTGGTTAGCTGAAAAGATTTTAACTGCCAAATGATTTGAATGTTGAAGAATGAAAATAAAAATAAAGCAAAATATTTTAAAAGTGTAAATGTATAAAACTGCATAATATAATAATAAGTTTTAAAAAATATTGAATAGTCAAAATTCATTGAAAAAATGTTAGAATAAAAGAATTAAATTATTACGCGACAGAGTAAAAATTTAAAAGAGAAAAGTTATTTTTAAGAGTTTAATTGTTGCACTTGACACTAGTAAAATATAATAAAACGTTTTAAAATATTGTTAGGGCCATTGTAATATATTATAATGTATTTTTTTGTCGAAAATTGTATGGTTTACTCAAAAAACTTACTCTCTCTCATATAAAATAAAAACGGTATATTTATATTTTTCTAATAAACCAAAGTGGTCATTTCATTAAATTATCTAAGCCATTTTACCAAAAAAACTTCATTTTACAAACAATTTATCTGTTCATTGGAAAGTCAGAAAAGCTTACATTAACAGTAAACCAAAAAAGAAAAAAACATTTAAAACCGTTCCTAATAATTGACAAAATAAAAAAGGTAGCAGTATCTTGCCAAAAAAGGAAAAATGAAAATGACTACTAAAACAACAGAATAGAATATGAAATGAAATGAAAAAAAAAAATGCAAAAAGCTAATTGGTACATATAGAAAGTTAAGAAAATAAAATATATTTGTATTTCTTGTAAAAATTGTCTAGAAAACAAAATATTAACAACTAAACACACTTAAAATTGGATAGAAAGAATTAGATTTATTCCAAAAAATAATAATAAATGAAACAACAAGAAATTGTATCTTATTATTATTTTTAAATAGTCTAAAATCCAAAAAAATAAAAATAAACAAGATACAAACGTTTAACTTTAAAATATCTTAATTTATCAAAAAACTAAATTCAAACAAAATTATAGTTAAAAACTTTAAATAGTTTGAACTGCCAAAATATAACTGTTAACCGTGGAGGCTTCTACTTCGTTACACATTATTCTTCACAAATAAAAAAAAAACTTCTAGTTTGATAATGACAAGTTAAAATTGTCGAAACTATAGTCACTAAATAAAGTCAGTGTTATACAAACCAAGTTAAACAGTTTTTTATTTGTGCCAAAATATAATTTAATATTTAAATGAATTCTTAAAAAAAACATATCTAAAACTGTCAAATATAACCATCTTTAAAAGTTTAAATTATTTAAGAAAAAATAATAAAAGAAAACATGAATGTAACGACACTGAGTTAAAATGTAATAAAAAGTTATTTTAAAGTTCAATTGTTTTTTTTTTACTTCAGATTATTTTTTTAAATACCTATTTTTTAATTCTCATATATTTCCTTAATAAAATGAAAATAAGGGAAAAAGGTAGTATTATTTTAAGTTCGCCTTGATTAAATTTTATTTACACCTCGAAGGCAGAGCTTCTTCAGCCCTATTTTTAGATGTCCAGAAAGCTTTTGACTGTCTGGCATCAAGGCCTATTATACAAGTGCCACCTCCTAAATATCCCTCTTCATATCATTTTCATTATTAAACAATTCCTCTCTAACAGATCCTTAAAAATCAAAATCCATAATTCTTTCTCCTCTTCCTTTACTCCTGAACAAGTATTCCCTCAAGGCTCTCCACTGTCACCTCTGTTATATAACATTTTTTGTGCTGACGTCTACAACCCCGATCCTCTCTACTTTAATCCATACAAATACCTCCTGCAATTTGCAGACGACACTGCTCTAATCACACATGCTCCCACACTACCAAAAGCCCTTCAATTCCTCCAAGAGCTTATTGACTCCCTTCAAAGGTGGTTTGCAAAATGGCACATTAAAATCAATCCCCACAAATCCCAGCTCCTAATTCCTTATCATCGCACCAATAACTTACCTTACAAAGTCCATATTTCTCAAACCATGATCCCTCCCACAGCTTCCGTTAAGTACTTGGGCATAACCATAGATCAAAAAATCAATTTTAAAAAACATACAGCCATAATGAAAGGTAAAATTACTTCTAGAGCAAAATGCTTTAGAATCTTAACTTATAAATACAGTGGTATAAACACAAAAACAGCTGTTAAAATATACAAAATGATCTGCCGTCCACTTCTTGACTAAGGTTGTGCCCTCTATACCAATTCCAGCAATCCAATCTCCCGCAAGATTGAAGTTAGTGAGCCCTCCGTACCCTAACCAACTTCTTCGACTTTAATCGACATCCTCTTAATCCTTTACACAATCCATCTAATCAGCTCCTCTATGATACCACTTTAGTTATCCCTATCCTAGAACGCCTTCGATTCCTATCAGAAAAATTTTCCAAAAATCCTTTCAACTTCCATATCTTATCCTAATATTGTCTTCCCAGAAACCCTAATATTAACCCTAAATTTAAAAATCCCAATTCAACCATATTCGATTTCATGTTATCATTTCATCCTTTTACGCATTAACGACTGACGCCACATGACTGGACAAAACAAGGCAGAAAGATCTCTGGTCGATAGCCTTTGACAGACTAACCTACTAACACATCATCCATTATTTATTATTTATTATTTAAATGTACATATTTGTCAATAAAGATGTTTATATATATAAAAGGTGTCTTCTGGTAAACTATATTTTAGCAACCACTTCTCAGTTCTTTAAAAAGTTAGAAAAGGTTTACATTAACAGTTGAAAGCGAAGCAAACTGTTGCTGAAAGCCGAATTTAAAGCATTTCTAAAAAGTGAAAGTAGAATAAAGAAGTAAGCAAAACAACAAAATATTTTCAAATTGCTATTAAAAAATTTAACAAATAGAATTTGAAATGATAAGAACATTGTCAAAAGTTATTTATTATTTACGAAAAGAAATTGTAGTTTTAAATTTTTGAATAGGTAAAGACACTTTAAATATAACAAAAAAAGAATTATATTCATACCAACAACCTCTAGGTTTAGAATTAAACAAACCTATTCAGATCCGCTTCCCATCCAACAAGTGGTACCACAAGGATCTGCACTTTCACCCCGTTTATGTAACATGTTCTGTCATGACCTATACAATCCCAATACATTAAAATTTCATCTCTTAATATACCCCTTCCTTTTGCCACACTGCACTGATTGTCCATGACCGAACTCTCCGAGCTGCAAAATTATGACTTCAATCAACATTAGATGCGATCCAATCTTGGTATTCCAAATAGTGTATTCCCCCATCATAAAATTACACTACACTCCCATTCTATCAATATTAAAAATATCTTTATTTACCCCTCTAATGCCTTGAAATGCCTAAACGTGCTTTCGATTCCAAACCTTTACAGCACACGCATATTCGATAAAAACCAGAATTAGAATTAGAGCTTGTCACTTTCATTCACTAACATACACAAATCAAGCATTTCCACCAAAACAGCGCTAAGCATACCATATATACCTCGATTTGTCGACATCTTATCGATTATAGTACGACCTTCTACTCTCCAACCCAATATCGTCAAGAGGTCAGCCCTGCATATCCTTACCAAACTAAGACATATCAATAGCCTAAGTGTCAAATTTGCCAAGAAGCCCTTCAATGTAACCCTTCTCAATTAATCCTGAATTCACCGAAATCCCAAACATTCTCTCTCAATTCATAAAATATGCTTCATTAAAAAATGTAGCAAAAAGGAAATTCAAATACAAAATAGTTAAAACTCAAAGTTTTTTCAATTTATAATAGCTAAAAACTAAAAATAGTTTTAACTTCTAAATTAAATAATATTTCGATACATTGATATTAATTAAAAAAAGGCATTGTATATATTCAATACTTTTAAAAACTGCACCAAAAAATAATAAATAACTAAAGTCACAAAACAGAAGTTAGATTCAAGAAAAAATCGTAAAAATGTTTCGTTAAATAAATGTACCAATGAAAAAAAATAATTAAAAAGATTATTCAATTTATCAAAAATAATTTTTCTGCAATTTTTTTAAAGAGCTAAGAAGGCAAAACGGTAGCTAAAATTTTAGAAAAACAGTTACAATTTGACAAAAAAAATTAATTAGTGCCAAGATTTCGTAAATTTTCCGGACTTATACAAAAGAGTGTAAAATAATAAAATGCCTCAATGAAATAATATCCACTTGCAATGCTCAATACAATAGCTTAACTTTTACAAGAATAATTAATATGTAACAGAAAAAGTATTTAAATTTTTCTTTTAAGACATTTAAAATATAATATTAATATAATTGTTAATTATATTTTTATTAAATTGAAAATAGTGTTTTATTTGATAATACAACAATTAGTATGCTTTCAACCTATATTCTTTTATTTTTCTCAAGAGTGAAAGTCAAAAAATACATAAAGTCAGTAACCAACATCTTACTAGAGGCTAATAAAATTAAACAAAAAAGAATTGAATTGGTGCCAATAACAAAATTGATAACCATTAAGGTTTGCCATTTTAAGACATTAAATGAGTAATAGCTTTATAAAAAATAAATATAAAACTATGTGGGTTGGCAAAAAAATAAATATTGCATAGCTAAGAATAAAACAAAAATAACTGCCAAAATATAATTTAAATAATACAGACAGTTAAATGCAAATATCTGAATCTGCTAAATATAATCCAAAATTTAAGATAAGCCTTCGTCAGTTTTTTTTTTAATTGTGAGAACATACAAAAAATTAAAATGTTACGCCATAAAGTTAAAATTTGAACAAAATATTTTTTTAATGAATAAATTTATAGAATTTTGGTTTAATCAAATTGTTCAGTTTTTTTTTGTAATTATAAAAAGAAAATAAGTTTAAGAAAAGTGTAGTATATAAACCCCACTTTTATCAAAGATTCAGATCTTGAACAAGATGGACTTTGTATGGATAAAGAATAAGTAGTTTATCAAAGCCGACCATATTATCTTTAGTAATGTAATTATATAAGAGTTTACATTTTTCTCAACTTCCACTGCTAATTTTAACAATCTAGTCACAATTTAACTAACTGTTGATTTCAAAAGCACTGTAAGCATTTGGATTTTCTGAATAGAACAATTAACGAGCTTTCTCGTGGTTATATATTTTATCACCAAAACAAAACATAACAAAAATATTTAATTTTAATTTATTTACGGGATCTCCCTTTACAAAAAATACATTTCATTGTAAAGAAATTCTAAAATAAAACCTAGAGAAAATATGGAAAATAATGTAGAAAGTATATGCGTTTCATTCAGAGGTCAACGAAAAACAGTTGATACTTATTATTAATTTAAATAATATTTAATTACAAGAATAATATAGTTTTTTAATTCAAAGGTGTTTCTCTCATAAAATGATGATAATAATAATTATTATTATACCAGAATTTTATTAATATTTTATGAAATATCTAACGGAAAAGTAAATTAAGAAACAGGTATTATAATTTGAAAACCTGATAAAGTGATGTCTAGATCCAACTATATGATCAAAATGAATCTACAATGCAAAAAAAATATTTTTTCTACATTATGTCTAAAAAAGCAGTAATATGAAATTTAATCCAGACTTAATCTACCTCTTATATATATATATATATATATATATATATATGATAAACATTTTTAATATAATATATGGATATTTACACGAAAAGAAAATAAATGAATGTGAAAATTAGGGGGAAACATTAGAACTATTCGAATATTGAATCCACATAATTAATAGAGACTTCATGAGTATTAATAAATATATCTGCTTTATTTAACTTTCATTATAATTCACTTTCCACGCGATAAAATAAAAAAATGATATATTACGCAGAAAATATTTCATAATTTTTCCGAGCCAGAAGTCAAGGTCCAAGGCTACAACGCACCGAGGGATAAATAGCATTATCTCCAGGGGATGTAAACGTTTCATACTCAAACGGATAATTTGATAAATAATAACCTTTCTTTGAGATACTATTTAAAGTAAGTTTGACCCAAAAATAAAATACTGCATAACAGAAATTATCTACAGAGAAAACGATTTTATTTCCTGAGGTACAAACATTATTTCGTTTAATTTTTCCGATTGTAATACAAGATTCAATTATATTTACAATCAGATTACATAATCTAAAAAACTATATCTTAATATTATTTAACTTTAGTCTGGTTGAATCGTATTATACCAACTTAATTTTACCTTTTAACATAAATATATAATTCCTAGGAATCGACAAAGATTACGTTCTCTATGCATATAATTGTGTGTCGGTGGAATGGCAAGGCATTTACGTTTGAAACGAAATGAATAATAATGAGTGTCTGATTTTGCAATAAACAGGAAGTAGGTGACGAGTCGAAGCTGGCGCAAAGTTTCGAAAGGATACGGGAACTGATAAAGAAGAAAAGGCAACAGCGGATGCAGGAACACCACCAAAACGAGGATAATTCCCGCCTCGAACAGATTGTCAGGGAAGTTATGCAGAGGCACGCCGAAGAGGAGGCTTTCGCCAAAGGTAAATTATACGAATTTCATTAAAACAAACCGCCAACAGCGGGCACGCTACTAAATTTACATACCAAATTAATTTCGCCTAAAATGAAATTTCACGTCAAGTTCAAAATATAGTAAATACATTTAATAACAACAATGTTTATACGCAAGTAGTAATAATTAAAAATAATCAATTAGTCACTTGAAATTGGAAAAAATCCTTATTCTAGATATCATACCTATTATATATTTTAACTAATAATATTTAATAAAATAAATTTATTTCAATTATAATATAACAAATAATAAATAAATGTGGCACATTAACTTAAACAGCACTAAAAAGTACCAAAAATATTAAAATTTGAAATAGTCAAATAAACAAATAATTATCAATTCGATTTAGACATAAAATTATACAATATTACATTTTCTTATAACTTATCGCTCATTAATACTATAGGGCTCAATTTCGATTAGAAGTTCTTTACGCGTAATTTAAAAATACTAAAATTCTTTAATTCCTTAATTCTATGTTAAAAAATCTGACACATGAATAAAATGCACATTTTTCGCTCAAAGATAATTTATGAAACGGGAGAAGAAGATCTAATATATGCCTAGATTAACTCATACTAGTGGTCTCAAATTTGCTTCTATTTTTGTAAGTAAATTTTACACATATACCTAACAAATAAATAACAAAAACCGTGAGTAGTTTATATATTTTTTTAATACTTCGACATGAACCAAACATTTTGGCGCCATGAATTATACGTACTGTCCTTTTCTGGATTACAAAAATGTCATTTACATATTTGAAGCATTCCCATGATAAAATGCTATCCAGATGAATTCCTAATAATTTGATATCTGATAAAAAAAATTGATTGTTCGCTATTAATTATCATTATTTGTCAAAGGTTTTTCGGTAGTTTTATATAACATAAAGTTTGTTTTTCTGGGTATTTAAAACAAGTTTATTTTTTAAACTTTTTATTGTGTTTATTTTAATTTTGAGAGAATGTTAAAACGTCATATTACAAAAGTCATATTAATTAATAATTGAATGAATTTCAAACCCATACAGTTGTATTCTTGATAACTGTAGAATGATTTAGCAATTAGAAACCCCTTAAGTTTGCGTTTAAATAAATGTTTACTTTTATTTAATAGTAGTGCTTTAGATGAGCTGGTAAATTATTGTAGGCCTTGATCGCATTAAAAGCTAGACCTTTCTAAAATAATAATCTTGAGTGCTGCTGTATACGAAAATCACTATTATTGCGAGTAGTCATATTAGTGTAAACATCATTATTTTGAATAAAAGTTCATTTATGTTTTATAAATAACATTATAAGTTCGTAAATGTACAGGCTATGTAAGGTCATAATGTTTAATTTGGCAAATAGGTTCCTACATGGAGTGCCATATGGTAATTTTAGAATATATCTAATTATCTTTTTTTGTGTGATAAATACATTTTTTGAGAGGTGCGATGCACCCCAACACGCAACACCATAAAATAACCTGCTCTGTATATGGACATAATAGTACATTTTCAGAATTCACTATTTGCGAGAGATTTCTAATGCAATAACCTATCTTATTGAATGCACTCAATAAGAAGTAAAATAAAATAAAAGATTATTTATTTGGGAATCCCATGTTAAGGATCTGTCAATCCAGACTCCTAAAAATTTTTGGTTTTCATCTTCCGGAATGAACTTTTGATTATATATAAGAGAAATAGGAACGGACCAAGGACAGAGCCCTGCGGTACACCTCTTCTTGATATCGCGTCACTAGACATGGTTCTTAATAAGGTATTATTTTTTATATGTGTTATACAAGTCCGGTGTTTTCTGTTAGACAGATATGATTTTATAATATTAAGAGCAGTTCCTCGTATACCATAGCATTCCAGTTTGTGAATCAATAAGCGGAAGGCCTTTGACAAATCAAAATATATACCCGCTACTTTTTGCCTTTGGTCTAGATTTTCAATAATTGAATTAATAGAACTGTATATAGCATCTTCGGTAGATCTGTCTGGTAAGAAGCCGAATTGGTGTTTATTTATTATATTGTTTTTTGTTATTAATCTCAGTAAGCGGATATATAATAACTTCTCAAATACCTTTGTAAATGCTGGAAGGATAGAAATGGGTCTATAGTTATCCAAACAGTCTTTGGGACCTTTTTTAAACACTGGGATAATTTTAGCAAATTTCATTTTGCTCGGAAAATTTTCTGATTCAAAACAATTGTTTATAACAACTGATAGTGGTTCTGAAATAATAGAGGCAACATATTTAAGTAGGCAGCATGGAATATCGTCCCCTCCAGCAGATGATTTAGAGGAAATTTCAAGTAAGACAGCTTCAACTTCAGGGGGAGTAGTTGGTTCAAGAAACATAGTGTAAGGGATAACAGGAATTTGATAATTTTTCAATTCGAGATCACAACCATAAATTTCATTAAAATACCTATTAAATTAGTCCACAATCTTAGTTGGTTCTGAAATAACCGTTGAACTGATTGAAATAGAACTTATTATATCTACTTTATTAGCATGTTTAGAGTGAGTATTCAAGATACTCCATATTTTCTTTGTTTTGATTAACGATTTTTCAATAATATTTTCATAAAACTGTTTCTTTTTGTCTTTAGCGTATTTTCTATGATTTTTTTCTCTTCTTTGTACACAGCTAGTAACTGTTTAGAGTGTTTAGGTCTCTCAGTTCTGAAGATCGTCTCTTTATATCTGGTGTTACCCAAGATAAATTACACGATTGGATGCATTGCTTTTTTAAAGGGAAACATGTGTACATATGGTATTGAAATGTTTCTACAAAATTATTGTACTGCATATTTGTATCTACCGATGAATTATCTATGATACTAAGCCAATTTTCTTTTTGTAATTTTTCTTTAAGACTTGATATGTTTTCGGAATTATATGATCTAGTAAATTTGAAAATGTTATTACTTCGATTTAAATTTAAAGGAAATTGAACAATTTGATACGTGTGGTCTGAGAGTATTGTTGAATCAGTGACTTTACAAAAAATTGGGTCGATATTTGAAAACACGTTGTCGATACAAGTTGCTGAATTGTCTGTTATACAGGTAGGTGCATTAATACATTGCTTGAGCCCCAACGAACTGAATATACTTTTAATCCGACCACTACTTTGCGAATTTATTAATAGATCAACGTTTATATCACCACAAACAATGACACGTTGATTTCTGATACATACGTCTTCAAGTAGCTTTTCAAGGTTGTCGCAAAATGTATTAACATTCCCCGCAGGTGATCTATAAACAGAAACAATGACAATAGTCAGACTTTTCGCTTTCAATTTTACACAACAATACTCGAAATTCCTGAACGATTCGTATTTTATATTACATTTAGTGTATATGGAAACTCCTCCCCCTATCATATTAGTATGACAATAGTAGTTGGCTAAGTTTTATTTACAAATAATATAAGATGTTATTTCATCTGTTTTCAGCCAGTGTTCATTTATACATAATATGTCAGGAAACTTAGGTTCGTTTAATAGGATTTGAAATTCATTCAACTTTGAGCGAAAGCTGCGAATATTTAAATTAAATACAGTCAAAATATTTGATGTAGTATTGCCTGGTTTATATATGGACCGGATTCCTGATGTAGACGTGGTGTTAGCAGGAATACTTCTAATTATTGGTTCGCTTTGATGTCCAATGTCGGCCGCCATTGAATTGGTTGGGTCTTCTTGGGTGGTTGATTGTGTGTGGACGCTTTGCTCGAAAAAATCTAACTTTGATTCCGTGAGGCCACTTTGTGGTGTCAAAGATATCTAAGTCGCTCACGTTCTCCAGAAAACCAATTTTGAATGAAGAATATTTATCCCCCGATTCCATGTCTTCTTTAGTATATTGAGTTATGGCGTAGTTACTGTCACCAAAATGTTGTATCAAGTGAGAATTCAGCTCAGTTGTGTTGAAGCTAGGTATAAATCTATCAACATACAGCCACTTTCTTTTTAAAGGAGCATAGGCCACGTTATTAATTCCTTGTCCAATGGCGGTTTTGGGTTGTATGTGCGTTGATTCAATTGGAGGTGTAATTGGTTCGGAAATGATACTAGTATTTTGATCAGGAATAGTAATTTCAACAGCTAAATGATTTTTGTCACATATTTTTTTTAATACGTTTAGGGGTTCTTTGTTTTTCATTGCATCTATTTTGTTTGAGTGGAATGGTTGGTGTATTATTTTTGTTGAATATAGTATTCGATTCCAACACTAACTCCAAGATTATAATATTCGCATAGAACAAATATATCATTAAGAAAGTAAATTATTTCATTAAATTTATTTGCCGATACGATTTCAAGAAGTGCATGGTTTACTTAGCTTGTGTTTGTTTTTTTCCTTTTGTATCTCATTAAACTGTTTATTATTGTTATCTGGATTTTGTGGAAACGTCTCGATTTTATTTTCGACCATGGAATTTCCGATTTGATTTAATGTGAGTTGTGATATTGGTTCTGCCATCTCTATTGAATCCTCTGAATGTATTTGATTTTGAACTGGTTTGCGTCTTCGAGAACTTTAAATATTGGATTGATGCGGCTGTTACTTGTCGAAACTCCATAATAACACTTAAAGAAATGTGTGGTGGTGAAACATTGTTGTAGTACAAAATTAAAAACATTCAGAAACCCTATACTGTGCCAGTATTTCTTTAAGTGTTCGAGAACTTTTTTCTTGAAAATTTTACCTCTATTTGAGATGATGTATTTTATCCATTAATAACATATTATTATGTTTTAGAGTATTATTTTTGTCCTTTATTTCGGTAATAATAATTCGTAAGAACTTATTCTCAATTTCATACCTGTTTATGGGTTCTTGTGACTCTTCTTCTGTTTTATCATCCCCCATGCATACATGATTTTGTTGGGCGCCTCTTTTACCTTTAATCTAATAACCCGGATGGGAAAACGCACCACGCAAAGTACTTGCTTTGCGTGGTGCGCTGATTTATTAATACCTCCTGTAACTATATGACTGGACTTTTGCTCAGCCGCCATATTTTAATAATATACTCTAAGACGCGGAGTTATGGCATGAGGGGCGATCGGTTATGGAAGTTAGTCTCCTCTTGTGTTCATTCCAGGGACATTAAACGCAAATCGCTATATTAACACAGTTCTAGAACCAACATTAATGCCCTATCTGAGAAGGTTGGAAAACCCCATTTTCCAACAGGATAATGCAAAGCCGCATCAAGGGTTACTATGGAATTCCTGGAACTAGCTAATGTTGATTTACTTCCATGGCCTTCTCGTTCTCCAGACCTATCATCTATTGATCACGTGTGGGATACAATTGACAGAAAACTGGGCCATCTTCAGCCACACCCACTCACTTTACATGATATTAGGATGCGAATTCAAAAAGCTTGGGATGCAATCCCTCAGGCTGACATTGACAAATTGATTTCTAATATGTCTAGGCAAGTTGCTCACTGCTCCAGAAATTGTGGAGGAGCAACTCATTATTGAAATTAAAATTTTAATCATTTCTTAGTGTGGATTATTTACGTATTATCCGAAATTTTCATGAAAATTCAGCGACGAATTCTTGGTGTTCTTTTACGTATGGCGGCCAGTATATATAATATACTCTAAAGTCCCAATGTTTGAAATATACAGTGGTGAAACAAAGTTTCAAAGTGTTTTCTAAAATCCTTACTTAATTATGTACCACAAACTAACCACTGACAACATTCAAGAATTATTATGACATTGATTTTTTTCCCTTAAAGGTAAGAAGGTGTTCTTCTTCTTAAAACCTTATCTCTATTTTTCACAGTATTATTTTCTTTCCATTTCATTTCACTGACAAAGTATGGTACATCGTCCAGAAATTGAAGTAACGTTTGTTCTAGAAAGTTGCAATACAATTGTACAGTAAATATTCCTGGTAGAAATACACTTCCAATTATCCAGTCATCCACAATTTCAACCCAAACGTTCAACAAGAACTGATGTTCAAACCGAACCGAAGTATCGTCGGTAAAAAGAATCAGCGTCAGTAATTGACCAAAACTATCGACAGAATGCAATCTATCTTCCTCGATCATGTCCTGCGTATTCTCTTCCAATTCTACCGTTCTTACTGTCAATGGCCTTCCCAGTACTCCATTTCATTTCAATGTGCCTGTTTCATGAAGACGTGGATAAATACTTTGGATAATTTGTCCTTTAGGTACATTACGGTCAGGAAATCATCCATTATAACAGCCTTGCTTCAGCAAATCTATACAAGAAATGCTTGTCAATCATCTCGGCGTTTGTATAGCGAATCATGATATACGTCACTCAGTCTAAACAAATTCAACAGATATCAAATGATCAATAACCTTATATATTTCAATGAAATCGACGTTTAAACTGTATTTCTTTTTGATGTCTGCACTTGCCTGCTGTTAGTGGATAAAAGCCGTTCTTAGTCATTAAAATATTGTTAAAAGATAACAACACGTTTAAAAAAAATCTCGGTAACAGTGTAATACGCCGACTACATTAATAATTTTAAACAAATTAAAAATTGTTTTGTCCACTATCTTCAAATATCACCAAAGAACAAAGGGAATAACCTCTTCGATTTTTGTCATATATTTAATGAACAATTTGTAGGGACAAATTGTCATCTCTTCATTAATTATAACATCGATTATTTTTCTTGGAGACCTTATTTAGGCACTGACGCCTTATTTAGATTCTAATGTTTTAACCCTCAACAGGCGTTAAGGATAGCGATCAGTTTCTGTACTTCACTATTTACTTATACAAATCTTCAAAATTAATTGTTGTTATTCTAAAAATAAAAAATATCCAACAAACAAGGTATTTGTAGTCTCCATGTTACGATTTTAATTGTGTGGTAAGGGTTAACCACCCACCTTACATGTGTACTTATTTTTATCGATGTTTCATTGTATGTTTTCTAAATACATATACAAGTGTTATATTGAATTTATTTTATTAGTTCACTTTAAAATAATTTGGATTGGGTGGGTGGCTTCTTTTATGATAAATAAATTCATATAAATAATTGCATCTTTCCACCATTATTTATTTACTTATTATTTTTTTAAAGTAGTTTATTGATTGCCTATTTATGGAGATCGATGATAGTTTTTTAAATGTTAAAGCAAAAATACTTTTATAATTTTCAAAAAAACAACAATTGTTGCGGCAAGTTGTAGCTTTTTAGGCGAAGAAATGAAACAATTGTTGCGAGTTTAAGAAATACACGTTTTTACAACATTATAAAATTGCTTTAAATAACATCAATTAATACATTTAGACCTATAATGTTTTTAATTAATTATTGCTTTTTTCAATTACTGTTACTTTCTATAAATCATAATTAGAGAGCTCTATAAAAATTTAATTATAGCACACCCCAAACACTAGCATATTATAAAACTTTTTAATTAAAATATTTAGTAGACTAATTATACATTTATTACGGAACTTTATTACCACTATTAAATTTTATTATATTTGTGTACTAAAATGTTGAGGATATTAAGTGAATCAAATTTAATAATATCGTAATATTTTAGGTTTATAGAATATCTAGAATAAAGTAGATCGTAAATAATTGCTTGTATATGTATCTATTAAAAAAAAACTTTTAAATTGAACAATTTGAATTTGCAGAAATGTGAAAATTCAATGATTCAATGTAAGATTATCTTTACTGATTGAACTATTAAGAACGTTAACCTTAAGAAACATGTTCATTCTTTTTTTTACTTCTCAGACGACAAACGGTCTTAACATAACTTTTTGATGCAATTCGAAACTCCGAAAACCAAGGGGTTGATGGCATTTTAGGAGACAAATTTTTATTTAAAAAAATACCATAGTTAGTTTTTTCAAAATGTAATTGAAATTCATTATTAAGTTGTTTGCCCAGTATATTTACTAAATCCTTTTCTATAATGGGATAATTCAGTGTTAATTCGCTAAACAGACCCTCCTTTGCTAATCTATCTGCTATTTCGTTGCCGGTTATACCAGCATGACCTTTTACCCATATTAGGAAAATTTTATTATTGAAGGTTGATACATATTTTAATATTTCTATATAAATCATTTACGAAAATTTACCAAAGTGATTAAAAAATCGACTATACTCTTGCAATGTGTAAGTAATATTATATCCGTGTCGCTGGATATATTCAGGTTTTTCAAATATTTAAGAGCTTCTAGTATTGCTATTGTTTCAGCCGAATATACTGACATAATATTACCCAGAGATAATGATTTTTTAATTTTTCTAGTCGGATCAAAAAATGAGCAACCATATAATTCTTCGGATCTGGACCCATCCGTATATATTAAATATGAATTTGGCCACTTCTGTGAAATATATTCCTGAAATGATGCATTTATACTGATTGTTTGTTGCGAAAAGCAGTAATTATAGTAATACGACTTCACACATTTAATTAGTGTTTCATATGGGATTGTGTATAAAAAATTAGTCGCGGGTTTATTTAATTTGATTACATATGGTTGCAGCAATCGGTAACAATCGATTAACACTGGTGATTTCTTAAGAAACCAATATCGAGATGTTAAATGTTGGACTGAAAGGTCATATATATTTTTTTCTAATTTAGAATTAAAGGGTATTGAAGATAGCAAACATTTTAGTCCCAGAAATTTGCGTCGAATATATAGGGGTTTCTCATTACATTCCGCCTGTAAGAAATTAATAGGTATGCTACGCAGCGCCCCGATACATAATCTAAGACATTTATTTTGTACAAGATCAATTTTCTTTAAGTAGCATTTACTTGCATTACCATAAAATATACTTCCATAGTCGATAACTGAGCGTACAAAGGATCTATATATCAATAAAGAAATGGCTGGGTCAGCTCCCCAGTTACAACCCGACAACATCCTTTAAACATTTATCCCTTTCTTCATTCTGGTTATAATGTAAGATATATGCGAATTCCATAGTAATTTACTCTCTAGATGCAACCCCAAAAACTTTACAACTCTGGTATGATTGTACCAATTTCCATCCAATTGAACTTTTTCTGTTTCGAATCTACTACGAGTAAAAGTACATATTTTTAATTTGGCTTCTGACATGGATAGTCCATTTTCGGATAAGTATGATTTTATTTTATTTACAGTTGAGCTTAAAATTGAGAAACACTTATTTATATTTTTATTTTTTGTATATAAACATATGTCATCAGCATATTGTACTATTTTAACGTTATTACTAAGTATTAGTTCTAAATCGTATAAAAAGAGTGTGTATAAAATACGGCTTAGGATACTACCCTCAGGTAGTCCTATACTTGTAATTTGTGGGCCATATATCATTGACGTGTAGAGATATTTTACGCTCTGAAAATAAGTTTAATGTAACCATGGATCTGGGAAAATCTAATTGAAGCAATTTCTTAGCTAGTAATGAGAGATTTACGCCATCATATGCACTTTGAATGTCTATAAAGAGAGCAGGAATAAGTTGGTTTTGAGAGAATGCAATTTGAATATCGGTTATAAGAGTGCACAAGGTGTTGTTGGTTGAGTTAAATCTTCGGAAGCCAGATTGAGTACTGGGAAACTTATTTTGTGATTCTACCCACCATTCTATCCTGGTCTTAAGAATTCTTTCAAATGTTTTTAGGATGCATGATGAAAGTGCTATTGGTCTGTAGGAAGAAGTCAAAGTTGGATCTTTACCAGGTTTTAATATGACAATCACCTTATATTCCTTCCATTCGCTTGGAATATTGCCAATTGTTAAAATATTATTAAATATGCGGAGTAAATGTTGTTTGGCGTTTAATGGCATATTTTCTAGCATCTTATAATTAATGTTATCAAGTCCAGGCGTAAATAGCGTAAATCTCTATTGGCATTTTTCTTGATATTTAAGCTCAATTCCTTATACGTAATTTTTTAAGTAAAAAGTGTTGGCTATTTTGAGGGAATAGTGTTAAGTTATCATATTGAGCTGAAAGTGGAGCTAATTTATTTAAAAATTCTTCACACCAATCACCCTCCACGATGGGCTGTTTATTTTCGTACGGAATGTTTTTAATTTTCCTTATCTCCCTCCACACATTTTTAATTGGTGTGCTGTGATTTAAATTAGTACAGAAATTACGGAATGATGCCTTTTTACTTTTATTAATTGTCTTTTTCACAATAGCTACGCATCTTTTATATTTTATTAAATTGATCATATTTGGATCCACTTTATATTTTTCCATTGCTGTTTTCTGTTCTTCTATTACCCTTTTACAATCTTCATTCCACCATGGTTTAGAAAATTGGTTAGTGCGAGGAGAGTAATACCGCTTATACACAGGAATGGCCTTTTCTGGTGCCTTATTTAAATTTTCTATGAAAGTAGAATAGTTACAATCGTTAACACCAGAGATGTCCGTAAATATTTCCATTTCTTGTTCAAATTTATCCCAATCAGCTTTACCTATGTTCCATTTTTTATTTGAGTTAAATTTTCTAGAGTTCGGATATACTTTAAATGAAATATTAATCGGAAAGTGGTCCGATCCTAAAGTATTGTCTAACGTATTCCAAGTACTACTAGCAGCTATATCTGGGCTACAAATAGTTATATCTATAGCTGAGGGAGGTGCATTTGGTCTTTTAAATAACGTTGGTTAACCATCATTTAAAACACATAGGTTGCATTCTTCTATGGCTTCTAACAAGTTGACACCTTCCCCATACATTATGATGGCAGTTAAAGTCGCCCCCAATTAGAAACGAGCCGTCGATGCTTTTTATAAATCGTATTCACACATTTTTTGTAATATTAATGTTGGGATTGCAATAAATTGAAATAATTTTACTATTTTCTTATTTTTAAGATTAATTGAAATGCCAATTACATTGACTCCTGGTATTTTGAAAAATGTGTCATAAGGTTCGTAAGGAATGTTACTTTTCAGTAAGATACATGCTCCCGTTTTCCCATTCATATTATCGTCTCTAAATACATTGAATTCTGAGAAAACAAATGGCACCTGCGGGGTAAGCCACGGTTTGCTTAACAAACAAAAAATTTATCTTTCGTTCGAAAATTAAATATTGAAAAACCTGCTTTTTGTTTTGAATGGATCTGGCATTCCATTGAATTATATTTAACTCAGCCATTGTAACGATTTGGATTTTAAAACTAGCTGAATTTGATTTTTAATAACTGATTCTAAATTTATATTGGTTTCCTTACTTTTAATAATATTAATTATCTTTGTCGAGATTTCATGAATTAATCTTGATAAATCTTCTTTGTTGTGAAAAGGGGGGTCTGAATTACTATTAAGCGCTACTCCATTGCTAGTATCAACATGGATAGGTGTCATAATATTACTTATTGAAACAACTACTTCTCTGCCTAACACCTAGACAGACATTGAATGAAACAAAAGTAATTTGCGTGTTACAAATATCAAGGATATCAAAGAGAAGTAGTTGTTTCAATAAGTGATTTGTTTTGTCTTAAAAAGACTGATTTGTTGTAGATTTACGATGTTTTCCTGTTCTTCGTTTATTAGTTAATTTTCTACAACGTACAGGACTTTGGTACATGTTTTCAATAGTATGCTAAAAAATATGTTTTTTAACCGAGTAGGATAGCTGGAACCACACTAACCTGAAAATCTTTGTCGTAAATCTGACCCTCCTGTTCCATATTTGGGTCCTGCTCCTCGGGGTTACCACTGCTACACTTTCGGCGGCATCGTGATAGCACCAATAAACGTAAAAATAACTCCAATATTGAATGGAATATTTCGAGAACAATGAACACATTTCTATTATTTATAGAACATACTAATCACCAACGCTTACTATCTACACCAATAACTCCATTAATTTTAAACAAACATGCTTTAAATACAATTTTTAGGAAAACTAGTTTCAAAGGCTTTTAAGGCGATTTATCTACTAGTGGATGGAAAGAACTTATAGAAGTGTTCAAATGAAAATTTCACTTGTGATATATTATACAAGAAGCTGTTTCATATGCTTGATAAGCATACGTCTAATGCAAGATGCAAATTATACAACAGGCCTTCCTGGTTTATCGCTTTATGAAAATCAAACTTGCAAAGAAGAATGGAACTTGCAAAAATTATTTAAAATCCAAAGCAGAATGTGATAAGGATGCATAGAAAGACTTACAAATATATTGAAATAGGGCTTTGACTCATTCAGAATATGTTCTTCTTTGAAAATACATCAAACAGAAAAGTTTTTATCTCGTGTTGCTGAAGATATGACACTAGTAGACAGTTAATATATTACTTCAAAAAGTACTCCAACCTCTATATAAGACTTAGAAAATAAAACTACGTTTGCTCATCCTGCTGATTTTAATTCAAAATAAATACAACAATTAACGTTCTTATTACAATTTCTTTAATTACACTTGTAACTATAGTTTCAACAACGTTGGCTTGTCATTATCAATCTTGCATTATTGTTTGATAATGGCAAGTTGAAGTTTTTTGACAACTTCACATAGGTAGTTACAAGTGTAATTAAAGAACTGATATCAACAAAGTTTATAGTTTTATTTAATTTGAATTACCAAAATGTATCACGAAGTAAAAGCCTCCACAATTACTTAATTTCTGATTTTATATTCTGTGTCACTGATGTGAGAATAGAGTTTGGTGGTCTAAAACCAATTAATAAATGAGGTTTTGTGTTGTTCCTAGCTTAATCTTGAAAGAATCAACGGATTATCTGAGCAAACCATTGTTTCTTTTTAATATTTAATCTTATACATGCATTCATTAAATAGCGGAATATTTTTTGAAATTTGAAATCAGTATAGTATGTTACCTGTGTTTAAAAAGGTTGCAAAAACAGCAACTGAAAATTATCGACGTATTTCCATATTAAGCAATATGTTCAAAGTATATTTATCTCTTCTTAGCAGCTATACATATACACAATATCTCTTCCAATCTTCATGCAGATCAATATTCTACAACAACCAATATCTAGCTAATATCACCCAGGTTATATCTTAAGCTACATGTGCTTATATACAAATAGAAATCATTTATTCAAATCTAGTGAAGGTTTTCGATAATCTGGACCATGAATTGTTAATATCTTCATCTAATACAACATAAACACTCTCCAAATTTTTATTTCAAAATACTACACGAAGCGAAGAAAGGACAAAAGCTTACTCTTTTGGAAAACGTGGAACCTGGGGTGTAGGGGTTTCTGAGCTGAAAATGACCTATGGCCTATCTCGCTTCGGCACCAATTTGGAGCTGAATAAGTCTTTTGATCGGCTCTGATAGGTCCTGGTGATCGGTTGCGACGGTAATTGGGGATCCTTCTACGTGTCCTCGGAATTTGTTTAACGCCCAAGTGCTTCTCGCTCGGTCGTTGTGTAATTCTGATCGGCAACGGTTAACAACCTGCTGGCATACTCAACGGGGTGTTCTTCAGGTCCCTCCCCCTGGAATAAAACTGCCCCCAGGGCAAAATTGTTGACGTCGGTTCGTTCTTATCTTTGGGGCTTCTCCAGGTAGCGATTGCTCGAATCCGGTTGGGATCGGTGGTGATTCCTCCGGGTGTTAAAACGTGACCCAAAATTTTCACCTTTGCTGGACAAAGACATGTTTTTTCTCGGTTGGCTGACATGGACTCGCTGGATAATAACTTGAAAACATCCTCTAAGTCGCTGCAATGTTGTTCGAATGTATTGGAGAGAATAATTGACGTAAAGGATGTGCGTTCGATTCGGAGGCGGTCCATTGTTCGTTGGAACGTTGCGGGAGCATTCCGTAGTCCAACCGGCATTCGTTTAAATTCTAACAGGCCAATCGGGCAGATAAATGCAGTTTTTTCGATGTCGGCCTCTGCAACGGGGATCTACCAGCAACCACTTCGTAGGTCGATGGTAGATATAAACTTACTGGTGGACCCGTTGTGTAATAAGTCGTCCATTCGGGGTAGTGGATGCCTGTCCGGCATCGTGACGGTGTTGACTGCACGTAATCTACGCATAATAACCACCGACGTCTGGATAATGTCATCTCCGAGAAGCTGTTGGATTTGTCGCTCTAACTCTTCTTTTTTCGGCGGCGACATCCGATATGGTTTGGCACTGGTCGGCGGGTGGCTACCGTTGTCGATGTGTTATAGGTGGTTTCGGGTTGGCGAACGTATCCGTGTGTCTGTCTAGTATGACATTTAGAGCCTGTTTCGTCGTCTCTTAGATGGAGGTCAATTATGGCGATTTCCATCGGCTCTGAGGTAGAAACGAAATAGTGCGGACTCCTCTGGCTGGATTTTCCGTGGCGGTTCCGGAAAAAATAGCTGGATATTTTCCTCGTCGGCGACTTTCTCTTTAATCTGAAGCTTGTCGATTTTGAGCTTCTCTGCGTCGTACGATGGGCGTTGTCCTCCGGAAAACGTTTTCCCATATCCAGAGTGATTTCTGCCTGTTTTACTAAATTGATTCTAAGCATAGTTTCTATGGACAGGCTGTCCGGCAGGATACAAAATGTTGTGGGTACGACCCTATTTTTCAGGATAACGTTAGCATCGGTCATCAGGACTGTATTTGTAGTTGCTCAACTATTCGCAAACGTTATCTCTCTGGTCCCTTTCCAAAAGGTATGCCCAATCCGTTTCAGTGCGTCGTACAGTTTTAGTGATGCGACTGTTACGTGAGAGCCGGTGTCGAAGAGTGCGTATTCCGGTTTTGACATTTATATATATGTATGCGGTCGTTTGGGTGTACGATCGTGGAAAGCGACGAAATATGATTCGGCTGGTGAAACTTTCTCTTTGTAGTGGAATATTTATTTCCAGCATACGATTCATCAGGGTCTAGAACTGCTGTTCCGTCATTATTATATTGTTTGCCATGCTTCTCGTTATCCTCTTTCTAGTTTGTCTAGTTTGAAAGGGTACCGCGGGTGTCTACCAACCGCGGTGACATTTTTATGGACCAACGGCGATTATTATTTAACACAACCACAACCGCTAACAATAGAAGGGGCAATTGAATATACTAGAGAAAAGGAGTAATGCGATGCGAAGATGCGAGGGCTTCATCTCGGCGCTCTTCGAACTGAGGGTGAACGTTACGCCACTTATTATTAATTAGATATGAATATTGTGATTTTATTGATAATATATGTGATTCGTTCCTATTTACATAACTGGTCTCAAATTTTTGAAATTAGTGGTTTTTGATGAAATATATAGCTACTAGTGGTCTACCCCATGGTTCTAACTTGGACCCTTTATTTATTTTGTTTTTAATTATCTTCGGGCTCCTCTCTTGCACATCATATTATAGAATTACAGAAAACATACATAAAACTTTGGGCGAGACAGGCACGTGCGGAGTTCTCAATCATAAAATATTATTTTTCACTCAAACCCTCCTTTTACCATGGTTTGAGCTATGTTTCCTCTTCGACATTCGGAATCTTTTATATATACTTTATTCTGTTCTTTTGTTCCCTCCCTCAGCCAATAGCACTGGGGTTAAAAGTTTGAGTCTAGGTTTGCGTGTCGCTTTTACTGATGCTACACAAAATTTTGCCCATAACAAGCTGCTTGAAATTTAAGTTATGCCTTTAACTGCCACGAGATATATGCATGCTCTGAACACACTCTCACTTGAAACAGCAAACCCATGAATTTCCACTTGGACTCAGATTTTGGGAATCACCTTCCGTGGTATGGTTATATCCGCAACGTTGTACAATTGGTCGTCGTAAGGTTGCCAACGTTTAAGATAATCATGTGGTAGTAAATCATCCCAGGAGCACTGAATTTTCCAAAGTCTTGGATCAGCGATTGTCACGGTTGCTAATAATCCAAGGGGATCATGTATTCTGGATATGTATCTCAAAATAAGACGCTTTATAATCACTACTGCCTTAACTTACAGCTCAATATGTTGTTCCTAATACTGATACGTCGTTGTCGCTGTTGGTTAACACTGTCACTGAATCGAGTCCGCCGAAGTTAAAGTCCTTGAAATAGATTTTACATTGCTGGCCCAGCAATAAGTTCAAATCCTCTTTTTATGAGGAGGGCACTCACTTGGTCGCATTCTTTCACTAGGTCTGTTAATTTATCAGCTCCGGAAATTAAATTGCCTACGTAAAATTCTAATAAGCACACTGGCCTTCAAACTGCAAAATTGTTTGTTTTCAATTGGATGAGTTCACGAAGGGAAAGAATTTCCAAATAAGCAGCAGAGGCCTGTATATCTTCCTCACATCCGCCGTGATGACGAATTATCGTATTCTCATCCTCAACATGATTGCCTATAAATCGTTCTACAAAGACGGGCTGATCAACAGGATGTCTTTCAGCGAAATTCCGGTGGATGTAAGCGATGATTCGTTAAATACGACGCGTAATTTTGTTGTTATGCTTGCCTCCTTAATAACGCAGTGATGAGGTAAATATTAACAGATCTCATTATGGCCACCTGTTCGCTGCATGTGACCTAGTGTCTTTTCGTATTCTCTTATGAACTGGCTGTATTATTTGTAGATATGTGGAGTGTTCTAAAGTCTGCGCTCAAACACAAAAAAACTTTCGCAGCGAGGATTTATAAAAATTGTTTCGTCGCTACTAACCGCTACTTCAAAATGTTGCTCGTACTGTCTGTCAATTAGCCAGAAACGAGAAATCACTTCATTTAATCCCAAAAGCCCTACGATTACATCATCGGATGATTCCTTTCGGCGATTTACATCGTGCGGGTGTGCAGTTATATAACCTGACACAATCCATTCAAATTTTGTATTGACTCACTTCGTAGTTTTCTTTCACTCAAAACATCATATAAGACTCCAGCGTTGAGAAACAAGTTAATTTCCTGAGGAATTTTGAATCTGCTAATTGTGCTCCTTGCGGAATCTTTAAATTTCTTGCGTCAATTTTGCCACTAGTGTTCTTAATCACATTGTTACGTTGAAAGATGAGATTTGCGACTTAATGTAAACACGCACTGCATTTATAATTTCCGTTCTCTCACCTCCTAGCCCTATGATTCGAGCATATGTAGGTTCTTGTTTAAATCCTAAACGTTTTGCACATCCTTCCATTTTGATCTTCAACACTACATATGTCAATAAATAATATTTTAATATATACTGTACTAACAACAAATGAAGAGTTGTTTGTTGCAGTCGACGGCTTGTTTTCACGTGGTGGTAAGTGTAAAAGCGAATGGTGTCTTACAACAATTTACATTAGCTTTGTTTCGTCTCTCTACTATACTAACTTCGCGAAATTGAAGACATCGGTATATCATGTGTGGTCGTTCACAAATAACACACTTGTTTTCTTGATTTTATATGAAGAAAGTTTTTGAAGGTTTCGTTGATGTTGTGTCATTGCTAACGTTTTGACGGCTTTTTGTGGCTTTCAGTTTAGTTTAGTTTAGTGACAACAATCACAATTTCTACATAAAAATTTTTTTTTTTTTGCTTTCGCAACGAGTTTATTATAGATCGAATAGTTAAAGAATCCAACTGGGCTCTGACGTTTTCGATTTCATCTATAGTTGGAATTTCATTCAAGGAGGTTAGAGCTTCTTCAAAATCAGTGACTGCAGAAAGAATTTGATTCTTGCTCCACTGTAGTTTTTTTCACAAGGGCCATAGCTGTTGCCACTTGACTGAACATGGTCTCACTTGTACATTCACACTTACACCTACAGTAGTTTGTCAAAGAGTGTTTGTATCACGAATATTTCAGATGTTATAGGTCAAGAATGAGATGATCATGCGTAAGCGATAATTCTCCGGGGAATTGAACGTGTACACTATCGTTCACGACGTTCACACAAGTTTTCACGATTGTTTTAATTACTATTACTATTATTACTAATTACTATTTACTCATCCAAATCGAAGGATCTAATTTACGACATATTTTAGTAAATTATACCTCGTTGAATAAAATTACACTTTATTGATAAACAAACGAGACAATGACATTTCGCTTGTAGCGTGATAAGTGTTATAATAAGTGTGATTGAGCGATGAAACTGAGTAATTGAATATCGGGAGAGGTAAAAACTGCACACAACACCTGTAGACTGTTAACAATGAACTAAACTTTTATTTTAAAAATAGTTTTAACAAAAACACATGAGGGCGCTGTTATACAAAATAAAAAATATAAACCAACAAAATAATAAATTCAAGATATGAAATCTCAATATCCCCACTATATCGATGAATTTACTGCAATTCTTTTAACCCTAAGCCCCTAATAAACTTATCATGCTTAATTTTACATAACGATTTAGTAAGAACATCCGCAATCATATCATCCGTGCTCAAGTATACAATTTTAATATTTTTGCTACTGACTGCATCCCGAACATTAAAAATGCAAAACCAGTGTATGATTTTCTATCCACTTCATTACTTGCCCAATCTGCATCCACATATCCTGTTAATTTGTCCTCACACTTTGTGTATTTTAGTCCGTACATTTTAGTACCCTTTAAATATTTTAAAATTCTTTTTAAACACTTCCACTGTCTTTCTGTGTGATTAACATTATACTGGCTTAAATAACTAACTAAAAAATCAATATCAGGTCTTGTCAATACTGCTAAATACATAAGACATCCTACAAGTTCTTGATATGGTACATAAATACAATTTTCCCTTGAAAATAACAATTTACTCTCAATAGGAGTACCAAATACTTTAGAGTCTAACATTTCAAATCGCTTTAACAAACTATCAATATAAACTTCTTGATCTAAAAATATACTGTCATCCGTTCTCCGGATTCGCATACCTAGACAGTATTTTGCTTCTCCTAAGTCTGTTATATCAAACTTATGACTTAACTCGTTCTTTAATTTAATACTTTCGACAACATCGTTTGTAAAAATGAAAAAATATAAATCGCAACTATAGTCAGCGCACTACCATTATGTTTTATATACAAACAATATTCGATCTGAGATCTCTTGTACCCTAAATTTGACAACTCATGATCTATTCTTAAATTCCAAGTCCTAGAAGCCTGTTTGAGCCCGTACACCACTCTTTTTAATTTACATACTTTGTTTTTACATTCGCAACACCCTCAGGTTGACGCATATACAAGGTTTCTGTAAGCTTGCCGTTCAAAAAAGCTGTTTTTACATCTAGATGGCTAATCTGTAAATCTAACTTGACCGCTAGTGCAATTAATAACCTCAAGGTTGAGTGCCTTACAACAGGAGAAAAAGTTTCATCGTAGTCAATTCTTGCACGTTGTGTGAAACATTTCGCCACTAGTCTTGCACGATGTCTAATCTCTTTATCACCGCTTATTTTTCTTCTGAACACCCACTTGCAATCAATAATGTTGGCTTTTTCCGGAATATCAACCAAGTCCCATGCATCATTTTTCTTAAATGATTCTAATTCCTCTTGCATCGCAGCTAGGTTTCATCTACTGAGGTTGGATCGCTCGTGCTGTCCGTTGCACAAGAATAAGAAACGTAATCTGGCCAAAGTTTTGTCTTGGGTTCTCTTTTCGATCTTCTAACACCTTCCTCTGGAACTGCCAGTACGGAATCGTGATCTTTCTCTTCACTCCCCACTGAATCTGCACTATCCTCCTTTTTCATTGGTTCTGTCAGAAGTTTCTCCGTTACCAGAACTTTAATGTCATCAATTGGTTCCTCGCTTATTATTACGTCTCGACTTAATAATACTGTATTTTTCTCACTGTCGTACAATCGATAACCTTTTGTTCCGTCTCCATATCCTACTAAGATGACCTCTTTGGATTTCTTACTCCACTTCTTGCGTTTTTGTTTTGGAACATGAGCCATTGCAACACTTCCAAAAATTTTTATGTTACTGAGATCTGGCTTCATACCTGTCCACATTTCATATAGTGTTTTCTCAAGCCCTGCAGCTAATGAACGATTACGCAAATATACTGCTGTATTAATTGCTTCAGCCCACAGTTTAATTTCTAATTTTGCATCAAACAGCATGCATCGAGCTTTCTCAACTAATGTCCTATTCATTCTTTCAGACACTCCGTTTTGCTCAGGTGTATATGGTACAGTTAACTGATGCTCAATTCCATTATCCTCCAAAAACATATTAAACTTTTCATTGCAGTATTCCCGTCCATTATCCGATCTTAAAACTTTTATTTTGCAATCTTTCTGGTTTTCTACAAAAGACTTGAAAATCTTGAACACCATTTTACTTTACTGTATTCATCTTCGAATAGCACAAAGTATCTTGAACCACCAATCGACTTCATCTCCATGGGTCCACAAACATCTGAATGGATAACCTCCAATAAATTACTTGCCTTTGTCTTCGAGCTCTTGAAAGGAAATCGAGCTTGCTTCCCTTCACAGCATGTTTTGCATTGACCGAGACTCTCCGATTTGAAATTAATTCCACTAGCAAGATTGTCTTTCAATTTCTTTAAATCAGTTATATTTAAATGTCCAAGTCGCCTGTGCCACGTCCTTACAGAATCATTACATGTCAGCATGCACTATTCAAACTAAGTTTGTAAACATTACACATCAATTTTGCTGTTACAACCAACAATTTCTGTGAATTGAAAATCTTGCATCCTTTTTCATCGAACTCTACCAAGTTCCCCTTCTTCACCATTTCACTCACTGAAAGAAGATTTGCTTTTAGTCCTGGCACATAAATTACTTGCTTGACTACCAAATCAAACTTGCTTGAATGTACTGTAGTAGTAATGTTAATGTCACCAACACATTCCACTTTTAGTTTATCATTGTTCACAATTAAAATTTCAGACACCGGTACGTTATACGAAATGTTTTTCATCAGCCGTTTATTAGCTGTCATGTGAAAGCTGGCCCTTGAGTCCACGTACCAGTCATTTTCATTCAGCACAAACCCCGCTAAAATAAACCGCACTCAAAGCACTGGAAATTCTATTCAGACACTTGTTTTTATAATGACCGATAATTTAACATTTTTCATCTGCCCCGTTCTGGGCCCATAACCTGTTTTAATAAGTGTGATTGAGCGATGAAACTGAGTAATTGAATATCGGGAAAGGTAAAAACTGCACACTACACCTGTTGACTGTTAACAATGAACTAAACTTTTATTTTAAAAATAGTTTTAACAAAAACACATGAGGGCGCTGTTATACAAAATAAAAAATATAACCCAACAAAATAATAAATTCAAGATATGAAATCTCAATAATAAGCATCATCAAAATGTGAAAAAAAAAAAACTAATAAATATAACAGACAAATATCTTTTTTCTCTAACATTTTCAACAAAGATTGACACTGAAAAGATTTATTTTCATATCTAACGCGATGAAGAGCATCAAGTACCCAAAAAAGAAAATATTTTGGAGGAAAACGTTATAAAAGATTAGACAAAGTTGTATTAATTCATTAGATTCGTCCCTGAGCTGTACTTATTTTATTATTTAAAAGGCTAGCTTGAAACTTGGTACAAATTACTTGTTTTACACCTTGTATTTTCCTTCATCTTATTTTATTATTTGGTTTGTCTAATGTAGAGCATGTGTGTTTACATTTTTTTGCTCTACTCATTATAAATCGGTTTAAGTTTACTTAAAGTGTTCTTCATTAAAATTGATTATTTCTTTCTTCAAGTTCATTTTTGTCGATTCATAAAATGGAATCGCTACTAAATTGAATTTTTGCAATACGAAAAATACGGAGAATTTTAAATATAAAAGCATATTTCGATTTTAGGCATGTACTTTTAGAATATTCAATATTTACTGGTAAAAGACAATCCTACTAATAGATGTAAATAAAACTCTCTATTTTGAGTTTACAAATATTATAAAATTAATATATCAAATTTGCCTTGTAATTTGTGTTGGAATTAAATACAACTTACTTCTTATTTTTACCCCTTTTTTTATTAAAATAAATCTCATAATACATTTAACAAACTATATGAATGACTATTATCTATAATATTGTGATATGCGTATTTAATAATAATTACAGTTACTTGTTATTCTTTTCTATACAAGAATTTAATAATAAAAAATTGTTTAAAGCGAGTATTTTTTTTCAGTTGGTTTGACAACAAAAGCTTTACAGCAAACGGTGGTCGCCTTTCCTAGAGACAAGCGAAGTTATCAAGAAGCCATGAACCGGCCCATCTCCATAATAAGTTATGATCCTCCTGAGTATCAGGTATTGCAAATCAAATATTCCGATATTTCGATTTAATCGACGTAATATTTTAAATAATTGTTAATAATGTCTAAAGGAAACGTTGCACGAGAACGAGGAAGTGACGACGACCACGTCGAAGAAGCGATACTCGACGCTAATCAATGGCCACTCGGATGAAGCGGACATCGTGGAGAAGACGCCTCTCGTTGCTCAAGATAAGAGACCCAAACCGGAAAACAAGTTGTTACAGAACATGTCTTCCGGGTTGGGTACTACTAACGATAGCAAAGGTAAGAGGCATACTGATTTTTCTGCTCCGCCGAAGATACGAAGCATCCATCTTTCATTGACATTTTTCCGCCAGCTTTTGCATTGATTTCACATCAAGCTCTCAGCGCAAAAATACAAATCGAAGGTAATATATTCACCACAAACTAGAACGAAAGATCAAAATTAATCACAGACAATTTTTTAATCGAAGTAGAATTCTTTGAAAACTCTTTTATCATATTTTAAATCTAATATAATAATTATAATTATAACAATAATTATTGTTAAGTTAAATAAGGCATCAATAAAAAATCTAGCATCTAGTTTCCACATACTTTAAAAATTTGAAATATCAACATTATTATAATTATCCTTGTAAATTATTTAGCGTTAACATAATGCTGACAATTTGTTTAGATTAATGCACTTGTTGTATTCCATGTTTTAATTTTCAGTTTCTTGGCATATGTTTCGTATTTGGCAAATCAATTTTAAAATGAAAACAACAAACCTAGTAAACATTTCTTCCATCAAGAGTGTAGCTTGGGAAGTATTAATTTTATAATGCTGACGATGTATAAAACTTGGGCACATGCTATTTTATATATTTACTATGGAAATCGCATATATTTACCTTAATCGATGCTAAGCCTTTCAATAGTGTCCTAAATAAACTACCTTTCGGTGTATATATAGATGTATTTAATTTTGTCAGCTTGCAAAGCATTGCGTAAATTAAAACAATCCATGAGATATATGATGGAATTTTAGAGATAATAATTTTTTATTCAATTAATTGATTTTATTTACTTATCTAAAACTATACCTATTTAATCATAGCATTATATAATACTGTAGAAAAGTGGCTTACGAGAATCACTGCAAATAAATTGATCGACGCTATTTGCGAGTAAAGCCTGTGTCCGGAAGCCTCAGTAAGACGAGGGGCAATTTAATAAATTGGAGATTATATGCACGCCAGGCAACAAGTGGTCGGTTTAAAAAGGCAGATGTATTTCCAGTCCATTATCTTATCACCGCCATTATCGCAAAAGGTGTTGTACACGCAACGGAAATATTTATGAAAGATAATTTCAACGTTCTCGATTTGATCGATTAAATCATCTTTTCGGTGCTTAGAAGGTGTCTGCGAAATCTGAGGTCGTCTTGGCAAAGCCATTACGAAGTGGATGAGCTGCAGCATAAACGTAAACGATCCCCGTATCCGGAGAATTGTAGATATATGGATTATCCGTACTCGAGAAAATAATTTCTGGGATCACATCATCTAAACCTTTAATATTTGCTTACAAGACAGTTATCTACTTTAATAAGCAATCGGTATATTTAAGCTATTTACCTTACTGTCTTAATAACACGCCAAAGTTTAATAATCAATTTTACTTGATACTAATAGTAATTTAGAAATAAATTAGGGGAACATGGGGCAGAACCGATTGCTTAAGCACTTTGGCCTCTAAAAACCACATTTGATGAGATACCTCAAAGTGTTTATCATCATAAAAATGGAAACATTTTAGAAGGACTTAACATTAAAAGTGGACAAAATCTATTAGGTGATTTTAATACGTTGGTAGGCACAAGAGACAACAAATATACAACAATAATAGGCAGACATGGAGATGCCAGAAGGAATAGAAGTATCGAAAAAAATTTGTACATACATAATATGATAATTACAAATACCTTTTATGAATGCAAAAATATACACAAATATACAAGAAAATGCGCGAGCGGACAAAAGAAATCTATAATAGGCTTTGTATCAGGAGAGAAATATATTAGATGCAACACTTAAAAGACAAAATGAAAACGCTAGTGATAATTACTTAGTAATAGCAAAAATAAAGAAATAAGACTGAAAATATATATGAAATGTGATTAATATTCCAACTTGAAATATGAACAGACGAATATATACAAAACTTGAAAACAGGACTGAGATAAAAGAAAGAGTAATAATAACAGCATTTCTCTACTAAGCACAACAATAAAAATTTAGAAAAAATACTAAACAAAAAGTTAAGGAACAAAATAAAAAGGAGATAAACGAAGCATAAAGAAGATATAAATAAGGAAGATGTAGATAATCCTGACTAATGAAAGCATATCCAAACACACAAAAACTATATATAGAACCTTTTTTTTTGTAAGTTCTATGATCATAAGCAGTTTCCGTCATCTATCTATCTATTTTCACCTGGTTTAATTTCTACTTCGTTCAATACATCCTCCAACATATCGTAATAGATTTAAGAAGCTTAATCATTCACTTGCTACTGCAATGCTTTAAAATGAAACCGTACATAATATATATGAATATGTGAAGTAAAATTAATACAGTGAAATTTTTAGATGAGAGCGTTGAGAGCGTGGAAATGAAGAACTTCAACAGGGGTACGTCGGGGGATACGGAACACGACGAGGAATCAGCGCTCTGTCCCCAACGTGGTCAAGACGAAGGCAAGAAAATCGGTGAGGATGGCGAGGAAAAACCATGGCAGGCTTTAGTATCTTACGTTGATGAATTAACAGTTGGCGGCAGGAGGAATTCCAAGGGACAGTACATCGATGGAATGGGAAGTTTTCCGTATTTCGGAAGGAATAAGAAAGCGAGGGACCCGCCCGATTGTTTTCCTTTGCATTGCTATCAAAAGTAAATATTCCGTTGGCGTTTGAAGCTTGAGCCAAAATTGAATTTTTAGTTCCGATGCAGCTATTCATATTTTATAATTTCAGATGTGCATGTTGGGATAAATGCCTAAAGACAAAGATTGGCTTGAAATGGACGAAAGGTCGAACAGCGGTTTTATCTGTTGTCGATACGCCGGCTTTTGAATGGTTCATACTAGTGTTAATATTCGCCTCTAGTGTAACGTTATGTTTCGAAGACATCCACCTAGATGATAACCCGCAATTGAAAACGGTCCTATACTGGACCAATTTAGCGTTCTCGATGATTTTCGTTATCGAGATGGTATTAAAATGGATTGCGCATGGCTTCCACAAGTACTTCACCAGCTTTTGGACGCTACTCGACTTCCTCATAGTTTTTGTAAGTGTAGAAAATTCATACATGAGCTTCATTAATTGCTTTTTCGTTCATTTTCAGGTTTCATTATTCAGTCTGTTGATAGAAGAGAACGAAAATTTACGTGTATTGCGTTCTCTGCGCACCTTGCGCGCACTTAGACCCTTGAGGGCGATTAGTAGATGGCAAGGTATGCGGATCGTGGTTAACGCCTTGATGTACGCCATCCCTAGCATCTTCAACGTCCTCCTAGTGTGTTTAGTGTTCTGGTTAATTTTTTCAATCATGGGGGTGCAGTTTTTCAGTGGGAAGTTTTTCAAATGCCTAGACGATGACGGTGAAATTCTACCCGTTTCAGTAAGTATTCACCCATATAAAAAGAAATCTATAACACAATCGAAACTAAATTACATATAATAAAAAAATATATAAAATAATAATAATCGTTAAATACTACATAGTTAACATTACGATTACTCAATTAGGTTACTATTATATATGTTATTATTTACAGTTGTAAAATTGTTTAAAAATTGTCATTTATTGCTTCTATTTTTCTTTTTCATAAAAATAAACACAAATAATCTTTACTAAACAAACATTTCAATATATAGAGGAACTAGATTGTCATTTTCATTTTGCCGTAAACAGTATTTACATTATTTTATTTGCAGATTGTAAATAATAAATGGGAATGTGACGAGCAGAATTTCACATGGGTCAATTCAAAAATCTCTTTCGACCATGTCGGCATTGCGTATCTCGCCCTCTTTCAAGTGGTAAGTTAAACACCAATATAAATTCGTTACTGATACAAAAAATAAATATCACCATCAACTTATATTATTCCGCAAATAAATACGAATTTAGTGCCATACATACCTTCAATCATCAACAATTGTAACAATAAGTAACGGTCGCTACCATCATTTTCAATAAGTACGCAGTTATAGTTGCACCTATGAATATCACTCGCCTAAAATAAAGTGTTAAAACTAAGAAAGAAAAATACTGTAATATTAATGTTTTGTAGGCGACGTTCGAAGGCTGGATGGAAGTCATGGCAGACGCTGTGGACGCTAGAGGTGTGAATTTACAACCTCAAAGAGAAGCAAACTTGTATGCATACATTTACTTCGTAATATTCATTGTTTGCGGATCCTTCTTTACACTTAACTTATTCATTGGAGTTATCATTGATAACTTTAACATGCTTAAAAAGAAGGTAGGTAAACGGTTGTAGATGTTGTAATACCGTTTTCTTGGAATATGCGGTGTTTGTTTTTAGTATGAAGGTGGTGTCCTGGAGATGTTCTTAACAGAAAGTCAGAAACATTATTACACGGCGATGAAGAAGTTGGGGAGGAAGAAACCGCAGAAGGTGATCAAAAGACCATTAAACCCCTTCCTTGCTATGTTCTATGATCTATCAAATTCTCGACGATTTGAAATCGCCATCTTTGTCTTGATTTTCCTCAATATGCTGAGCATGGGCATTGAGCATTACAATCAACCCCACGCTGTTTTCTTCATACTAGAAGTTAGCAATGCCTTTTTTACAACCGTATTTGGTCTAGGTATAAAACACCCACTCATTGAAATGAAACTCTAATTTATCTGCATGTCTTCTCGTCACCTTTTTCAGAGTCTATTGTTAAGATTATCGGGTTGCGGTACCACTATTTCACCGTGCCGTGGAACGTATTCGACTTTTTACTTGTACTGGCTTCCATTTTCGGTATCCTGATGGAGGATATCATGATCGACTTCCCCGTTTCTCCTACGCTCCTCAGGGTTGTGCGTGTTTTCAGGATCGGTAGGATACTTAGACTTATCAAAGTAAGTATACATAGATAGCACGTTTATTATAAACAAATATTACGTGGGGTATTTTTTAGGCTGCGAAAGGAATCAGAAAGCTTCTGTTTGCACTAATCGTGTCTCTTCCTGCGCTTTTCAACATCGGAGCACTGTTAGCGTTAATCACCTTCATATATGCTATAATAGGAATGTTTCTATTCGGGCACGTGAAACAACAAGGCGCCCTCGACGATATGGTCAACTTCCAGACGTTCGGGAGATCGATGCATCTCCTCTTCCGCTTGATAACATCAGCAGGATGGAACGACGTCTTGGAATCCCTGATGTTGGGACCTCCCGATTGCGATCCGACCTACCGCGGGCAATCGAACGGGGACTGCGGCTACCCGCTACTATCCATCATCTATTTCACTAGTTTTATAATAATCAATTATATGATCGTTATTAACATGTACATTGCTATTATTTTGGAGAATTTCAATCAAGCCCATCAAGAAGAGGAGATCGGAATCGTCGAAGACGATTTAGAAATGTTCTACATTAGATGGTCAAAGTAAGTATTTTGCTCATGGCTGTGGGGGTCGAATTAATCCAACACTATTTCTTACATGGTAATTTATTGGTTACATTGTACGTATTAACTGAAATAATCACAATTGGAGAATAATTAAAATCTGTAGAAGACTCTTGAAGGCTGCCGTTGCATGTCCGCTGATTAAATTGAATCTCTTCCATTAGATTGTAGAGCAAAGACAATATATTTAAACGTTGTGTAAAGAATATCTTATGCAAATAATGAGTGAAACTATTATTAACACTATAAATTGATTGGTGAAAACTTTGCATCATGTTTATTCAATCTATACAAAATAATTATAATTATTTATTGATTAGTGAATCTAAATGTTAAATAATTTTATGGCTAAAATTTGAATACTAACTATAACATTTCTTGAATCATTTTCAATATTATCTCTTACCGACTAACTATAACCGTTGAATGTTTGTACAATATCGAATAATGGAAACTTTGTATTATACTAACTATTCAAATATTTCTAACGTTATAATTTAGTTTTAGTGTATTATTTACAAAACTTAGTAATATAAATTTTGCCGTTTTTATTTGTTTTTTTTTGTGGCATTAAAGATATAATTTCAAAATATTTAAGGACAAAAATTATTCAGAAATAATTAAGATAGGTCAAAGATGCGCTAGCTAATGAACAACACATTGCGATAGGTCAAGAGTACGCTAAGACAATAAATACTGCATTAGCCTAGGTCAATAATACGCTAGGACAACGAATAATGAATTGGGACAGGTCAAGGGTACGTTAGACCAATAAATAATATATTGGGATATGTTAAGAGTACGTTTGTGCAACGAATAATACTTTTGTATCAAGAGTAGGTTAGTGCAATGAATAATATATTTGGATAGTTCAAGACAATAAATAATGTATTAGTCTAGGTCAAGAGCAGCCTAAGGCAATGCTTTATATCTTACGATTGGTGATTAAGGTGCTAGGATAATGAAAAAATTATTGAAATAATTTCCCTAAATTTAGTGGATTTTTTTTTTAAGTTTACTTTTAGTTACCAATTATTCTCTTCTCAAATTTATACTGAAAGTTCAGTTGGTACGCTAAGGCAATTCATAATGAATTAGGGTATGTCAAGGGTACGTTAAGAGCAAATAATGATATACTGGGTTAGGTTAAGAGTACGCTAAGGTAATGAATTATTTATTGAGATAGGTCAGGAGTACGCTAGAATAATAAATAAGGTATTAGCCTAGGCCAAAAGTACAATAAGGTAATGAATAATTAATTGGGACAAGAAAAGAATAAGTTAGAGCAATGAATAATATTTTGGGATAGGTGAGGAATACGCTAAGAGGTAAAGAGTACGATAAGGTAATGAAGTATTTCTTGTAATAGGTGATGAGAGTGCTAGGAAAAAATTATTGGAATAAGTCCACCTGACTTTTTTAAGATGTAAATGTAAACAAATATTTTTTTAAGCTGAAACAACAGCTTAACTTATTAATAGGCTAATTAATAGTTTCGGGAAATTGCTAAAATTTGTAATTTGGTTTCAGTTTTAACAAAAACAGTAAAATCTCTCAAAAATAATATTTTCCTTTTTCGTTACGAAATTATAATTATTTCCAGTTTGTACTAAAGAGAAAAGAAAATAGAGAAAACAATTTATAATTTTCTAAAATAAATCAAAAACAGTTTTCATAAAATTTACAAATCAAAAATCATAAGAAAATGTATATGAAAATTGAAATTAAAAAAAAAACTAAAAATAATTTTATATAAAAAATTATAATTTGCTAAAAAAACAACAGTTTCTATGAAATGGAATGAGATGAAATTTTACAAGAAATAACAATTTAAAAAACAATAATAGCTAAATAAAAACAGTTAAATGTTTTTAAAGGATTATCAAAAAGAATTATAATTTATTATAAAAACATTAGTTTTGTAGAAACAACATTAAGAATTTTCTTAAATCCAGTGTTTAGAAAATATTAAAAATGTAATTGCAATAATTGAAAAAATTCCAATTTAGTTTTCACTAAAACAGGAAAACCTGTCAAAAGTAATATTTTCTTTTTCCTAATTTGTACTAAAAGGTCCTGTATTCCTTTTTTTGTAAAAACATTGAAAGTTTATAAAAAAACAATTGATAATTTACTAAAAAATATACGAAAACAGTTTCTTAAAACAGAAAAAAATAATTTTCTTAACTAAACTATTAAAAAAACAGTTGAAAATTTTATAAGATAAAAATAAAGAAATGCTTTCAATTATATTAATAAAACCAATTAAAGCAATTCAAATTTTACCAAAAACAATTAAACTTTAAATGTTTAAAAACATTTAAAAACTTCGCTTAAAATAGTTAAAAGTTTATCCAAAATAAATAATAGGTAATTAGCTAAACAATAACAATAATAATCATTTTCAATAACAATTATTTTCAAATTTACATAAAAACAGTTTTTACCAAAAAGACAATTAAAAATTCACTTTTTTAAAATTGTACTGAAAAGCCCTGTATTAGTTTTTTTTTTTGATAAAAAAAACAATTCAAATTCTGCAATTGTTTATTTGCTAAAAAAATTACATGAAAATTATAAAAACAGCTGTCATAAAACTTCCTGATTTTAAAAAAAAAAGTTAAAAAAAAATATGCATGAAAACAGTAAATTTTGGAATAAAAATTAAAAAGAAAACGATTAAAATCTTTATAAAAAATATTAGTTTTGCGAAAAATGTGAGAATTTTGTTAAATCTAGTTGCTTAGAAAATACTTAAAATTGGATCAAAATTTTATAAAATAAATAATAAAAATTTATATGAAAACAGTTTAAAATTTCCCTAAAACATATATTATTTTACAACAAAGAAAATATTGCCTTCTTTTTTTTATTCAGCAAATTTCTAAAAACAAAAAAAAAACATTTGTTATACTTTTTAAACAGATCAAAAATTAATTGAAAATTTACTACAGAAACAGTTCTACAAGTTACAAAATAAAAATTTGCTTTAAATTGTATGAAAAAAATGAATTAAAAATTAAATCAATTGAATTTTTACCCAAAAAAATACACATTTGTTAAAAATCAGTAAAAACAGTAAAAAAAGTTTAAAATAGGTCGAATTTTATCATGAAAATAATAGACAACTAGCTAAAAACAATAATAATAACTTTTTAATAACAAATAGTTTCAAATTTTCATACAGTTTTTTCAAAAAAGCAATTAAGAAATTTGTAATGAAAAGTATTAGTATTTTTATTTTTTTTTAAAGTCCTAATTTTGTTGGAAAAATTGTTAGTTTGCTAAAAAAAAAACACGAAAAACAGTTGTTGTAAAACAGAAACACGAACTATTGAAAATTTCTTAAAAAACAACAATTTCTCAAAAAACTTTTTCAAAAATTGAAGAAGTGAAAATTTAAAAATAAGACCTTTGGTTTAAATTATATGAAAAAAGATTAAGAATTAAAGAAATTGTTCTTTCTGAGTATATGTCAACAATTTGTCAAATAGCATTAAAATCTGTTTGAAATCCACTTAAAATAGTTTTAACAACAAATAAACAGGTAAAAACAATTTTAAATTTTCTATAACAAATAATTTCTAATTTAATAAAAACAGTTTTTCATTGAAATGCCAAAGACAATTGTAACTGTTCCAAAACGCATGTTAATTAATTGAGTAGTTAATTGAGATACGTTTTCTATAACTTATGTACAATCAATTTTTGCTGTGTTAATACAAAGTTATCGCTCTATTAAACTTATATATTCTTTACATAACAATGGATATTTCGTTCAATCAAATGACACAATTCCTGCACATACAAAACAAAAAACTAAAAATCATTCATTCTATAAATAATTCATTACGTAGAACATTTGTTGAAAATTTGTAGATAGTCATTTTTAAACCTTTGTAGATGGCGATGATTAGTTTTTAAGTAAACTGTCTATATTAGATAGACAAGAAAGGCCAATAATTAAAATCTCTAAGAACTAACATTACTATCGGTGAGTTTTATGAGTACGTGAAAATATTTATATTAAATAAAACAATAGTTTGGCACTTTTTTCACTTGGTTTATTTTATAGCTAAATGTACATTTCGGTCACAAAGTGACCATTATCAATAGCAAACTAAATAAATGACAGAAAATCAATCTAATATATACCTGCTCGGATTAGGAAAATGAGGAGGAGGTTAACAATTTTGTTAGTAATTGGGTTTTTTCGGGATTAGTGTTTCTAGTAATGGATTATTTAAAGCGGTTAAGTCGAAATTCAATAATTTGTTTTGATGCTTTTTCATATGGATTGCTTCTAACATGTTTAAATTGTAATTATTGGACATTTTAAATAATTTTACACTGTCTACCGAAAATTTATGACCTGTTCTTATCGAATGATGGGCAACTGCTGACTTTTCTTCATTTAAATTTTTTATATGATACATATGTTCTTTAAATCTGGTCATTACGTTTCTCCGGGTTTGGCCTACGTACAGTTTGTCGCAATGGGAACATTGTATTAAGTAAATACCGGATTGTTCTAATTTATTTGTTTTCGAAAATGTGTTTCCTAAAAGTATTTTTAATTTTGAAGTTGTGTAAAAAATTTAATTTACAACCAGCTCACTACACAACTTCAAAATTAAAAATACTTTTAGGAAACACATTTTCGAAAACAAATAAATTAGAACAATCCGGTATTTACTCAATACAATGTTCCCATTGCGACAAACTGTACGTAGGCCAAACCCGGAGAAACGTAATGACCAGATTTAAAGAACATATGTATCATATAAAAAATTTAAATGAAGAAAAGTCAGCAGTTGCCCATCATTCGATAAGAACAGGTCATAAATTTTCGGTAGACAGTGTAAAATTATTAAAAATGTCCAATAATTACAATTTAAACATGTTAGAAGCAATCCATATGAAAAAGCATCAAAACAAATTATTGAATTTCGACTTAACCGCTTTAAATAATCCATTACTAGAAACACTAATCCCGAAAAAAACCCAATTACTAACAAAATTGTTAACCTCCTCCTCATTTTCCTAATCCGAGCAGGTATATATTAGATTGATTTTCTGTCATTTATTTAGTTTGCTATTGATAATGGTCACTTTGTGACCGAAATGTACATTTAGCTATAAAATAAACCAAGTGAAAAAAGTGCCAAACTATTGTTTTATTTAATAACATTACTATCGCTTAATAAAAGGACATTTTCAATAGTATTGCTAATTGTAGAAATTTTGTTTCTTTCTTTTCTCATTGTTATGTTATTTTAATTAAAATATTTCTGACAAATTCATATGCTAAAAGTACCCTAGAAAAAATATTATCTGCAATGAAAGATGTGAATATGGAGACTATTAATTTCTATACACTTTTATAATTTTATATACACTCTTATTTTATTTATTTAATTTTCTTACACTCATTGCAATTGTTTCGTCACACTGTGGATTCTTCATAGGAAAGAATATTTTCTGTTATTAAGAAAAAACACTATAAATTCTCTGCAATTAGCAATAAAAAACATCAACCGACAATTTTTTGTTAGTTCTTATGAGATATTATATCCAATCTTTTATTGTACTTTTTTAATTAAATTTCTGCCATGTGAAATAATGTATTTGCCGCCTACATCCTTACCCATGGCGTTTGGTGCATTACTTCACATCAATAGCTACTTGCTAGCCATACCTGACGATTGTATGCGATTCTGCTTAATAAATTTGATTGAATGATCATCCAATAGTATATTTTCTTAACTTGAACAATCGATGCATTCAAGAAAAGATTTCATTTGTAGATGCATTCTTTATGCCCACCTTCTCGAAACCATAAACAGACAATATATATCAGAATAAAACCAAACAAGAAAAAACACCCGTATACCATAAATCTAAAGACGAACACAGCTTGCACATAGCTTCAGTAGAAAAACAACTTCGAACATGAACAACTATCGCTTCGACTTTAGAATATTTCGCATAGTGTTGAAAATTTATATTTATATATATAATTACATACATGAATTTATTCAATGTTGTTGATCTTTTATTATTCTTAATTAGTAATTAGATTTAGGGCTAGCACCAGAGGGCTATCTAATTTAGTTGCTTTACGAAATGCATGTATCAAGAACAATTGGAAATCTATATCTATTTTATAATATTATATTTAAATTTTAACAGGTTAATAACTTTGATTTTTTAGCGTACGGTAAGATACATACATAAACTATGCACGCAAATGAAATCTCACGCAAAACGTTAAAAAAAAATAATATTTAACCGAAACCACACCAAACACAAACACACAGTTCAAACACGAAACACGACACCTTTTTTATTTTAAGTTAGAGCTTGAATCTTTTGCAAATGTATTAAATCATGTCTTGTGTTTTGCAGGTACGATCCACACGCCACACAATTTATTCGATTCTCTCAATTGTCTGATTTCATAGCTTCTTTAGACCCGCCTTTAGGCATATCGAAGCCAAATACTGTCGCTTTGGTCAGTTTTAACTTACCTATAGCTAAAGGGAATAAAATCCACTGTCTGGACATTTTGCACTCGCTCGTTAAACATGTACTGGGGCATGTAGAGGAGACCGATAATTTCAGACAGGTAGGGGCGACTTCGTGTGTGACTTTGTTAAACAGGGGTGGATAAATTTGTTTCGTTTGCAGTTGCAAGACCAGATGGATGTCAAGTTTAAAAAGCAGTTCCCGACTAGAAAGGAACTCGAAATTGTCTCTTCCACGCGAATTTGGAAGAGGCAGGACAAAGCTGCTCGCGTTCTCCAGAAGGCGTTCAGGGGTTATATAAAGTAAGTATTTAGTCATGTCGTAACAGAAAATATCCACACATTTTGTAAGTATAATTTTATTAAAACGAACATTTCTGTTGTTCATATCATTCCTAGATTCTGAACCAAATTTCCTATAATCTTAAATATAGGCCACACGTAAATATAATGGATTTATCCGGACTGTTTTAAGTAAAAAAAACTCCGTTTGTAAAATCCTGAATGCTCACACTTAATGCCTTGTCCTTCGAAGTAACTCTTTAATAACATAAGAAATTTTAAGTTAGAGCTTAAGGTATTACTTGATGGAGTAAGTTAGAGCTTATTGTATTACTTGATGGAAACAGCTATTAATAATGGTAAAACTAACATTTTGTTCCAAGAGAAACAAAATTTAAACTAATTAGAAATAAAAAATGTACAACCATATATAGTGGAGCAGATAAAATTAATGAATAATTCCGCAATTAAAATGGTGTCGGCCTCGATTAGCTCAAGAAATTAATCCCCTTGTTGATAATCTCTAATCCCTCCAGGAGGGTAAGCTTTCTTCCCTTTCTGCAAATTTTAAGCACCGTCATCATTCTCAAGTGATGACCGGTTATTAGTGTTCTGCTAACCTAGGTGTTGTTTACCAATTCCTGATTGCTTTTTGATATCAAAATTTACCACGGAACCGACCAAAGACACTATAATTTCCAATGATTCCTTTCAAGCAGCTTAAATTAAACAATCGGTACTTAACTCATTCATACAGAGAGTTGTTATTTTTCAAATAAAACCCCCTCAATGGGATTAACAAACCGTAGGTAACTCATTCATACTAATAGTAACACCAATTGATAAAAAGTAATACAACAAAGAGTTCAACATCATATATAAGATTGCCCACAATAATGGTTAGATGAGGTGTAACGAAATTAATAAATAAAAAGAAGCGAAAATGAAAACATAATTGTAACAGAAACGTCAATGGATTTGCATATTCTTCTATCATTTTACAACAAACACACTTAGCAAACAAGTTTATCACAACATTCTTGCCTCCACCTCCAATTAATCGATGATTAATCTAAAAAATGTAGTAGTGGGCTTACGTGGTTATACTTCGTTTGTTTTATAATTTCTGATGTATTGTGTTGTTATAGACGTAAGAGAGAAATAGAACTGGAGGAGGAGTTGGAAGACGAACAGACGCAAACGTCGTCACCAGGTGATTGGAAGGGTCGCCTCTCGGCATTCTTGCATGTTCATCGAGGGAGTCGCGCCTCCTCTCGCAAGTCCTCACGGGCCTCAGACGCGAGCGACCTAAGTGAGTTGGGTGGTCCGTGGCTGAACCTGCCGCTTCTCCTGCTGTCGAGCGCGGCCAACATGGACCCTGAGGAGTTGGATTTGTCGCGCGAATCCGCCGATGTAAGCATCAAGATAAGTGGGGCGACCCCAGACGCTACCACACCAAACTCATCCATACCACCATCCCATCAACCCAGACGACGCAGCATGTACAACTTCCCTTTCTTGCTCCGCCACCAGGACGCGGTTGAGACGCCCGACGACGCCGCCTCGCCGCCGCTGCCGCTGAAACGAGGGGGCATGAAGACTAGCGGCACCGCGCAATCCCTCCACCCCGCCATGGCGGACGACCCCAAACCGAAACGCGGCAGCATCATCAGGCGAAAGCGCTCCGTGAAGAACAAAGCAGGTGCACACAACGTTGACATTGTTGACCCAAAGCATGGCACTGATGTTAGCATTTTAGTAACGGAAGCCTCCCCAGAATCCCCAGCCGGTGGGACCAGACCCCCGCTGCACAGACAGCAGAGCGAGGCCACGGTAGTGCAAGTGCTCGTGCACAGGGAGAGCGAGGAGTACAACCAAGATGAAGAGGAGATGATCCCCATAGTGCAACAGAGATCGGAGAGTGTTTCCGACTTTCAAATTATCATACCGGACTCGCATAATAACAGAAACGAGCGGTCACGCGACAGCTGATCCAAATCTTACTACATGTAAATAACGCACGTACATATTTGCAATAATAATTATAGTGTATGAAGACATCGACACAACTTTTAAAGTAGGAATTGCGTAGGCGTTATTTTCTTAAAGACATAAGTTGAAACATTACTTGAAGAATAATGGTAAAGTGAATTAATTCTAATTAAATAAAAGAAGAGACGCATTGTAAATACTGTTTTAATATGTTGGTAGGACAATTATTTACTGTTATAAACGTTCAATCTCATTCTAAGTCAATTATTAAGAGATAGATTAAGGTATTATATCTCTGGAAATCGTACAATCAATAGATATCAAAGTAGTTAGCGATGAATAAACTATAATTAAGTAGCGAAGCGACGGCCTACTTCACACCAATAAATCAAAAATAAAATATCACTTGAAAAACAAATGAAAATCAAACATATCATAGCTAACTCTTTTTGCAGATTACACTATTTTAAATAAATTAACTAAAAAAAAGAACAACGTACCGTTAGTGTGAAGTGGGCAGGCTTTGATGTACACTAACTATGTATTAAAAACAAAACTATAAATGGATAATCGGCCTGGAAATATTGCACGATAATTGTAAATAATTGCTGTATTGTAAAGTGTGATATTTTTACGCCATCATAGTGTTAATTTAAACGATCAAAGCTAATTGCGGAGGAAAAAATTATTTCTAGCTTAAAAATATTGACAATATTATAAAAAAAAAACAAAATGAAAGGGCCTACAATTATAGTATAAGTTGGCATTAGAAAACGATACGATAATAAATTAAGCCGATTACAGGAATTCGCTTAACGATTGTACATCGCGTGTGGATCGTTTTTTACAACAAATTTTATTAGACTAAGAGCGCTTGTCGATCTTCCCCCTCTATCCAGAAACCGAAACAGTCCGGACGGTGATGCTTTTTCATTTACAATATGCATGCATGTAATTTTAACATAAATTAATATCGAAACTGAGAAACTTGGAGATGATCATACAGGGGCCAGCTAGAGTGCATTGGAATATAGTTATAAAGTTTGTTACTTACTTGACACACTGAAACATTGTAAATATGTACACTACTAGTGATTCGCTTATTTAAGAAACGAGATCGTCAATGCTAGAAGCAGTTGATTTTTATTTGTTAGCGTGTTCAATACCTTCCCCAAAAATACTTTTTTGTGATATTCGATAATTTTAAAGGCATTCACCTTGTTACGGAGATATATATATATATTATATGAAATATCGTTGTGATTTTATTATTGTGTGCGGCAGAATTTTAATGATATTTAATGCCAAAATATTTTAATAATGTACATAAAGTTTATATATATTTTTCGTTACACATTCTGTTAGCCATTACATATATTGTTAGTTGGACAATTTTACCTAGATTGCCTTCATTCAATATTTAAAAAAAATTGTTATTTTATTATTAAGTTTAGATGATTTTAGAGAATAGAGGTTATAGCTTTTAAATTTCAATAAACCTATATTGAACAGTTTTTAGATTTTATTTCAATCAAATACTACTTTACATTTAATGACTACATCTTGCAAATCTTTTTTAACAATAATAATAAGACAAAAAAACAAATGAAACTCAACCACTAAATCACCTTTGGATATAACAAACCCATCCCTATTACAGGAATTTTAGAAGTATTAATTTTCACTTAACCCTTTGTAAAACACCTTCATATTATTTCAAATTGATTTAAATAATAATAATCCCCTGTTTTTTTCTACAACTAATCGAACCAAGCAGTTTATTCAATATTTAATTGTAAAATAATAGGTAAAGAATTGACAAACACTTGGTTTGTTCAACAGATTTTTTTTCAGTGAAACAAACCAAGTGTTTATCAATTATTTACCTATTATTTCATAATGTTTCACCAAGAGATAAGTGAGAAAATTATTTAAGAGAAATTTTAATTTAAAAACTTTTTTAATATTCAACTTAATTTAAAATTATTAATGTTAATAAAGTTTCTTTATATAAAGTATTTTACAGAGACACAGGGTAATTCCTTGCCAGTTGCGTATACAATAAAATTACCAAAAGTATTACAAGATAATGAAATGACCTATAAACAAACTGCTCTTAAGAAAATATTATTTCAAACACTACAGGCCTCAAAAACATCACACAAGTTGATTATTGTTATAACACCTTAAAACTCTGAAGTGTATATAAATTGAGTTAAATCACCACTATAAAAATGTATTATAAAAATTATTGAAATCAATCAAAAGTGTGCATTTATTAATAATTGTTTCTCTGATGAATAAAAAATTAATACACATGATTGATTATATAGCTAATAAATCAAAAATTCCTTTAATCAGTAAAAGTACAGACATAATGGGTTTCAAAAGGACACTTTGGGGGCAATGACAGCTGGGTCAAGTCCTCTAAACTTGCTTAAATAAAAAACATAAAATGGGTATTAGTGAGCACCTACTGAAACTGTCATATCGAGTTAGATCTTTGTACGATGAATTACATTCTTACTTAACCAAGGGTGAACCATTTTTATGTTAATTAGATTTTTGAATCTATTATTAAATAAACAAACACCCCTCATCCTAAAATCATGTTCCCTGGATGTATTTTCTTAAAAATAGACATTATTTGACTAGAAGTTTCTTTTAAGGTTACCTTCTCTAAGCAAAGTTCAGTTAACTGCACTAAACACTAAATATCCAGTTGGAAGGACCACAATATAACAAAACTTCAGTTTAATATACATAATAGTAAGACGACATGCTAAATTTTTTTTCCAGTTAGTCTCTGGTTTAAAAGATCAAGATATACACAATAACCTGGCAAGTTTATATTGGAAAGCACAAATTTTAAAAAGATAAAGAAATCCTTGGACAAATAATATGACAAAAATAATGTACGACTTTATTAAAAAAATATATAACTCTCATAATATCGCTGAAATACTAAGTCAATCATCTTTCACAAATTAGCTATATAAATATTCGTAGAATAAAATAAAATATTTTCTTAATATGTAAATAAACATCATCCTGAAAATGGAACAATAATTAAATAATTTGTACTTCTTTACCCTTATCTTGATATTTATTTAATTTTCTCATTTAACAACACTAACTGCTTAAAGTTATAAGAAGGTTTAATCAGGTGGCCTTTTAAACTAACAGAATTATAATATAAATCAATATTTACAAAAAACATGTACTGGTATATAATTACTTACTGTATTTATTCCACAAACAAATAATAATATTTACATAATTACTTAGTAGAGGTACGGGTACGTTTATTCCATGAAAAATTAACACCGTACGACTTGGGCCTCATTGGCTTAACAGTTCCCTCCTGAACAAACCATTGCCAACCATTCTTCTCACAGTAAGCTATAGCATCCTCTTTAGTAGAGAATTGGACCTTCATGTTTGACATTGGATCACCAGTGGAAGCCCATCCCATCAGGGGATTCTCCCATCGTTCCCTGTTATCGAACTCCATCTCCCAGCCAGCGAGGTTATCAGTGCCACTCTGCATACAGTTTTTAACCGGCTCGTAAATCCTAACCTTTCGTCCCTTAATGTGCTCCTCGGGAATTCCGCTGATTGGTGATATATCATCCTAAAAGTGGACATTTATAGTTGCAAATACACCAACAAAGTGGTCGGGCATACATTTTCGTTGATGGTTATGTAACCTTGCAATTTCTTCCGTTGTTCGGCCTCTTCGGGCTTCAGGAGCGCCAAATCACTCTTAATTTCTTGGGGTTCATTTTGAACATCCTTTCTGCTTGCAAGTTTCGCAGGAAATGTTGTAAGACTAGCTGTTGACCTATAGGTTATGTCTATAAAATGAAATACTTGTATTGACAAATATGTTGTAATGCTTACCATTTTAAATTCGCGTTCCGTGCTAACAAACTGCTTCGAATTAATAACGAAGACATATTTACGAAAATATTTAAACCCCAACTTGCCCTGCCAAATAACGTCAAATTTGACAGGAGCTAAAAATTACAGGTTTACCACGTTTCAAAGAACAAAGAACCAAAAATCAAATTTTTAATAAAAATCTTTATTAACCACTTCCCGCATACGCCTGTGGTTTCTCGGGCACAATTATTATTAAATTAAAAAATAATTTAATGAAACGTTTATGTTTTAACAATCTAAATACAAAAGTTTTTCATAAATAAATCCAACCTTAATTTTTTATGACAATCAAATTATCTTTTTATCTTTATTTAAGGCACCGTTTAATTTTAATAATAATTATAAACAAATTATTTTTATTCTAGTTAACATATAATATAAGAGTAATCAACTGTATTCAATACTAATAAGCAAAAATTACAAATAAAATAAACAATTCTTGTTAATACTAAACTAAAACACTACATTTTTACCACTATAAATATGTTTTAATAGTAGTTAAAAATATATCCTTTCTTCACAGTTTTTATTTTACACTATATGTAAAAATAATAATTAAGTCACCCAAATTTTTTGACTTTTGTATTTATTTTTTTATGTTAATTAACTATTGAAAATGTACACATCGTTTTCGAAATGTACATATATTGTAAAATAAAAACTGTGAAGGATTTATTTTTAACTACTATTAATTAATACTCTTCACTTCACTTCTAATATGTTTTAGTTTAATGTCACAACTATTCTTAGGAGCAATTATTGCTATTGGGTGTAGTACATTTGGTTATTATATTAATATAACTAACTAATAATAAAACATAGTATCGTTTATAATTTTTTTATTTAATAAAACTAATTCTAGCATAAGTTAAAACTTTTTTAATTGAGATAATTTATTGTTCCGTTTCATTGCTAACTTTCTAATCCTTAAGAAATACTCTTTAGATTCTGGATCCAATTCTTCTAAAGGTGGTACGGGGCCAGTACGCAGGGTCCAGAGCCATTCAGGGTACTCATTATCTGGCTTAATAGCAACGTCATTTCCAGTTTTGTAAATGTTAGAACCACAAACAAAATTAATTAACTTATTGGGATCAGTTTCCACCGGCAATATTTTCTTCTCCATGATTGGACCTAATTTACCTAATTTTTTCTTTTTCAGTGCTCCACCGACCATGCTTACACCTGAAATGTCACGATCAGGGGATAATTGTTAGATAAACGCAGTTACTTACTCGCTCCCTCTTTCTTTGCATAATTGTTTCTAGGAAATGAAAACTGAAATTTCAGGGATGTTATTCTACGAGTTAACAATAGGGCGTAAGCACTTGTCGAAGTCATTTTGATCTTATATTTTTATTTTATTTGAGGTTAGACATTAACATATAATTTATTAGGTTAGCTTTCAATTTAGAAATTATACAGATAAGTCAAATATAGGAAGAAAAGTAACCTCCACTTTATATAAATAGATAAAACAACAGAACCGCCAACTTTAGAGCATAGAAAATGAAGTAGATTTATGGATTTTTATCGTTTAAATCCGCCCTTCCGGTGAAATTTTCTAGAATATTACTAGAAGTTGGTATTACTGAGTGCTATATGCTGTCAAATAAAATGTCAGTTTACGAACAAGCGCTTTTCTGTTTATGATTTCCCGGTATTCAATAATCTTACAACACATTGCGTGAAAAACAGTAAACATGGCTGTAGGGGGCACAAAGGTGGTTCAAGTGACCAACATCGCTCCCCAAGCCACGAAAGATCAAATGCAGACACTCTTCGGATATTTGGGTAAGATAGAAGACATTAGACTCTATCCAACAATAAGGGATGTATCTTGTCCCGTCCAATCAAGAATTTGTTACATAAAATTCATCGAAACGAGCACTGTGGGTATAGCACAGCACATGACTAACACTGTTTTCATTGACCGAGCCCTAATTGTAATTCCCGTGCAGAGTGGAGATATACCAGACGAATATTATGCGTTGGAAATGACAAAAAATGGGACAATTGTACCAGGTTTATGCCCTACAGAGCCAAAGCTGCCACCCAATGTAGTTAATTCAATAAGTGGCAATGGAATGGATCAGGTAATTGTTACAACAGATCCTCAACTAGATGTCAACGGGTTACCTTCCTATCCACCATTACCAGCTAATTATGACAGTTGCAAAATTGAGGAAATTCGTAGAACAGTGTTAATTGGAAATGTAGATTCAGCTTCATCAAGTATTCAAGAATTGATTGAATTTTTCAGTCTAGCTGGTGAAGTTAAATATCTTCGCACTTGCAACCGAACATCAGATGGTTCCAGTTATTACCTGCTTGAATTTAGTGAACAACCAAGTGTGTTAGAAGCATTGAAGTTGGATGGAAAAATATTTAAAAATAAAGTGCTAACAGTAAGTCATGCAACACAAGCAATTGTTAAACCTCAAGCAAAGAGCAACGAAGCAGCGCAGAGGGAAATTGAAGAAGCAATGTCACGTGTTAAAGAAGCACAGAGTTTAATATCAGCTGCAATCGATCCAGTAATTGGTATGTTATCAAAGGATAAAAGAGGAGGCAGGCGTTCACGTTCCCGATCTAGAGGAAGACGGAGGCGGTCCCGATCAAGGTCACGTTCAAGGCGTTCACGTTCTCGTGATAGAAGGCGACGCTCAAGGTCTAGGTCCAGAGATAGAAGAAGAAGATCAAGATCTAGATCTCGATCTAGAAGATCCAGATCACGCAGATCATTATCGAGGAGATCTAGATCTAAGTCACACACTTCTAAATCTTCAAGGAAGGAACGTAGAAGATCCAAAGGACGTTCACGAGATAAATCCAGGGAGAGGCGTTCACGTGATCGTGACAGGTCCAGAGAGAGATCATCTAGACGTGATGTTGAGAAGGAAAGAAGGTCAAGAGATAAGGATAGGGGCAAATCCAAGGATAAGGATCGTATTCGTGAAGGTAGAGAGAAGAGAAGTGAAAGGAGAGAGATTAGTGTAGATAAAGAGGAAAAATTAAGTGTTGAAAAGAAACGTTCGAGGTCTGTTTCACGTGGAAAATACCGATCAAGGTCTAGAGAAAGAGAGCGTAAGCAAGCAAGTCGGGACAAGCGACGCTCTCGTTCAAGAGACCGTAGACGCAGGAGCCCCTCAAGAGAGCGGCGTAGACGCTCTCGCTCAAGGAGCAGGGAGAGGGTAAAAAGAGAGAAACGGGAAAGAAAAGATAAGGAGAGATCAAGATCACGTTCAAAGGTACCCAGAAATTACGATGAGGAGGAGAAAGGTTTTGATTCAGAAAAGGAGAGGAACCAGCAAGAATCAGAAATTGTGGAAAAGGATTCATCAGAAAAGTCTGATAATATGGATATATCAAATTCTCCATAGATTAAGTCACTTATTTTATTGTAATTGGTGTGTTTAACATTGAGATAAATAAAATAAAATCTAATGTCTGTTGTTTGAATATTTAAGTTTGTTTTTAAATTTCTTGGGTTTTATTCCAAATGCTTGTAGCCTTGCATCTGATATTTCAGATAAATTTTCATTTGGTTTATTTTTTTTCTTACCAAATTTACTCCTTTTCTTATTTTCACTTTTGCTAACTTCATTTTGTTGCACAGCTTCTGCAGCTGATTTCTTTTTCTTTTTTCTTTTTGGTTCCAAATTATCTGTAACATTATTATTCTCAACAGTACTTGTACTGTCAACAGAATTGGACTTATTGGTTTTCTCATTTTGATCATCCCTTACTTTCTTTTTCTTTTTTTTAGTCATAGAGTCTTCATTTAATTCACTTACTGTGTTTGCAGTTTTATCATTATTATTATTCTCGCCAGTAAAATCAAGGTTTTTGTTTTCCTCAATTTGGCCATTACTTAGCTTCCTTTTCCTTTTTTTATTACTGGAGCCTTCTTTTGATTTACTTACTTCATTTTCAGCACTTACTTGAGCAGTATTGATGCTTTTATTGGTATTTTTTCTCTTTTTTTTCGAGTTTGTTGTACTTGTACCTGCTCCACTTGTAGAAGCATCATTTGTCGAGTCAGTAATATCATCTGTGTACAAACTTGGCAAAATTTTCCTCTTCAATGCTTCATTTTGTGCTTTCTTGGCAAATGCAATTTGATCATATTTTTCAATATGGTCGGGTCGATGTTGAATTGCCTTTTTTAATGAACACCATCTATTCAGTTCCCTATCATTTGCCCGCAGTATCTAAAAATTATATCAATTTTACATATAGCTTCTGGGCTCATTCAACATATTAATGCACGATTGATTAAATAAATAATTACTTCATCAATGGTTAATCCAAAACTGTTGGGAACAACTTTCCTATATTTAAACCGACAAGGGATATCTCCTATAATATCCTCACAATCCAATTTATAGTACTCGTCTAAGTACTCCTCATAGCTTTTATCATTGGGATCGAATGCTGGTTTGGGTTCACTGAGAGCTTCTGCAAACTTTGATTTCCTTTTTCGTTTCCTTTTACCCTTGGAATTTTCAATTAGCTCGTTTTGTATCGCCTGTGGTTCATACTCACAATCCATCTGTAAATAAATAAATTTTTTATTAATTTATACATAATTAATAATTATTATATTTAACAATTACATACATTGAAGTTTTCATCTTCACAGTGAGCCTCTTCAATATTTTCACTATCTAAATTGTCCTGTGTGCTTCCATCAGGATTGTATTTATCCCATCTCTCTAAAAATTATAAACTTTTTGAGATAAAATATATGATAAAAAAAGTATCTATTGTTAATACATCTGTTAAGCAGTAAATATTTGAATAATAAATGTTTTGGATTCATATATATTTAATAATTCTAACCTATTTCCAATTCTTCATCTAAATCTGGGAATTCAGGTTTCTGATTGTCTTCTTCTCCCTGATAAAAGTCATTATTAAACAGAGCATTCATTCTTCTGTCATGAGCTTCTGGGTCAAAATCATCATCCAAATCCTGATCTTCAAAAGCCACTTCAGTATTGCCTGTGATTTCTCGTAATTTTTTTATTTTTTCCTCAATTTCTTGCTTCTTCAGCTCTTTCAGCTGCCTTATCTCTTCCATCTTTTGTTCTTTCTCTTTCACTTTTCTTTCCTTCAATTCTTGCCTTTTTACCTTCCGCCTATCATCTGTTTTCCGAAGGGAATTTTCCATTGTACGTGGATATCTTTTGAGCTAGATATAAATTTATTTTTATGTAGTTAATAAAAATTTAAGTTAAATAATAGTAGTATTTAAAAAAATTATGATTTATTTTTAATGAAGAATATGTTTAAAAAAATAGTTAACATTTATGTTAGTAATTAAACATGTATAATTTAATATTTAAAATCTTAAATGTATTTATTTCTAAATAATTAATAAAAAATTGAGAGAATAACTTACATATTCTTGATCTGGTTCCTCAAATCTGTAGTTAAATTTATGCTCAAACTCCTCCTGCTTTTCCACAGCACGTTCATCTTCTGATAAATCGTCATCAGAGTCATGAACTATTTCTTCATAAGTAGGAACATAATTCTCATCTTCATTATCTAAAAACCTGAAAGATGCAGTTGAAAATACAAAGCATAAAATTTGACCTTCGGGAATACTCACTTTTTATTTAATATATAATCTCTGAGAAACTTTTCTCCTTCGTCAAGTTTTGGGTCACTCCAATAATCTTTAAGTGGCTTCAAATCTTTTTCGGTAGATTTATCATCCAGTTGTTGTTTCTGTCCAAGTAACCATTTCTTGTAATCAGCCTCTTCTTTTTCCTTTTCCTCCTTTGATTTGTTTCTTGTTTTAAACATCCCACCCCATTCATCTTCATCTTCTTCATCATTAGTATGATTCAATGCAGTTTTAATGCTTTCTTTCAACTTTTGCTGCTCCTCTACATATGTGGGTGATCTAGCATAAATTTACAAACCTATAATCCGTCTTGCACAAACAAATATGGAAAATAAGTTTACAACTGTTTCATATGCAGAATTTATATTTAAAAACAAAACTGTCAATAAATAAATTAAATGTATCTGCATACAGTTATTATTGATGTTACACACAATTGTCAGTTTTAGAAGTTATATGAATATTATTCGTGTATATAATTTCATTAATATTTACCTAACTCTTGCATTGCCTTCCTCATCACTATCATCACTTAATTCTCCACCTTTCTCTAAAATCAACTTTCTTTCATAATCCATTATGTACATGGGTTTCTCTTTGTTATTTTTCTTTTTTCCTTTTAAGTCAGCAGCAGTTGAATCAGTGAAAAATTTATGATTGTCATCATAAATTTTTGGGTCTTTCTTCTTTAAACTGGCTAATGTACTAAAGAAATCCTTCTCAAGTTGTTCGGTAATTTCAACTCCCTCTTCATCATCCTCTGAACTGCTTGTATCGTTTGAATTATCGTCACCGAAAGATTCGCCATATTTTGATTGAACTGGCAATAGAAAACATGGTACATGAATGAGGGCATTATTGCACTGATAAGATTTACACTTACGCTTATTGAGTACTTCTTTTTTTCTCCAATGGTTATAATTCTTGGCATACTCATTATCGCATTTGAATTCAGTTTCAGAATCCGTACCATCACCAAACAAATTGGACATGATTCAATAATAAAAATGTATAAATTTTAAATATATTGCTTTTACTTATTTTTTTTAGGTTATGCATGTGGGTTAGATTATCAGTGGTGTTACCAACAATTAAAACATTAAAGAATAGTAACTTTTAATTTTGTTATTTATGGTTGATAGTGAATCAAATATAAATTTTGTTTTTAATATTATTACAACTATTTCTATGATTTATTGCTGAAAAATGATATAGAACCTTCGTATTAACTTTCTTAAATAATTTCTTTACGGTCAAAATATATTATAAGACCCAAATTACACTGGGCTGCATATAGAAAATAGAATAGGTAAAGCCATTCCCTGATTAACATTTACCTACCTTTTTAAGAATTGTTACATCTAAAAATAATATTATTGTTATAAAATTTAACCATAATCAAAATTGAATAGATTTTAATTAATCACTATTTAGAATCGACTAACGACTATAATTTTGGAACATAGGCAACAGTGTAAATAAAACAATCTGCAGGCTGTCAGTTTAATTATGGATGTGCGAAGTGGCAAGTCTTTAATTTCGTGTGATTTAGTGTTCCAATTGGAGAATTTTCCACAGAAATCGATTAAGCACATCAGGAGAAAGAAATCGGATTGATATTTTGCGCATTTCGGGGCTAGCACAAGGTAAAATTACCTCATAAAATAATTGCCGAAAGGCGGAACCTGGTAGCGTCATCTGGTGTCGACAGTCGGTCGCAGATTTCATTCGGAAAGTTCACGAGTACACGTGAATATTTGGGTCGTCTTTTCTAGAAAACGAGACCCCGTTTCTTCCCTCTCAATATGGAATCGTGGGGTATGTACATTTTAACCATCCTGGTTGGTTATTGATCTGATATGTTTCCATTTTTGTCGCAGATGACGACAATTTCGAGCCGAAGGATATTAAGATACCACCGACGGCTGTTGCTAATAAATGGGAGGGCGAGGACGAAGACGACGACATAAAGGTATATTGCAATTGTATTTATAGTTTCCTCGTTCTGTGCCCATTATTCCTATATATTTAACTAGTCTTGTGTATAAGCACATATTTTTGGCACATGTGTCATAACCTTCCCTATTCCTTCCCTTAAAATATTCATTATGTTTTGCGGTGAACTGTTGTCTATCGGATAATATTACTTAATGTGCTACTCTATTTTGTGTAAATATTATAGAAATTATTTAAAAAGTAAGTAGGAATAATGGGATTTAATTGAGATCGTACATTTATGTATATAGTGTTAAAAATATACATTTGAGTGGTTAAGTGAAAACAATTTTTGTTTTATAATTTGCACACTAGTAGTATTAGTATTTAAAATTAAGCGCTATTTTATTAAATCTTGGGAAAAGATCTAATGTACATAATAATTTTTAGTTTATTTGTGTTGCGAAAGAATATTTACGCATGTTACAAAACAGAAATAGCAAAATACTCAATTGGTGTAGCCGACTTGGTTTTCTGCCACTAAAGATAATTTGTAATAATATGCAAGTATTTTAGATATGACAGATCCATTAATGCACACAGTAATTTTTCCCCTCATAAAAAACAGAAAATTTAAAATTGTTGCAATCGACTTCCTTTTCCACCTCATATATAAAACTTACAAATGTAACCATTTTTTTATTCACAATCTGTTCTTATAAGAATTCCGTATTTTTATAATTTGTAAAGCATTGTAAACTTTAAAGCATTTAAGTAAAATGTAAGAAAATAATACACTAGATTTGAGGATCTTTAATATCTTTAAGAAATAATACACTAGATTTGAGGATCTTTAATATCTGTCATCATTATTCACCAAAAATTGGAGTACAAAATGTTTCATTTGCCAAGTAACATTATTTTCTTGTGTCTTTGCGAACTCTATTAGTAAAAGTAATCCGAACGCCTTTTTAAGTTTATCATAGGAGAAACATCTTTCCACTTTACAGATTTTTTACTAACCTAAATAATTATATATTTTGTGCATGATAACAATTTATATCTTATCTCCATGTATTCTAATAAATCGTCTCTAATAAATAGCTGAACCATATCTAGTACATTTTCCAGATAATTCAGCATTACAAATCACCATATTGTTATAAAATTTTTAGATAATTTATCACTTTTTTCAGAATCAGAATTGGCAAAATTATACTTATCTTAGTCGCAAAAATTTGCCATCAAATTCAATTCCATATCACTCGATATTTGTGACAAATCATCTGCATAAACATCACTATTACAAGCCTATGCTATTGTAAGTTAAATTATTAAATGTATAAACATTGTAAAATCATTTAATAATGATTACACAGATTTTTTTACCTGAACCACTTTGGACAATGATTACAAACTTTTTTTTATTAACCACTTCCCGAATATGCCTGAGATATCTCGGGCATGTGAAACTACTTTTGAAAATAATTGTGCAGGGGGTTAAATATGTGGATCATTTATAAAGTGATAAATACATGTAATCGGACAAAATAAGATAATAAGAAAAATATTATTTCTTTTCAAATCCAAAAATTGTGTCAAACATAATACGAAGAAAATATGTAAGCTTTTTAAAGTTAAATATAAAGAAATATCATAATTGCGTGATAATCTGATAGATATACTACACAAATAATAAGCACAAAAACCAAACAGAGTTATAGAACAAGAAACAAATTTCAAAAGTGCTAAAAAATATAATGACAGGCAAAGGATCATGTACTTAATATTAATGGCTAAACACTACTACTATATATGAGATAATTTTATTTACTTAAAAATCTCTAGTATTTATTATTTTTTAGTTTTAGCTAATAAATGGCAGTCCACGAAATGGCTACTAATAATTAATGTATTTAGAAGACAAACAGAAATTTTAACATATAAAATAAAAATTTATTCATCTTTTGTAAATATCAATTATTAAAAAGTTGAAATTAAATCAGTTTAATATAACTTAACATATTATTGAAGCAAAACAAGTGTGTTCAAAGAATTGCAATAAAAATAATAACATTATTTCTACTAGGAATCCTGGGAGGAGTATGATGAAGATAAAGATAAGTCGGATAAGTCTGACGAACAAGTCGCTGCCGTCCAAGTGAAACCAAAAAAGAAGTCCCTAGCAGAGAAGATTGCAGAAAAAGAAGTAACTATAATAAAATTAATTTTTAAACAACAATTACACTGTTTGCATTTTTTAGAGGCAGAAACGAGAGGAGATTGAAAAACGGTTAAAGGAGGAAGCCGATGAAGAAGAGGATGTATCCCCAGAGGAGAGGCTAAGAAGGCAAAAAGAGTCTGACTTAAAGTTGGCACTGGAAACTACATTTGGCGATAGACAAGAAGAATTGGGTTTGGACAACATGTGCCCAACGACTAAGGAAGAATTTGATGAATTTGCTAATACTCTAATGAAAAAAATACAACCATTGGCTAAAAGCACTGAATATCCCAATTTCTCCGAAAACCTCATAAGAAGTATTTGTGTTACATGTAGGTAATTCTTTAACTGTAAAAAAAATGTTAACATTATATTATTACAGTAACTTCATTTGATATAAAGAAAATCAAAACGACAATAGATAATTTATATTTGGAAAAACAGAAAATAGAGAAAGGTGACAAGACGAAAAAGAATAAAGGAAAAGGAAAGGTTAAATTGAAAGTCGAGGATAGTAATGTAAGTTTCTATATTGATCGTATTAAATCATATTTAAACTTTTTTTTTTATTTCAGCAATATTCTGCATATGCTGTTGATGACTACAATGAATTTGATGATTTCATGTAGCATGCTACACATGCTTAGCTCAGTTTTTAATTATATATTAATATATATAATATTTTTATATCTATTTCTTCTGATTTATTAGTTTGTGAAACTACTGAATCATCGGAAATGTTTGATATATATATATATATGCCATTTGCAGTGGTGACATTTTTAATTATTACATCCATTCATCTACAGTTATTGTTATTTAATTATATCCCATGATTGTAGATCACAACTGCTGTTTAACAAAGTTTTCTTTTATTATTAAAATATCAATATTTAATTTTTTCATTTTTGTTAGGTATTCAGGTATTACTGTGTATGATGGTTGTATTAAAATATATTATTTACACACAAGTTAATCAGTGTTTTTTTAAACTATTCCCTATAATGATTATATGTTAATCTTACTCCAGAGGATGTATCAATACTATATAAGGTATGAAAACATCTAATTGTATTACTGAAGATAAATCAAATGGGTTGAAACACACAAACATTATGTTTGTTGGTAGGTAAAATGGAACATTAAAGTAATTGAAGTTTACATTTGGTTTGTATCGTGTTAAAAAAGAAAAAAATGATTATAAAGTTTAAAAACAATTTATTCTATTCTATTTATTTATCACCGTTTCCTTTCCTTTTCTATCTATTTCTCTATTCTTGTTTTTTTAATTACTGTTTCCTTCTTTTTCTAATTTAATAATAATAATAAACTTTATTTAGCACTGTTACTATATAAAATATAGTTATAAAATTCATAACAAATATACCGGGTGTCTCAGACCACCCGTACCAGCCTTTTATTTCGACTACGCTTGGTCGAATGTGACTGGGAAAAAAAAATTTATTACCAAAGTGAACCCAAGGAACCCACTGATGAATTTATTTTTTACCGGAATAATCCGGAAGTACCCGGAACCTGAAGTTACTTTCAAATTTCAAATGGCAACATAGGTCAAGTATGGTATTAATTGATAGGTCTTTTTAAAAGAAACAACTTTTATAAAAATGTATTTTTAATATTTTGCATATTTACAAAAATAAACGAAAAAAACTAAATTGAAAATTAGTTATCCATTCAACAGTAAATTTCCTCAAGTAGGCTTTGCTTTTTTTGTTATGTCAAAATAATTGACGTTCGTGAATATTTGAAGTAAAATAAATAATTATTATAAAAGTATTGAATGTGTCAACATGGTTTTTACAAACCTCTAAGGTTTTGATGTGCTGATGATATTAGATGAATGCGGCCAAAACTATCGTGCCGATGAGCGAATTTATGCTGAACGATACCCTCAAAGAGCCAATCAGTCAAAAAATGTTTTTCGGCGCCTTGCAGAACGATTTAAGACAACTGGTAAGCTACAGCCCAGCTACAACAAAGGTCGAAGTATCAGAAAACGTGTACAAGATGAAAGAACATCAGATATTCTTGCAGCAATTGCTCTGGACCCGAACTAGGACCCGAGTTGTTAATTTACATACTGCTCACTAAAACCCTCATTGGTTAAGAGAAGTTAATAATCAACACGTGTGGACCCTTAATGTTTGGTGTGGTATTTTAGGAAACCAAATAATTGGTTCGCATTTTTTGGAAGGCTCATTAAACGGACCTTCTAGATGACGTTCCATATGCAACACGTTTAACAATGTATTTGAAACAAGATGGTTGCCCAGCTCATTACGCAAGAGTTTCTCGTTAAACCGTTGATCTCCTTTCCCCTGGTCGATGGATTGGAAGGCTAGGACCATTTCCATGGCCACCTCGTTCTCCTGGCATAACGCCTCTTGACTTCTTCTTGTGGGGACGTATCAAAGACCAAGTCTATAAAGAGCTTCCAACCACGAGGGATATGAAGAAGAGGATACGGAATGTCTGCCATTCACTTAGTGAAGATGAGATACTACGGGCCGTCAACGACGTTCGAAATCGGCTACAAAGATGCATTGATCAAGAAGGAAGGCAATTTGAACATACCATAAATAATTGAATAGTTGTTTTAATTATCATTTTCTTTACTTTCACACTCTTATTTGAATTATTAAATAAAATACTTTCAAACAATTGGTATTTTTTGTTTGTCGATATAAAAGGCTGGTACGGGTGGTCTGAGGCACCAGTACTATAGAAGCCATCCATCTCAAAATAATAATAAAATAATAATTCAGTTTTGAATAAGAGGAACTCTTCTCACCTAGAAAATAACATATTACCCAAGGAAAGTATTGAGAAACAATACGAACAATATTAACACATATACAAATTGTTATTCTAACAAAAAAGCAAAGCCTACTTGAGGAAATTTAGTGTTGAATGGATAACTAATTTTCAATTTAGTTTTTTTCGTTTATTTTTGTAAATATGCAAAATATTAAAAAAATATTTTAATAAAAGTTGTTTCTTTTAAAAAGACCTATCAATTAATACCATACTCGACCTATGTTGCCATTTGAAATTTTAAAGTTACTTCCGGTTCCGGGTACTTCCGGATTATTCCGGTAAAAAATAAACTTATCAGTGGATTCCTTGGGTTCACTTTAGTAATAAAATTTTTTGTCCCAGTCACATTCGACCAAGCGTTGTCGAAATAAAAGGCTGGTACGGGTGGTCTGAGACACCCGGTATATACAGGGTGACTGACGAAAAACCTTTGGTGCTGTAGCTCGCTTATTTTTGATCCGATTTGAATAAATAAAACATCAAATTAAATGATTTTTAAAAGACTTTAATATGAACTGTACTGATATTTTTTCTTGCATCCAGTTTTTGACAAAAGACGATCAACTTTTTTTTTTCAAATTGCACTGTATATATATTTTGTACTGATCCGCAAGGAGATTTTTTTCTGAATCTAAATTTGTAAATGATTTTATCCATTCATCAAACCAAAGTCGAGAAATTGAGGATTAAAAAAAAAATTAAAAATCAAATACCCATAGTAAACAATATACAGAGCCTATTCCAAATGTCAAAAGTGACAGTGTCAGTCATTGGTACAATACTGCAATGATTTTTAATAATTTCATAATTAAAATGTTGCAATATTTCAAACACTGTACTAGAATTTTGTGCTTCTACAGAAATCGTTTTTCAGTTTCACCAAAGGTTTTTCGTCAGTCACCCTGTATTATTTGATGGTAGTTTACTTTACCTGCATTGTTAAGACAATAATTTCCTTTTGAAGTGGTTTATTGGGAGCTGTTACATTCACAACTGGTTGCTATTGCTACATCTAATAAGAGGTTATAATAAAAATCTTTAGCTTTCCATAAATCAATGTATTTCGACATAATTAACATAAAATTAATATGAATACAGTGACTGTTCATCATAAAGAATATTTTATAATAATAATAAATGTGCATGCACACAATTTTTATGTATATATTTATATATGTATGTATGAATTCGATAGAGTTCTGTTTTCAAGTATGTATGTACAACTAATTTAAAACATCAGATAAATAATTTACATATACACTCACTATGGAGCGGTGCTTTAACTATAATAATTATAAACTCAACTAACGTTTTTACGTTTAATTAGAAAAGAACCGCTCGCGCCCCTATGGGTGTCTATAAAAATATCAGAATACTCGAACACTGGACCTCCTCGACAACTTCTCTTACTCTTAAATACAATTTGTACATACGTTATTATAAAAGCAGGAATATCACTATATGTAATAAATATAAGATACTCAGTCTGTTGTAGGCCATATCATTCACCATTTACTGATATGCTTTTTTATATAAAATGTAAGCCACTTGATTGGTTACAATTCATCACATGCACGCCAACCCAACACGTCTTTCTCATTATGGAAAAAATATCTATGTATATTTATAGAGTATTCATAAAGTATCGTAGTATTATTAAAATCTCACAAAAAAAACGCAATCTCTCGCATAAATCGATATATGTATATATGTACAGGGAATTAAAACCTTATTATATTTTTTTTCCTTTTATGAGCCCTCAGCCCTCTGAAACAGAAGATAAGCTGCTGCGTGTGGAGCCAGGGCCCGCACGAGAACCCTCTGGACTAAAATCAGATAGATCGGATGGCAGCGCTAGAGGACTTATTGGTCCATACACTTTTTCTTGTTCGTCCAGTTGTTGGGAAAAAGTTTCTTCCAATTTCTGAAAAGAGTTAAATGTTATTTGGGCTTAATGCACATATAAATTAAAACACACGTATGTAATGTATTTCAACAATGGAGTGTCTGGGTGATCTATATTCGTGTAATTAAAGCTAGATTAAATGTGTATTAAAAACTTTTAAAAGAATTTATCTATTCTTATCCTAATTGATTTAAAAACTAATTGTTTTAATCAATAAAGATTATATAAACATGTTTTTAAATAGGTTGAATGAAAAATTAATAAAACATCGATTTCTGTTAATAAATGAACAAAAGTTATCACTCTTTCTTATAATGAAAAATAAATATTTACACATAAGACATATTTAACCATTTAAATCAAAATATCTTGACCAGACACTTCACATATTGAATTTAACAAATGATTAGTAAATTAAGTACATTGCCCCATTATTAAGGTTATTCAGGTTATATAATACCTAAATTAAGGGTGTAAGAGAAATAATTGAGAAAGCATATGTTAGGTCATTTGTACCACAAACCTTGATAGTAAAACTCCACTTAGTGGTGTACCATGGCAGTATCTGCAGTGAAAGGACAAGATAACTTAAAACAAAATTAAAAGTAAAATAACAAAGCACCCAGAAACAAATCAAAGAAAATAAACAATGTGTAAATATTTACAGGAGGAGGGGGATAAATGATTTATACATTGGAATCTGGCCGAGGGTTATCCAGTATTAAACTGGAACGATCGACATTGCCAACAACACTGGTGCTAAAGGACCTCTGGTGGCCCCAGCTAGACCTGGGAACGTCTGGAAAACAGGGTGTGGAAGGGGTGGAGGAGGGGGAAAGAAGTTCCGCATTGGAACAACTGCTTGCCCTGCCACAACCGTGTAGACTCAACCTGGGAAGGTACTTGGAATATTTAGCCCGTTTCATCACTTGTATCAATTCTTCTTCTAGCTTCTACAAAAGTCATGCAATATGTTAATAACCTGCCCATAAGCTATATTAATAATATTACCGTTATTTATATATATACAAGTATTAATTATTAATTCTCTATATTTAATCATACCTGTTTACGTGGCTTAAGTTGAGCCTTCCACTCTTTCAATTCCTTGTTAAAGGCCTCATCACGTTCTTTCAGCTTACGTGTTTCATGCTCCATCAGCAGCTTCTTCTTTTCACTCTGTAACTGATCTAACTCTTTAATTGTAGCGTCACTCATTGCCCGAAGCTCCTCCAATTGTCTCTTATGTTTCAACTCAAAACGATTTTGCTCTGCCTGGTACCTCTTTTTCTCATTCTCCTGAAACTGTAGCAAAATATTTATATTTTTAAACTTCATACCATGTCCTAAGCACAACAAAGTAACATATAAATTAATTTTTAATAATAGAATCAAAATATGCAATAAAATTTTTATTTTTTTACTTAAAGTTCAAGCTCTGTATTACGGAAGTGTGGCATATGTGATCTGGGAAACTCTTTCTTATTGAAATGTTGCATTGTATTATAACAAAAAAATTATCAAAATATGTGAGCTACTAAGTAAAGAATTTACTATATATTACATTGTACAAATTGGCTTAAAAAATGGTGGAATGTAACTTTTAAGAAGTTCCTAAAATATCAAATTTTAAATTACTTATAATATCCAAATTATTAATTTATTTACCTCTTTAAACTTGTTCTTCTCCATTTCCGGATCACTGGCACCAGATATTGATATCCGCATGGACTCCCTAAACATAAGCTCTCTCGCCTTCATCTCGGCGCGTATCCTCTTGGGCAAAGATCGCTTTTCAGTCGACTGCTTCTTCACCAGCTCATCCTCCTTCCTTGCGGCCCTTCTCTTCACCTGCTCCATTTCCTTGTCGTGCCTTATAAGCATCTGATGCCGTTGTAAAAAGAATATGTCCTTAAGTTGGCGCTTCATTAATTGGTGTTTTTCATGAATCTGTTTCTCCTCGATCTCCCAGAGGGCGGCCTCGCGCGTCCGTGTCAACTGCTGCTTCTGCTGCAAAAATTGCCTTTCCATCAGGGCTATCTTTTCTCTATGCGATTCGCTAAGCCTTCTCAGTGAACTCTCATGGTTCTCATTCAGCTTTTCTAAGAACAATTTTTCCCTTTCAGAGTGTTCTGTATCTAGTCTGTCTTTTCTTAGTTTGAATTCATTCTTTCTCTGGTCTTTTGGCAACCTATTAAAGGACATTAAAAAAAAAAAATATAATTATAAAACTAAAAGTTTGATTTGGCATATAAATTTATTGAATTCTATCAATATGCAACATAAAAATTATCAAAACCTAGTTTTAATTTTTTATATTTTTGATAGAAATAAGCACTTCCATTCATTTCCAATAATAAAGGTCAAATGCATAGTAGCTATTTTAAACAATCTATATGCAATATCTTATATTATTACTAACCTTTCAATTTCAGCCTTAAGAAGACGAATTTCTTGCTTGAGCCCTTCTCGGAACTGCTTTAGATCACGTTCCTGTTCTGCACGTATTTTTTTTGAGGTAGCTCTCAGGTCGGCATCCTGCTGTGTCTCCGCTCTCTCTATCTGTAACTTTTGTTGACGACTCAACATTTCTAGATCACCCTCAAAAGTCCTATCCAGCGCCAGCCTCTCCTGCTCGAAGCGTTTCTCTTGTTGTTCTATTGCCATATTTTCTTTAAATGCTAAGTCTTGGAACTGTTTCTGTTCTTGCTTCTGCAGGTACTTCAATTCTCGGAGCTCCTGTTTACGATCGGCGTGTGGATCACAGGATATAATGTTGTCCTCATCTCCGTAAATTACTTTGCTGGTCGTGGTCGTTATGACGACGCCATCTATTACAAATTTACGTGTCCGTTTCCTAGTTTTTCTATTGAGGTTGTTGAGGGCAATTTCTTCTTTTGTTTTGATGTGAGGGATTTTCTTACGAAGCACGACGACGTCTTCCTCATTCGTCTCTCCAGATTCGGAAAGGCGGTCCGTTCTATTATCTTTGTTATCATTACTACCTCTACTGTCGTGACTAGCTAAAGATATGCTTTCGACGTCGGATTTACTAGCACCAGAAATTGGCCGCCTATTAGAATCGCTACTACGAACGGACCCTGTATCGCTCTGCGATCTTGACTCAGACACAACTCCCTCATACACTGAGGGGTATATCATACAGTGCAAGGTGTTATTACCTTGTACCACCTGTCCATTAATTCTGTTCTGTTGCTTTTCATTCGCGCACGGTAAATTGTCTAATATGAGGAGCGCCTTGGTTTCATCTCCATAATCACTCTTCATACTCCCACCCTTACTCGAAGAAGTATTTGAAAGATCACTAGTAGATGTTTGTAACTTATTATTCAGATCATCATAAATAAAAGTACCAGAATCTTTCACCTGCACCTTCTCCTCATCTATCCTTACCACAGACACATGGCTTGTATCCAAAAGCCGAGAGTTGTTATCGGCCGACACATCCAGACCAGAATCATTTATCACATAACTGGAATCCACTATTAGCACTTCACTTTCGTCCAATTTTTTGGCGTTGAGGGGTTTATCACGAAACTCGCTAGGTGGAGGATATTCCAGAGAATCCAGTGATGGATAGCACTCGTCATCTTCAGATGATTCATTCACGTGGGTTTTATTCGTTTCATTGGATACAATTACAACTTCGTTTCCTCCTCCACTGCTGTTTATAGGTGATGCTGACGATCTTGACAGACTTTGTGAATTGTCTACGATTACAGGAGGATGTGTCGTTACTACTGTCACCTATAATCAATTAATAAAAATGAACCAGTGTACAAAAAAAAAACATTTACTAATGATAGAAAAAGAAAAACCCTACTTCAATCAATTACTACAATTCGCTATAATAAAGCAGGATATATCCATTTACTTACTTGACTAATATTTGATGCTAAACTATTTGATGGATCTGGCATCTCATTAATAATAATTGTTGAAGTGTTCATCTTTGTTGCCTCTTGCTGTTGAGTTGAAACGACTACCATATTATTGACCACTTCTTCTGTAGAACTGCTTACAATCACTTTCTCTTTGGGGAGCCTATTTTCAGTAGGTGTTTGAACCTCTTGTGATTTGGATTGATCCTTGCTATCTTTTAAGAATTTGCTATAAGCAGCGTCCATTATGTCTTTCGAAGGGGATTCTATCTTTTCAGATGTTGAAGGTAATACCGGTGCGGGAACTGCCGGTGGGGTCATGGGCGGACTTAGAGGAGATGAAGGGGGTGTGGGTAGATTGGGTTGTGGGACAGGAGGTGGCGGTGCAGGACCTTTTTCTTTTTCCGGAGGGAGGGGTATTTGTAAAGGAGGAGGAGGAGGGGCAGGCCCTTTTTCCCTTGAAGTCTTCCTATGAACATCGTCCTTCTTTTCAGGCTAAACAAAATAAATATAAGTTCTATTAATTAACAGTTTATCTCAGTTGATGTAATTACAAATCCACACAAAATTTTCTGAATTTGAAGAGTAATATCATTCAATTTAATAATATAGAAAACATCTTAGTATAATGTAACTATAATAATTGTTTTTACCACTTTTTTGTCTCCTTCATTGCTTGATATTGAATTGGCCTTCTGCAACTTCTTTCCTTCTGGAACTTGCTTAACTTCAGCATCATTTGCTGTAATAAAATAAGTTGAATACACGGAATGAATAAAATTGGAAGAATACTCACATTTTGGATCAATTTCATTGCTTTGCACTGATCTTGAGTCATCATCTATGTGGGATATTCGGTTGTCCTAAAAATAAATAAATTATCATTTGCATAAAGCAAATATTTGAACATAAACTGAACAATACTACATAATGTTAGAAGTTGTGAATAAGTTTAAATATAATTACTAAGTAAAATATAATAATGCCTTTTACATGTTCTTTTAAAATTTAGATTCACTAAATATTAGATAATAGCTTATTTTTTGCATACATGAGAAGTAGTAGAAGAAGACATATTAAATATCTCAATTTAAAATCTGGTTCTATTGACTATTAATAATTCCACTTATTATTGAGAGAATATTTATGACAGTAACATATATTAAAGTTCTACATGTGGTTGTAGAAAATATTACTGATACATTTAAATTGTTGAAAACAACTGCTTCCCTTGTATTTTTTTTCATATTTTTTAATTATTAATACCAAGTACACTGTTAAAAGTGCATTCATTTATATTGATCTACCAGACCTAGTGGTTGAGATCCAATTTAGTCTAACAATATTGAAAATATTTCTATATGTATTTTGTGTGGAGGAAGTACAATAAAAGCACGCTGACAAATGTCTGAATCAGGACAGGATGCTGAAAGCTATGGGAGCCAATGATAATGAAATTGATACATTATGATTCAAAGTGACTGTAAAAGCAAATAAACCTCACCTGTGCGTGCATGCCAGGAGCAGGGGGGCCCGGAGAGCCGCATGCATAACAAACAAAATTCAACATATTACATTCACATAATAATAAAATTGTGACGTACCACTATTATAATAAAAAATAATTAAAAAATTAACCACGAAAAGTGAATGTAATATATTATTTACAAATAATTCAAGATTGCACCAAAAATTAATTAATTATGCTAGAAAGTACTTTCATGTTTGTGTTAATTACCCTAGGCTACCTTGAAATAAATTAACTTAATAAAATAACAATTTATTACTGGAAAAAAAATTTGATTATCTGATACAACATCAAACCTATATATAAACACTTACCAATTCTCTGATACAACTCTTTATGTTTTCGTTGTTTCCTACCACGCTAAGCATGAAATTGTTCAGTTTACGCATGATTAAAGCAAATAACGTGACATATAAAAAAAATTACCTCAGCATCCTCATCTGTAATCTCCTCTTCAACAACCTCTGCTTTGTACTCCAACAGCAAATCTCTAATAGGCTTCGAGTCTAACGTGCAATTGATAAACGGATGCTTGAGCAGTTCATCGCACGTAGGCCTCTTTTGGGGATCCTTTATCAAGGCTTTGACCAGAAAATCATTAAATTCCTTTGACCACTTGGATGGTTGTTCTAGTTTAGGCGGGTCTGACTTTTGGATTTTTAAAAGTACTCGCATGGGAGACATTTCGTGGTTGGGTGGCTCCATTTGAGCGAACTCAATTAGCGTTATACCCATCGACCAAATGTCTACTTTAAAATCGTAGGGATTGTCACGGAACGTTTCGCACAGTACTACCTCTGGAGCCATCCAATATGGCGTTCCTATGAAAGTGTCGTGTTTCTGCATCGTGAACTTGTTTTTCGCCGAAACACCGAAATCAGCTGAAATTTATAATCTATTCATGGGCCCATATATCACTTATTAAAACTACTACTACTGTTTTGGAAACCACTAATTCATAAATAAATATGTATAAATTATAAAACTTATTCAGATCCAAAGTTTTTGAAAAATATTAGCAAGCTATTATTTATATTTCATCATTTCTGCATTAAAAAAGAAATCCAATAATTGTTTCCTTATGTTTATAATAATTAACATTTTATACACATGTTGTATTCTTAACCTGACTTACTGGTATCAATAACACTCTTTATGTATTTGTATGAGTGACTGAGCTTAAAATTATTATCCTCCCATTAGGAAGAGATATATGAAGTGCTATTTTTTTTAGATATTATCGTTGATTAATATGCATAAAATGAACGTATGGGAAAATGTTTCTAGCATAATTATATTTTGCTAAATAGTAACCCTGTCAAATTTGGAATATTTAAAATTCATTAGCATCAATTAATATTTTTTCGATTATTCTCATTTACACACACCTACACAGAATAAACATACACTAAATTACTCCCACTTATGTAACTGCTTTATTTTAAGTCATTTATTTTATACTAATATTCAATCAAGAAGAGTAAAAAGTAACATTTTTTTAATGATACACACTATACAGGGTTATTCACGCTATACGGCACAGAATATTGGGGCCAAAATACGTGACTTTCAAAAAGTTTCACTTTGGGGGTATATGGGGGTCTATTAGGGCTACTTTTTAAAATTACTTTCATAATATACAGGGTGTCCCAAAAACCCTAAAAGTATCAAAGTTGTGTTTTTTCTAATGAAACACCCTGTATTTTATTGCATTTTTGGATCCTTCGATCAAAATAAGTGTGTGTTTTAATAAGGTTTTTATTACTTAAACCTTAAGGTTTTTGAAATAATTTGAATTTTGTAAAAATTTAACCTAATTTTCATGTTTCAAATACTTAAAAAGTAATTAAGTTATGCATACCAAATTTACACTGAAATGTAACAATAGATCATATTTTATTTTCCAAGTATAATAAATTTGACATCTTATACCGGGTGTAAAAAAATTGGAATTAAACAAATGAGAACTTTAAATGACTATAACTTCATTTATTTAAATGGAACGCTATATTTATTAATTTATCAGCAAATGCACGTTTTAATTACCTATCGAATGGTATTTATATCTTAAATGTTAAGTCTTCTCGTTTTTACAGAAAACGCCAAAATATTGTTTATTGCACCGTTTTAGTACTTTTTAAGTAAAAATTTTAATGTATCTAGTTTTCTATGGTATTTAAAAACCTCAGATAACTAATTTAGTATGCCACTTTAGTTTAAAAAGCCTGTCTTTTGTTATAGTTGTCTTATTTTGCATTTTTGTGTTAGATCGTTAGTAATCGTTATTGTTTGTATTTTTTGGTAAAAAATGAAGATTTACTCAAAAGAAGGGGGTATTGGCATTATCTTTATGCTTGGAGAATGTCATCAAAATTGTTTATTGGCTTGTCGAGTTTATACTTAAAGGTTTCCCGAAAGAAATCACCCTAAGCCAGCCATTTTTGAGAGACTATTAAACCAATTTAAAGAAATTGGAAGTGTCAGTTATAAAAAACCCATTATAAGAAAATCTGTGTAAATTTTCATTTTTTACTATTAAATACAACAACGATGTTCAAACAATAACGATTACTCACGATCTAACACAAAAACGCAAAATAAGACAACTATAACAAAAGACAGGCTTTTTAAACTAATGTGGCATACTAAATTAATTATCTGACGTTTTTAAATACCATAGAAAACTAGATACATTAAAATTTTTACTTAAAAAGTACTAAAACGGTGCAATAAACAATGTTTTGGCGTTTTCTGTAAAAACGAGAAGACTTAACATTTAAGATATAAATACCATTCGATAGGTAATTAAAACGTGCATTTGCTGATAAATTAATAAATATAGCGTTCCATTTAAATAAATGAAGTTATAGTCATTTAAAGTTCTCATTTGTTTAATTCCATTTTTTTTACACCCGGTATAAGATGTCAAATTTATTATACTTGGAAAATAAAATATGATCTATTGTTACATTTCAGTGTAAATTTGGTATGCATAACTTAATTACTTTTTAAGTATTTGAAACATGAAAAATAGGTTAAATTTTTACAAAATTCAAATTATTTCAAAAACCTTAAGGTTTAAGTAATAAAAACCTTATTAAAATACACACTTATTTTGATCGAAAGATCAAAAAATGCAATAAAATACAGGGTGTTTCATTAAAAAAAACACAACTTTGATACTTTTAGGGTTTTTGGGACACCCTGTATATTATGAAAGTAATTTTAAAAAGTAGCCCTAATAGACCCCCATATATCCCGAAAGTGAAACTTTTTGAAAGTCACGTATTTTGGCCACAATATTCCGTGCCGTATAGCGTGAATAACCCTGTATATAATCTTATACAGTTATATTTTTAATCAAATTGATGCATTGTACTATTTCAAAATTTCTATAAAAGGTTCAAATTCAAGCAATCAGATAATAAACAATCACACCGAGTATAAGAGAGGTATTACCAATACAGTTTACACAAATAATTATTATCTAACATCAAAAGCAATTTCAAATGAAGTGAATTAATGAAGTAATGCATGTAACAAGTGGCTATAATGAATCACAAGTATTAACCAAGGTGCTTCATGACAGAAAATGAATTTATACATACTGTAAGTTAAAATGATAGAGGTTAATGTTTAAGGTCATGCTGTGCACCTAGTTCTGATCAGTGGGTTAAAGTGTAATTGCAGAAAATTACCTAATTTAACTCCGCCAGCCATAGTGAGCAGCACATTCCCTGCCTTGAGGTCCCTATGAATTATGTGTGACTTATGCAAAAATTCCAACCCTTTGCACATATTCTGACACACGTAAGCAATCTGCAATTCGTTAAGAGGCTTTTCCAACTCGGTCATAATACTATCAAGGGCACCTCCATCACAATATTCAATTAACATCCACAGTTGTTGATCTTTCTGAAACGCCTCGTGCAGTTCGACAATATTGGTGTGCTTGCACTCGGAGAGTATGTCAATCTCGATCATGAAATCCTCGAGGTCATCCTCACCATCCAGCCTGCACATTTTCGCGGCGGCCAACTGTCCAGTGTGCTTGTGCTGAGCCTTATACACCTTACCATACGCCCCATCGCCCAGTTCTCCTATCATCTCCCAAAACTCCTCTGGGTCGCACTCCATGCGGACATTATTGAACACCTTTTTCTTCTTGGCATCATTGCCGCCGAAATGGAGCACCTTCTTTATATTGTTAAAGAATGACATTTTTTGTCTCAAGTCTTTTTTGATAAGAAAATAAAAATATCAATCACATTTTTTACGCATTTCGTTTTCCAAGATTACGTTCTGAAATCTGAAACAAAAATACCACTGAATAATTAAGCAAAAATACACTTACTTGCATATATAAATAAATTAATTAATTATTGTAATTTACAACTAATGCTTATAAAATATCTTCAGTGATTGGAAATAGAACCATTATGCTAACAGGTTTATTCAATTCTAAGGGAAATTCAAATGTCTTCTTACAAGTGAATAATATTTACTTAATAAAACAAGTATCAATTAATAAATAAGTGCATTAATATTTAACAAATAATCAATTCAAACACTCATCTCCAAAATAGTTTTCCCCACTAGAAAAATATTCTTTAAATTTACTACACATTTAATTTTTATGTTGTTATGTCTAAAAGTAAAACATAACTTAATTAAAACATATTGAGTTATATTAGAAAGTTATGTAAAAATATTACAATTCAAACCATTCAATCATTAAATTAAGATATTTATTAAACTCTTTAGTGTAGTTCATGTTCAATGTAAATGCTAACCATTCAGGAAAAGTATGCAAACAATTTTAATTATGTACAACTTTCTAGTCGACTGGTTGAATTAGAGAATTGTAATTTATAATGTGCAGCAGAAGGATTGTAACTTCATTCTTTATGCTGTTTAGATATAAATAATAACAATTTTATTTAAAAAAACGTATACAAAATTCAAGGTCATGATATATGATTTTTTTATAATGGATATTAACATATCAGAAATAAACATTAAATTTGAAATAATGAATACAGGAATTGCTTAATTATGACCATCTAAAGAATGACATAATATAATTTATTATGATATAAATATGTCTCAGGTATCTTTTTTTTGATAAATAAAATTATGAAACACGTCGGTTATGGGCGCATGTGGTTGCGGCAGAACTAGCGTAAGCCAGAGTGCAGCAACGTTAGTTCGGGTCAGCAATTGGATGGGTGACCTGTAGCATTCACCATTGGGATAAAATTAATGGTGCTTTAAAGTAACGGGGGACGATCCTCTAAAGTTACAAGCACGTGAAAATTAAATTATACATACATTTAATTTAATTTTTACGTGCTTGTAATAATAAAATAATAAATTAAATAATACTAGGAAAGTACTATGATGGTCAGTCACAACACCATTTTGTTATTATGCCTTCTAATAAGTTTTTTTTAAATAATATTACAATCTTTTAATTACAGATAGATTTTAAACACTAATTAGATTTGACATTCTTTTCATATAATTATATATAAATCCTTATACATATGTATGTAATTTTTTTAATAATATTCATAATAATAATTTAAAGACAATATAACTATCCGCAAGTATTGGAAAAAATAAATTGTACTTCTTAATTTGTGAAATTATAAATATAAACAGGAGGACCTTGATATTGAATAGCACGGTGCAAATCCCTTTTTAGAAGCGGTACAAATGCAAGTGTAATATAATACAGGATTTATTTACTAAGCAGTGAACTTGGATTGCCCAAGAAACTATTTGCATGAGATTACTGTAATACTCGTATATCATTGGAATGCGGACTACATTTCCACTAGTTTTATTATTATGATAATTTTACGACTTTCCTGTGTGCAACAGATGAGGGAAACAAAAACAAAACATACTTTTTGGAATCTAGTTAACATCAGAAACACTAAATGTCTACATTATAATTTGTTGCTGAAAAAATCTAAATGTTAATTAATTTTTATAAAATACAAATTACAAGTGAAACACATTTCTTTATTAACACTGTTTCAATACAATAACCTATGCATTTTTTTAAAATAAATAATAATTAATAATAATCTACTTCTCTACAGAAAAAAATATTTATTTGCTATATATTGTGTTTTTTTTAAAGAAAGAATAGCATTCAAATTATTATTTTAAGGTAACTATTTTTTTTATATAGAGAGAAAACATCTTTATTATTAGAAGTAAATATTACAGTATGTATGTACAGTGAAGTAGCAGTCTTAAGATTTCTTCTAATCAGTGGCTATCGACCTGCAGTCTTTCAGCCTGGACTTAACTGTCTAAAAATGTCATTATTAATAATGTCTTACGAAATTAACTGTCTTCTGTCATTCAAAGGTTGTGATCACTAATGTCATTATGAACTGATGAAATGAATCGATGAAAAGTGATTTCTAGATGTTTTGGCTTTGGAGTTATTAAAAGGTTACGAGGATTACACAACTGGTTAAGGATTTCGAGGTTAAGGGGATTTTTGGGTTTCAGACGCTCTTCAATAGGAAGTACTTGGGTTAATTCATACAGGGGGGTATTAGATGGGCTATGAATGGGATTTAGGGGGTATGTGATTTTAGTAAGGATGCGAAGAGCCGATTGTTCTGCTACCTGGATATTTTTAAGGCGGCGGGACAGGAATTATGACATTGAATAGTGGAGTACTCAAGAAGAGGCCGACAAATCGTTTTATTAATATGTATGGCTATGTATGTAGATATTTCTTGATTTTGGTATGTTAAAACTCTAAAATGTCATGCTTTCCTCTTGATACTCACCTTAAGGTTTTGGGTGAGATTTGAAGGTTAAATTGGGGTCAAATGATATTCCTAAGTATTTACAGGATTGGGAAGGTGTTAAAATGTGGTTATTTATTGTTATCTTGTATTGAGAATTGTGAGGTCAATGAAAGGAAATGAGTTGGGATATTTTTTATATTTTCATTTGAATTTTCATTAGTCACATTCAAGCATATCTGAATATGGAGGAGGGTATAACATATTTGAAAATAATAAAATAATTCAACAACATTTATAACAAGTTCTCAAATAATGACCTGTTAACAACAAAATAAAACTCTTTTATAAATTTTATTTTTAACCCTTAACTGCACAGTGTTGCAGATCTGCAATCCACAGGATAGAAATTCCAGTGGTTAGGGGAACATTGTGTAAAATGGGAACATCATTAACAATGATGCAGAACTTTATTTTTTCCTTGATTTAGAAGTAAATTCAAAACTAAAAAAAAAATTAAAATAAAAAAAAAAAATCATGCAGTCAAGTGTTAACATGAGTCTACAAAAAGAGCTTTCACAGTGCCAAATCAGAATATTTAATGGGAATATTAATTGCTTCACCACAACTAATCCAATTATTTGGGAATGTTTTGTTTAGTTAGGTCAATTAGGAAAATTTAAAAATTTCAGCCCACGTATTCATTCAAATGTGTTTTATTCCTAGATTGTCTTAAAACCAAAATCTAATATTTTATATATTTGTGTTTAATTATTCAATGTAAATGTTGACTTGCCCAAAAACTAAATATGTAGATGAGGTAACATAACCATCCCGGTTTGACCTTTCTTACAATTCTTCAAAATATATTTATTGGTCAATTAGAAAAATTTTCTGGTAGCATTGTTATGCAGATGGGATATTTCTTTGGTATTTTCAAAACTGATATTTGAATTGTATTTGCACACACGAGCAATTTTTCCACATACGTTTGAATTATATGTCTTTGTGAAGAAAGATTTTCCAAAATCATGCTATTTACTACCTATGTATGACCAATCACATGTTATATAAATACAGAATTTATGAATTATTATGTTATATTAGAGGCTTCTACTTCGTTAGACATTTTTGTAAATAGAATAAAACATGATAACTTTGTATAACTTGAAAACTGTTTTACTATGACAAATTTAGCTTGTCGAAACTAGTCACAATAAAACAGTTTTTAAGTTATCGTGTTTTATTCAATTTATGAATTATAACTTTTATACAATTTGTTTAGTGAATAAAACCTGCATCAGCTGCCCTTTCATTTTTAAAAGAAATCACTTAATCACAATTTCCTACATGGATCTAGATCTACATCTTTTTCCAAAATAACAGAACTTAACACATATATTTCTATCGACAAAATTGAGCAGCCCCGAGAAAGCTTAATATGTTCGAGAGTTATTTGAAATTGAGAAAGTTGCTCAAATCATATTTACTGCATCTGATCAACAATGATTTGTTTGTTTGTTTATTAATACTTTAGCATTCATACACAACTTATAATTTAGGTTTTCCTGGGCAGAATTAACACTTTTTTAAGTTGATCTTCCACTCAAACCCTGACTTTTCTCTAGTGATCGCATATGCCATTACACTTTCTGCGATGCAAGTAGCTTTTTTAAACCAAATCGTTCTCTATAACCATTAACTAGAAAAAAAATACTTTAAAAAGCATTCCTATTAGATTATTATTATTTGCTTATAACAAGTTTTTAAAGTAAGACTAAAACCAAAAATACCACTATCATAAATATTTAATTAAAATTATCTGAAATGTTTTATCAAATTTGAAAAATCTAATAAATTTTAAAAAAAATTCAATAGAATTCCTTCAAATTTGAAAAAAAATATGCTACATGTTCGGAAAAAAAACTGAAAAAATTCCATTTCAATTTTTGGGAACTATGAGTATTAAAAATAAAATAAATAAGTGTCATCCCAACAAGAAATATAACAATTTAACATTGAACATCGAAATGAACATTCAATGACAATTTAATAAAACAATTAATTTAATTAAGAACACTAATATTAATTACATAAAAATTGAAGAAAAAAGAAATAATGGGTAATTGATTAAAACACTTGGTTTGTTTCACTAAATTTTATATTCACTCGACTAGTTTCACTTTTTACAGCATTTTCAAGAGTAACTATTAGAAGAAAACCGGCGATGTTTATATATTCAGGTAATATATTATATTATATTACCTGAATATATAAACTAGTCGAGTGAATATAAAATTTAGTGAAACAAACCAAGTGTTTTAATCAATTACCTATTATTCCACAATGTTTCACCACGAGGTAAATGAGAAAATCATTCATGAAATAAGAAATAATAGAAAAAGAAAATAGTGGTACATGTGCCACAATACAGTAATTCTTCCTACATTAATTTCCATATCTTTCTAGATAAACAATTCCTAATCGGTGATACAATTGTTCCAATTTCTACATAAATTATGACATTGCTTTTTTACAGCAGACAATAATGGTGTTGAGCAACTATGATAACAGCAGCCTAGTCTGATAAATGAAAAATAGATTACAATCATGATAAACTTTTTTAAATTTTGTAATTAAACCCATATTGATCTCACACTTCGGTTTTAACTTAATTTTATCTATAATTTCAAAATAAATCAAGTAAAACCAATATTTGACAACTTATACTGATATATAATTCAAGAAAATGGTATACCAAGCACAAATATGATCTTGCTTAATTTTCTAGGATTATAATATCTGTTTTTTTTTCTTGTACATTTATTGTATATATGTTCTGCGTATGTAAACATCAAACATAACCAAGCATAACCTCTTAGTATTAGATTTATATCGAATTTATAAATGGTATAGCTGTGGAGATTATAAAAATTATTCATAATCAATTATTAATGTTTTTATACGTAATAAAAGGCTGGGTAGAACTGGATATACATATTTGTTGAAAAAAATAGTATAAAGAGGTTAAATGTAAATGAACTCCACCTTCAAGTTATTCATGTTCTAAATTTTATGAGATCTTATTTATTACAAATTCGAATGAATACAATCATTTGAATTTGTAATATAAAGTAAATAAATTTATATTAATGGTTTTTATCTACGATCGTACAGAAAGTAGACGCTTTTTGCATTATTTTTCATTGTAAAAGTGGCTTTTTAAAGCACTAGTGCTTTTCTAGGTTTTTATTGCACGGTAATGTCAAACTGTTTTTATTGCACAGAAATGTCAAATTTGACAGATGAATATATTATAGCACAAATTTTTTGACGAAAAACTTAATTTTTAATTAATTGATTCAAATAACTAATAAACTATAAATAAAATATATAATACAAACGAAATGGCAGATTTAAGAACTCTGAAGATTTCATTTAATGCAAGTCGAAGCGATTACAACAAAACTTTTTTTCCATAAATAATAATGGCGGCCGACATTTGTGCGACTTGTCTACTGGTTGCTAAGTAACGCTTTCATTAGTGCACTGAGGGTAAAATACGTATTAATTCATTGAATTATTGAAATGACATTAAAATATTACTCATAAGAATATATTCTTTGAAATCCTTTAACGATCGAAGATAAAATTTTGTAAGGCACACGTGTAAAAAGTTTCTTTATTGCACTCCTGGCTTTAAAAAAACTCGCTCGTTCCTCGCTCGTGTTTTTAAACGCCAGTTCATGCAATAAAGCATCACTTTTTACACTTGTACCTTAAATAACTATTAATTGCATGCTCATTTGAAAATACACTGTACATTGAATTTTTCTGTAACCATGTTTCTTTATTTTCTGTAGTATTTCTCCTACACTGACTATAGATGATAAACATTTTATTTAATGTCAATTTGTAATTACATTCTAGAAATAAAGGGTAGATGTACAAACTACAGAAATGAAATTTTGAAGGATCATGCATGATCTTCGAGATAAATAAATTTGAATTTAAAATTATTTCATTCAAATATGCAGTTTTAAAGATATTTTTATGGTTTCAGATTACTTTAACCACTTCCCGCATACGCCTGAGATATCTCGGGAAGGAGCACATCACTTTCAAAAATAATTGTGCGGGAAGGGGTGAAACACCACATATATCATATTTCCTGTATTCATTATTGTTATAACGTCGATAATTGAAGTAAGTGTTTATTGAGTGTGTCATTAGACAAGTTATAAATTACTTTCCCATCTAAAATAAATCATCCGATTATAAAATATTATTAGGAATATTACAATATTAATTAAATGTGCACTGTTAGTTAAAAAAACATATACAATATATTATTATGGAGTATAATCTAAACAAATAATTATTATGTGGTAAAATTTATGTCAAATAATTACACATCAATAAAATTCCTTGGAAAAGTTAACTGGTTTAATATAATGTGTGACGGCTTTATATATTGTTTCATGTGGTGTCTAATATATTTATTATAGTAATGTAATATTATATATTAAAGATTTTTTCACATTTATAGATATTTTGTTTTTATAAAGACCTAAACAACATCTCAATGATTAAGGTCTAAATTATATAACTCAAAATAACTATGGCATTATTTCAATCACCCAATTTAACAATATTATCAATTTATTAATAAGGACGTTATATTTAAAAATGAAAATAGTCACAGTTCTCTTTTTATAATAATTTTGCATATGAATCATGAAAGAAAAAAAACACTAGTGCTATTAAAAGAAACCACATCAATAATTATTCATCATCCTTTCTACCTCAACCATTGGTGAGGCATGGATGGAGGAAATAACGCAATGTTATCTGTGTTGTGTCATGCATTCATCTATAAGGATACATCCTCCTTTAGTATTGTCGTTTAATTAATTCATGAATATGAGAATGTTTTCCTTTTTCACCAATTTAACATATGGGTGACATTTGGTGTTTTGTTTTGGTTGTTGTTTTGGAGTGAGGTGCAAAATTTGTCGCTTGTGATATGTGAGAAAATTTGTTGTTAATTATTAAGTAAATATGAGATGTGTTTAAAATGGTTATGTGGGTAGGAGGCTGTGGGTAAATAGAAAACGCGAATTACGACTAATTGAACGTGATTATGATTCTATATTTAGCTGACAATGTAATAATGGTGGTTGGTCGGGACGTTAAGGACGTCGTTTGGGGAGCGTATACTGGCGTCGGATAATGGGGCCTCGCGGCGGACGGCGTAGACGGAGAAAGGAGGAGACGTCAAGTGAGCGAGCGCCTGCCAAGTTTATGGGCAACAACCTGTCCACGCAGAAGGCGCAATGGGCACAATTGTACTCACCGTTCAATGATCCAATGTAGTCATCGTCGCTGTCCTGGTGTCTTACAGGATTTTGCCATTTTTCGCGCGCGATTCACACACGAGAACGTTTTCAATATCGTCGCGATTGACCAACATCCAAACCGTCGGCCATGCCAATTTTCACAGTGGCAGCACCCGACACACACCGACCCCCGCACCTCGCTGGCTGTACCACGCCTGAAAATGACATCACTAGAGAGCGCATGCCATCGCTCACCATTTCACATTCTTTCATTTACCTTTCGGAAAATGCAACATACACCTTAGAAGCTATTAATATTCTCTTATTATTTACACCTTTTATCATTAAGCAATAATGATTTGTTATTTAATTTACTCAACTAAGATTGAATGCATTTTCGAACTGCAAGTGTTACCAACTTTAACCGTGCCTTAATTTTAAATCATAGATAAATCATTAAAGAGCATGTAGTTCACAATTTGCTCACCAGTGCAATGCCAATAAAAATGCGTCATTTATGTTAAATACGTTAAATTTAAATTAGAAAGATAGACTAAATATGTATGATTTTTTTATAAGAAACACATATTTTTTTTTTATACTTACCCAGAAACTAAACCCAAAGAGATTTAAATATATATATATATTTATCAGTCCCTCATTACCACAACATGATTGGCAGAACTGATATTAAAATATTGTTGGTTAGAAGCCTTCTTATTAATTGATACATTTAAAATTGGTGTTTAAAATGCGATATTTCAGCTTCTACATAACAGATTATTTACAATGACGTCAAATATTGCCTTCTATAAATTACTTACTTTGGATCTGATGACAATAATTTTAATGCAAATAAAAAATCTAATAAAACAAAAGAACGTTCAGTATACTCTAACAAATTACATAAATAATTATCATCATTAAATAATAAAATGTATTAAAAAATTTACTGAACATAGTTTTTTAAAGAACACTGGATTTGCTGTTTTGGTTAACTTTTGTAATGAGTTTGACTACCGAAAATTTAAGTTTTAACAATGAAATTAGTCTCTATACTATAACATTGCTTTATGAACTAATATATTTGACAATTGCATTTTTTAAATTCAATATTATTGGCTTTTGCTAAATCAATAAATTTTAACACTTTTAAACTTTTATTTCTAATAGAAAATATTTACAAATTCAAAAAACTTTATTCAAAAACAAATTTACCTATACAATCATAATAGCTCATTGTCGACATTATCTCTCCAAATGCCATTTCCAGAGAAGTGATGGTCTTTCTCCAACATGTACAAAGCCAAATTCAATATCTGCACTCTCGACACTTTCTTTGGTGCATTTATTATCCGCTCATCAGTCTTGATTTTCTCTAACACTGCCATTATTTTATCCCTGTAATAATGTTACACGTAAAATAATAATATTAGCAACTATTCAAATTATACCTACTTGGGATAAAATAAGATGGGTATTGTTTTCACAATATTGTCATTGGTGAAATATTTACCCTTCAAGAAATAATAAGTATCCTCAATGTCCAATAAAGGAACGTGGAGATAATAAGGGTGTTTTTTATAGTCAAGCTCAACATTTTTATCTACCTTGACCAACATCCTTAAGAACATGTTGATTTCTGTCCTTGGATTCACATCTTTACCTTCTTTAATGTGGTTATCAAAATTACCACCTTGTACACCTACATATTTTTTTAAAAACATTGTATTTAATTTTTTTAATGTAACTATTTACTACAATATATATCATAAATAGTTTATGGGAAAAAGTTGATATTTTCTGTAGCTCTTTTATTTGTGCGTCTTTTCAATATAATTATTTTAACCCAAAAATATAATTTATTAAAAAAAACGTATGACTATTACATAACGTTTTTTAATTTTACGTAACAATTAGATATGGTTTCAGTAACTTAATTTATCCTCTCAAAAGTGAAACTTCAAGCCCTATTTCTAAACTGTATCAATAATTTGAACTTTTATCAACTGTCCCATGTACCATTTATTTTTACCTATGAGACGTAAACTAGCACACCGCAGCTTAATTTTTTGTAGAAATTGCAGCCGATCCTTGGCGGAATGATAATGGATAATAAGAAATAGCATTCTAGGATTGTGCATGAGAACTCTCGTTTCCTCTGTGCTTTTAATGTCATCCAAACGTAATTTTATTGTCTTTGGGGATAAAGTGAAAATATTCATGTTCCTTTTGATCACTTCATCAGAGATATCTTCATTCTACATAAAATAGAAGAATATAGAGTCATCATACAAGTTTATTGTCATGAATAATATAGTATATAAAGTATCAAGGGCGGTAAGTGCTTTATAGCGGTGGAGGGTAATATTTACCCGAGACCGGTAGAACTAAAGCCCGAGATGCTTATACTACTTTTTTTTCAAGGACTCTAAATTTATACACAAATATATTAATAAAATCTATTATTATTTTTTTCTGACATAAATATCAAATTAAAATCATCATCATTGGATTCAGAAAAATAATATCTAGTATAAAAAATATAAGAAAAGTATATGCAACTTTTCGTTGTCTGTAAAGTGAAGGAAACTTGAGATATCAAAAAAAATCCCGTGACATAGTGGCTGCAAAAATTGGTTTATAATACTTCATTTTGACCAATATGAACTCAATTTAGATTTTTTTTACTGGAGACAATAATACATAATGCAAAATATTCTTTCATTTCATCCTGAGTTACCGAAAACCACAAAAAACAGGGGTAATAATAAAGATAATTGAAATTTGCCGTATTTGCAACTGTAAGGTGTCATAAACAAACGTCAGGCAATTGTTTGCAATCAACCCCTGCCTCTTCAATTCAGATGACGAGTCAGACTTGTCAACCGTAACTTCGCCCAAGTAAGTAGATGGCAAGTCTCACTCGTCAAATATACCTAAAGAGTTAAAACAATACCACATAATTATAAAAAAACTAATTTAATCTAGCTAACCATGCAAACACTTCAAAAAGAGTGGGAATAAATACATTAATTTAAAATGTCTGTAATTCAATTTTAAACAATTTACACATTTCTTAAAAAAGTAGAAAAATCTATATACACCTGAATGAATTATAATCTGGAATTCATATTAGTGCATAATTTACCTTGAGTATCTCATATATTCGTAAGATATTCTGCATAGAAATACCAATCAATTTTGGGTATCGAAACATCTGCACTCTCATATCTGTCCCTGCAATACTTGGTATTGTTTCGAGCACCTCCTTAGTGACCTTTGGTGAAAATGACATGATATACCCATTTTTCAGTATCTTCTGTTTCGTGTAACCCAATTCAAGAGCCAAATTTATAATTTCACATAAATATGCGAGATTCTTGTTGTAGATATGTTTGTGAATCCTGCTTAATTTCTCCACTTCCTCATCTGTTGCCTCCAATCTATGTTCTGTTATTTTTATTATAAAGAAAATAATGACTATATAACAAAATAAATTCTTGAAATAAATTAACACAGTTGGTAGGGTACTAAAACAGTATTTATCTGCACGATGGAGTCATGTTGTAGTGAATAACAATAAAAGTAAACCCTCCAACTGTGTTGTTTTATTTTATTTTTATATTATAGAGAATATTTAAAATTATAATTTCTTACTTACTCAAATATCGGTTCAAAATTGTCGTGTGAATATGACAAAGAGTCATGTCCTCATCTTGTAAGTCAGAAATATCAAAGTTTTCTGGCAGGGGATTTAAGTATCCCACCAGTCTCTGAGCGACATTAACATCTTTAGGTAGAAATTTATGTTCTTTTAATATCTTGATGGTGAATAATCGTATTTTTCTACAGCTACAAATAATGGTAAAAATTTAATCAACTTGCTTCTCTTAAATATAATTTCAGATTATTCTAATCCAATAATATATATTCTATATCTACTTCTCATTTTTATTATTGTACTTAATGAAATTTATATTGTCTAATATAAATTTTAAAGATCAGAAACATTATTTTCTTTTGAACTTGTTTTCTAAAAAATATTGTATAAAAATTTGTACTAACTGTATTAAATCTCTAATGCACACATGTGAACACCCGCATTCCTTAAAATACATGTAAGTATGCTCTAATCTCCGTCCATGTATTAAGAATAGTCTTGGATGCTTAAGGGCCTCATTTATGTCTAGATTAAAAAATGAGATGATTTTTAACGTATCTGCAAAACGTATTGTGTCCAATCTTTCTAGATTGTGCTTTTTAACAAAATCTTGAGCTTGCACACTATTAATCCCTGAAAAAAATATTTGAGTTATTAAAAAACAAGATAAAAATAAAAATACCACACAAATTTATTATTCGACGTTGAAATTATTACTTATGGTTTTTCAGTATTTTATATGAAATTTGATAATTATGATGAGTAGTACATAAGTATAAGAAATGTATAATAATAAATGGAATAACTGTAATTTTAATAAATCAAAATATTTTCTAATAATTGGTGTATATATTCACTACAAACACGCCGGTGGTGGCGCATCGGTTACGTCCCCGAACTGACGTGCAGCAACGTTGATTCGGGTCAGTAGTCGGATGGGTGACCGGTACCATTCACCATTGGGATACAATTAATGGTGCTTTAGAGTGACGGGGGCGATCCTTTAAAGTAACAAGCTCATTTACACACACACAAATACACAAATGACACATGGCAGAAGGACCACGTGGTCGATAGCCTAACACTACTACTACTACTATTCACTACAAATTAATTATTATTTGCTTAATATAGTAGTAGTAGTTTTTACTTATGTCAAAGTAACTTGTCATATACTCAAAAATATGTACTCACATGAAAACTTTTAGTGTTGCAATATTTAAATAAACTATTTATTTTTATGTTTTTAAATCTCTCTTAAAATTAAAACTCTTTTGATATAATGTTGTTTATGATACTATTTAAATCGAATACAGTTTTATATTGTTTAAACAAAAACTGTGACTTTCCATTTATGTACCATTACTTTTTAAAATAAAGTGGAAATATATAATGGTTATTATATAATTTTAATAAAAAGTACTTTTAAAAATAGTTACTGAAGACATATTTCAAAATGTGCACTTACCCAACATATTAACCATTAGGTTTCCATGCGTGCTTTGTAACCGTATACAAGTGAAATGTACACATTTTGCAAAACTTAAAAACCTGTTACTAAAATTTAGATTCATGAATAAAAATTAAATGTTTACATTAAATTTAAAGGTTAACTTCAACGACAATGATAGTAGTTGACAAGATTAGAAACAAAATATTTAATTTTAATATGGTATCGACAACCCAATGTACACATCAAGTCAAGTCTTGGAAAAAATTAATTAATTACATGTCCAATTTCGTATTTAAAATAAAAAATATTACAATTACTTAATCTATTTCACAAAAACTTATTATGTTGTTTTTAAATAATGAGAAATAACATTGAGTTTCAAAAATCAAGTGGGTTACTTTATGTAGCTTGGGTTGCGTTCATTTCCATTATTTGTTTTCAACTTATCTGTTTGGGGTTATGTCGTAATATTTTGAAATTACAAAAATGGATAGTCTGACCGGTAAGTAAAGCGAAAAAAATATCTAAATTATTATATACAACGATCACATTTTAGTTGGTGCTGATCATGAGTTTGTCGTACCCAAGAAATTTATCAAGAACCCTGATGACATGACCCTATGGGAAAACTCAGTCGCTTACCATGTAAACATTTTGTTTTAAAGACTTGTACATCTTAATGCTTAAAATTTTGTTTATAGGAATATATGGGTTTTGTGATTGCAATTAACGATGCTATCAAGGGAAAGTCAGTAAAGGATGCTGGTGAGTCAAAATCAGAGGTGATCAAAAATTTGGTTACACTGCTGAATAAGTTAGATGATTTAATTACGGACACACCACCCATCGACCAACCCCAGAGGTTTGGCAATCAGGCATTTAGAACGTGGTTAGAGAAGCTGCAGACGGTGGGTTTGTTGAACAATTAATTCAGTAATGTTACGTTTTTTGATTTCCTTAGGAATCATATAATTTATTAAGAGATGTGCTTCCTCCAAGCAATCACAGGAGCCTCTCTGAAATTCTGGGATATTTTATGGAATCATTTGGTAATTCAATTAGGATTGATTATGGAACTGGACACGAAACTGCATTTGTTATGTTCTTGTGTTGCCTATTTAAAATTGGGGCACTTGGGGAGGATGATAAAATGCATGTTGCTTTAAAAGTTTTCACTAGGTAGGTATTTAAAAAAAAAATGAGTTAAAACAATCGGAATGTAAACGTTTTGAAATCTTCAAAATAGTATATACAATTGGGGTGAATTTTTTTTATTGAGCTTTTAAATATTTGTAGGTACTTAAAATTGGTTAGAAAATTGCAACAAACATACAGGATGGAACCTGCTGGGAGCCATGGAGTTTGGAGTTTAGATGATTATCAATTTGTTCCTTTTATTTGGGGAAGTTCCCAATTAATAGGTAATGTAAATATAAGTATTATAATTTATGTTTCAAGAATATGATTACTTTAATTGGTTTAAAAAATTTTAATCAACCATATTGGGGTTGTTTTCTGTTTGTGAATATTCTTAACCTTAAACACAATTGTAAAGTATTTTGTTTGTTAAATGACTTTGCCTATTAGTCTGCTAATATTTTTAAAACGGTATTGTAATTTTTTAGGACATCCACGTTTTGAACCTTGCTCCTTTCTACAAGAAATGGTTGTGGAGAATTTCGCAGATGATTACATGTTCTTTGCGTGCATCAAGTATATAAATGAGGTAAAAAGTGGCCCATTTGCTGAACATTCAAATCAGTTGTGGGGAATAAGTGGAGTTTCCAGTTGGACCAAAGTTAACAGTGGGTTGATAAAAATGTATAAAGCTGAGGTAATTATTTACTTTGTTATAAATATATTTTTAGTCATGTATAAAATATCAGTTCACAACTTCAGGGATGAAAATAAAAATGTTTTTTTTTTAAGGTATTGGGGAAATTTCCAGTTGCTCAACATATTGTGTTTGGATCACTGTTACCACTAATTCCATTCACACAAAGTGCTGGCAAAAAGGACACAAAGGAATACATGGGAATGATGAAGAAATCTCCCTATAATAATTAATTTTTTGGATTTGAATATGCATATTTCTTTTCCTTATTGTATTTATTTAATTGGCTAAAATAAATTGGTTATTTGCTTCTTGTTTAATTACTCTTTAAAACATAAGGTAGTGAATAAAATATTTACTAATACTTACAATGTTTTTACTACAATTGAGTAATATACAAGGTTAAGGTCTATTCTAAGAAATTTTGTACTGTAATGATTTTTATAACTCAGCTTTGTTTCGTAAATTTTCCACAAAATCATTTTTGATATTTTTAAAATTATTAATGTGGTCGAAATAAAAGTATGGTGCATTACTCTCAGTTTACCAAGTCCAAAATCAAATTAAAAATGCTTTGTTATCTTTTAACAAGATTACTAAGAACCGCTATTATCCACTTACAGAAGCCAAGTGAAATCGAAAAGAAATACCGTTTAAACGCCTATTTCATTTGATTACTTCTCGTGATTGATGATTATCTGATATCTGTTGAATTTGTTGAGATCAAGTGATGTTAGGCTGTTTAAAGTTTATTTTCTGCCTTTAATAGTTATACTTTTATTAGTGAAGTCCTTTATCATAATTCGCTATACGAACGCCGAGATGACTGACATGCATTTCATTTATGGACTTGCTTATGGCAATTCATTACAAGTCAGGTTGTTGTAGATTGAACGAATTCCAGACCGTAATGTTCGTGATAGAAAAACTTTCCCTAGTACTCATTAACGTCTTCATGAAACAGGCATTTTGAAACGAAATAGAGGACCAGGAAGGCCAATGCCAGTAAGAACTATAGAACTGGAAGGGAATGTGGACATGATAGAGGAAAATCTAGGTATTTATATCTATGGTTTATGGACGATGGTGCACCAGCGCAATTTAGTGTGGTTAGAGTGCTAGATTGGTCGAGGTGGACCTCACTCATGGCCTCACACTTAAACCCCTTGGATTATTTTCTATGGGGCTATCTAAACTCATTCGATTATATTGCTCCAGCGGAAAATGTGGAAGATCTTCCATAACGGATAATTGCACAATAAGAAATGGGTCTGGTGTTTTTGAAAGAGTAAATTCAGAAACTTTATATGTAATTTTTGGTAATAAAACGTTATCGTCGAAAATTTAGTTCGCTCTATATCTTTGAAACAAAGCGAATATCCCTTTGAATTTTGCCGTATATTTAATAAAAACCCTGAAAAATGATTTCCATTTGTACAATATTACTTTTATTCTATGAAAATGTAAAGAATTTTTGTTCATTGGTTATATTGATCAGTTGAAACATAAGAGAAGTCAATGTTTCTTTTCCATTTCGATTGTTTGTTTTAATTGATTCATTTTTCTATAAAATTCAATAAATCTATTTGAAAAATTGCAAAAGAATTATTTTACAAGTTCGAACAGTTTTCTATTTTTTACAGGGTTCTGTTTACTTTAAATAAAATTAAATACGGATTAGGAGTTATATACAGACCACCATCACGTCACATGTACAATTTCTTGATATTTTCGAATCAACATTGACAGAATTATGTATTGATTCTACCGATATATTATGTGTTGGAGATTTGAATATGGATCTGCTAAAATTTGATGGAATTCCTACTTATGATTTATTAAATGTACTTGAAGTGTTCGAGTTGAAGCAGAGCGTGCAGTCTCCAACTCGTATAACGGCTACAACATCGTCATTATTGGACTTAATAATCACTTCTAAATCGCTTATAGTTACGGCATTGGATACTGTCAATGTGCCAGAGATATCTGATCACGAACTTGTACATTGCACTTTAAATATTTTGGGTAAAAGTGAGCCAAGTGTTATTAGAACATATAGGGAATCTATACCATGGAATAATATTTTTGACATAGATGATATTAATGAGAAAATACTTTTCTTAAATCAAAATTTATTGATTGCAAGTCATATGCATGTTCCCTTAATAACTCGTCGTTTCACTAAAAAGTGCAGTCCATGGATTACCGAAACTATTAAAAAGCTTATTTCAGATCGCAATGCTGCATAAAAATCTTCGTAATGCAGTTACATCTTTAATCAGGCATGAAATGAAAGCGTTTGTTGAATATCAGTTACGAGTTGGCAGTAATATGTGGCAATCTTTTAATAAACTGGATATTTATAAAAAGAAGCCCAAAGTTGAAATTCCAGAAAATTTAAAAGATGCGAATAAACTAAATGAGTTCTTTGTCAATTCCATTATGACAAATGAAAATTATAATTTGGTAAAATTTTATAATGAAAACAAAATTGGGGTTGAGGAACTTCATTTTGTACCTATAACAGAAATCATGATCTTAAAGTATATTTGTAGCATTAAATCTAAAGCTGTGGGCCATGATGGAATTGACATAAGATTCATAAAATTGTGCTGTCCTTTCATACTTCCGTTCTTAAGAGACATAATAAATTTTTGTATTTTGTATTATTAACTCGGTATTTCCAGATGTATGGAAAGTGGCACATGTAATACCTCTGCCGAAAGTAACGACACTAAAAGATTTTAAGGATTTAAGAAAAGGGGCTAAAGGAACAATTACAATTATTTGTTGATAGGAACAATGTTTTACCAGATACGCAATCTGGTTTTAGAAGTGGGCATAATTGCTGTACCTCTTTGCTAAATGTTGTTGATAATATTGTTAGGGAATCTGATAACGACAAATTAACAATATTGGTACTACTTGATTTTTCAAGCGCTTTTAATACAATAAATCATAATGTTCTGCTCGCCATTCTGAAATTACATTGGTTTGAGTCCACAAGCAGTATTACTGTTTCAAAATTATCTATGCAATCGTTCACAACAAGTTGTTACTAGTAACGATATTTCGTTACCATTATCCGTCCAGAGTGGGGTACCCCAGGGATCGATCATCGGCCCCTTAATGTATATAATATATTCGTCGGTTTTAACAAAATATCTTAAATTCTGTTCATCACATTATTATGCAGATGACACTCAAATATATTTATCTTTCCAAAAGGACGACATTGCAGGCGCTTGTAATAAGATAAATGAAGACCTGCAGAACTTATATAAAGGTTGTTATAACCATTCATTATTTTTAAATCCGAATAAGCCTTGTGCCATGGCTTTTGGAAGAAAAAAAACGAGGGATCTTGCAATGGAATATATAAATGGGACAATTTGTATCAATAATGTACCAATAGCTTTTCAGAGTGAAGTTAAGGTGCTGGGAGTCACAATAGATATAGATAAAGATCTTCGTTTTAAAAGTTTTGTTGCAAAATGTTGCCAACGGGCCTTTTATCAATTAAAAATATTGTATAGTTCTAGGCATTTATTACCACGGAATTGCAAAAAAATTCTTTGTGAATCTCTTGTGCTATCAAACTTTTCTCATTGCGATGTGTTATACGGGCCGTGTCTAGATGTTGCAACCGCTAACAAAATTCAAAAATTACAAAATAGCTGTGTACCTTTCGTATGTGGAATACCTAGAAGGCAACCAGTTACGGCTAAAAGAAGAGGACTAGGTTGGCTAAGTATGCAACAAACACGACAAATACACCAAGTATTATTATTTAAAAAAATAATTTCGCACAAGTGTCCTCAGTATCTACTTAATAAAATATCATACAGAGGAGACGTTCACAATATTAACATTAGATTTAAAGGTACATTAACACACCCTAAGCATAAAACAGCCTTTTTCTGTCGTTCTTTTTCTTATCAAATTTGTAAAATAATAAACCAATGCCCGACTTATATATTAGGATTTAGTAAACAAAAATTTGTTCTGCTCTATAAAAATTATTTTATTAATGTATAAATTTTTGAGAATGATCTTTTTTTTAAATTGTAGTGCACTATCTATCGCTTTTCGAACAGATGAATGTTAAGTTTTAATGTCTTAGGTTAAGTTGAAAAACAGCTAACATATTGTATGTAAAGCTGAACTTCGCCATATTTCTACACACATAAATATGTAATTAAAAGTTTTATTTTATTTTATATTTTATGTTGTTAAAAATGTATGTATTCTGTATTATATATTATGTTTTGTTGAAATAAAAGACAATTATTATTATTATTATTATATAATTCACATGTATATTTAACCCATAATGCAAAAGATGAAAACCACAATACAAGAATTAATTAGAGACTATCCAGAATTAAGTGAAAATAATAAATTAGTTTGTAAGGCATGGTTAAAAATAGTAAGTTTCATTTTATTTCCCAACTGCATCCTAACTAGTCAAGACTTGTATGTAAAACATGTTATAACAACACTACATCAAGAACGTTTGAAAAAGTTCAAAGTTGAACATAAAAACAGCACAATTTCACATCTTTAACAAACAATGGACAATTTAAATTAAATTCACATTTGTGCAAAATACTTTTACATTCGAATATCCCTTTAAGAAAATTACAAAATAATGCATTTAAATCTTTCTTGGGAAAATATTGTAAAATGTGCATTCCTGAGAAAAAAATATGTAGCACTTGCGTACTATGAAACCCTACAAAAAATTAAAGATATTATTAACAATAATTATATGTGGTTTGGTGTGGATGAAACCACAGACGCTTGTTTAATTTAATAATAGGAGTTTAACATGAAGACATCCTACCAATAGTATTTTGATATATACAAAAGAATTGAAGAAAACTGATAATAACATTATAGCAAAATTCATAAATGATAAACTGACAAGCTTATTTTTGCCGTAGACAATACCGAGTTACAAAATTTTACTAATAATGCATTTTGTGCCTGGTACAAGTTTAGCACATGGATAGAAACGAATTTCTGAAACTATAAGAATGAAATTTCCATTTGTAGATTTTATTAAATATGGAAAAATAGTTCTTACATCCTCTTAATCCTCTACACAATCCTTCTAACCAACTCCTCTATGAGACTACTTTAGTTATCCCCATCCTAGAACGCCTTCGATTCCTATTAGAAAAATTCTCCAAAAATTCTTTCAACTTCCACATATTATCCTTATATTGTCTTTCCAGAAATCCTAGTATAAACCCTAAATTTAAAAATCCCAATTCCACTATATTTGACTTCATTTCATCATTTCATCCCATTACGCATTAACGACTGACGCCATATGACTGGACAAAACAAGGCAGAAAGACCTCTGGTCGATAGCCTTTTGACGAACTAACTCACTAACTCATCATTCATTATTTATTATTTAAATGTAAACATGTATATATAAAGTTTGTCAATAAAAATGTGTATTATTATTATTATTAGTTCTTATATTCTTCTGTCAGTGCAATTATTCAAGGAGTCATTACCTGATATCTCACTGCCCTATAAACCAGTGCTAACAAAATGGGGAACTTGGCTATATACTACGATGTACTATGCGAACAATTTTGAAGAATTTAATAAGGTTTAATACAACTTTCCCGAAACGATAAGCAAATCAGTTAATGACTGTCAAACAGTTCTTGAGAAACAAGAGCTTTCTTCAAAACAATTTAGTTACATAAAATCGAGCAATTGAGCAACACAATCAAATCTTTATAAAAGCAGATTCAATTTAGAAAATAACTGGACGCATTGGCCAAGAAATCAAAATAATATCGAAAGAAGTATTCGGTGAAAATGAATTATTTTTAATATTAAATAAATTAAACTTGATTTTGAATGGCAATTTTCAAATGGATCCAGCTATAATTTAAAATAAAGAGAAGCTTTTCCACTTTCAAAATTTATTGAGGGTCAGAAGTAATAATTTTTACAATTAAACCCCTAGAACAACATTTAATGATCTACTGTTTTCATTAATAGATTTTAGTTATTTTGAAATGTATACAAAATTACAATTTAATTTTTAAATACTTACATAATATTATATATTGCGTAGAGAAAGTATCAGGAACTTTAAATGAAAATACACTTCGTTGATATCACACACAGGATTTATTTCGTGACTATAGTTTCAACCTTTAAAAGGCCATTATCAAACGTACAATAAATTACAAACTTAACTTAGGCGGTATTTATACAAAAACAAGGCGGATTAAAAAAAGGGGGGTAAACGGTAATAAGATTTACACAATCGCTTTGAAAATGGGTGAGTATATTAAGTCGGTCTGGTCGTTAATTATGGGGTTTTCCGGATTACGTTTGTGTTTATGAATTTCTAGGGATTCGAGAAGGTAAAGCTTCGGACCCTTTTCTGAAAAATGTAGTATTTCCAAGGGATTCGTTTCTGGGACGTGATTATTTTCAATTAAGTGATTCGCAAAGGTGAAGTTTGTTTTATTATTATAAAAAGATCGCATATGCTCTTTTAGGCGAATGTCAAAATTTCGGCCAGACTGACCAATATATATACCCTTACAAGATCCACATTTAAGTTTATATACACCAGATCGTTCCATTTTTGTGGTCTTCTGTTTTGCATTAAATAAGATGTTGTTGAGTTTTTTATATGTGTTTTAAATGCAACTTGAATATCATGTTTTTCCAAAATTCTTTTTATTCTGTAACTTGGTTTTCCAAAGAAAGTTAATGTGACAAACGGTTTTTTCTCTCTAGCCGATACCCCGTGATAAAGCATTGATTTTAATTTTGATTTTTGTTTATTGTCTAAAATATTGTCTATCATTTTTGTTGTATAACCGTTATTTATTGCTAACTGCTTGATGGTGTGTATTTCTTGTTCTAACGAAGAGACGGATAAGGGAAGTGATAGTGCGCGGTGAATCATTGAATTGAATGCTCCAAAATATGTACAATTAAAAACGAAAACTAACACCCTTGCCGCAAGGAAAGCTGTTACCGCCGCAGAGAGAACCTGGCTGAAAGAAGAAGCGAAGTTCTGGTTCTCTAGAAGAGATACAATTATGACATATATTAAGGTAGTACACACTGAACTTACTTTCCACCTTCACCCAGTTGAGTTCGATCTGTTGGACGATCAAATAAGAGGATGTGTAAGTGCTATCATCCACAAAAAAGCGGTCACCCAGGAGAATAAACTTGCAAAGCTCGTCCAGACGTCGAAAAAAGAACCAGGTCCAGAAAAGCAGATCCCGTCGCCAGTGTTTCATCCAAGAGTGGTAAATTTAACCGACACACCATTTACAAATTCAGAACTTAATTTGCTAGAAAATGGCCCAAAATTCTCACCGAACATTACCCCCAAATTTTTCAAAGAAATTTTAGTAGTCGAGTCAGCACTTGCTTTAAAAAATTCTGATTATTCAAAATCTCAAATTTGCAATATTATTAAAAATTCTTATCCAGCAAAAAACCCCATAGATAATGGCATAAAATCAATTCAAAATAAAATAAAAAACAACAATCTAGTTATAACCAGAGCTGATAAAGGCAATACAATCGTAATTCTCAATCAAACCGCATACGACAGCAAACTTAATGATTTCTTAAATGCTAATAAAATCATTGAATTGAATTCCGACCCAACTCCCAAAATTCAATCCGAATTAAAAGCCCTAATTAAAACATCATCCAGCATTTTTTCAGCATTTGATCATTTAAAACTTTTGCCAATGAATCCCAAACCCCCACAACTATATGGCTTAATTAAAATACATAAAGACGACTCACCCGCCAGACCAGTAGTTTCATATGTGTCCTCCCCTGCACACCAAGTATCAATTAAACTTAATAACACATTTAAAATACTAACTAAATTCTCAGACCCTAATTCTATTAACAACTCCATTTCATTAACAGATCATCTAAAAGACTTCTACATGGATAACAAATTTAAATTAGTATTTTTCGACGTGTCTAACATGTTTTCTAATATTCCGCTACCTGAGTGTCTAACATTAATCAATACCATTTTAGAGAAAAATAATATCAATGCCGTAGTAAAACATGAATTTGAAACCATTATTCAATATACCACACAACAAAATTATTTTTCATATAATAATAAGATTTTCAAACAAACTGAAGGCCTAGCAATGGGCTCTCCACTTAGCCCATTGCTAGCTGAAATATTTATGGAGAATTTAACAAAAATTATATTAGAATCATCTTTAGGCAAAAAACATATCAAATTTTGGTATAGGTACGTCGATGATATTTTAGCATGTTTTGAAGGTACAGATAGACAAATCCAATCTTTTTTAAATTACATTAATTCACTTCATCCTAATATTACATTTACAGTAGAGACTGAATCCAATAATACTATTAATTTCCTAGACCTATCCATTACTAAACACAATAATAAATTAGAATTCAATATATATAGAAAACACTCTTTCACAGACTCCCTTATTCCATCAAATTCATTACACCCGCTAAAATACAAACAAGCAGCATTCAATTCAATGATTCACCGGGCACTATCACTTCCCTTATCCGTCTCTTCGTTAGAACAAGAAATACACACCATCAAGTAGTTAGCAATAAATAACGGTTATACAACAAAAATGATAGACAATATTTTAGACAATAAACAAAAATCAAAATTAAAATCAATGCTTTATCACGGGGTATCGGCTAGAGAGAAAAAACCGTTTGTCACATTAACTTTCTTTGGAAAACCAAGTTACAGAATAAAAAGAATTTTGGAAAAACATGATATTCAAGTTGCATTTAAAACACATATAAAAAACTCAACAACATCTTATTTAATGCAAAACAGAAGACCACAAAAATGAAACGATCTGGTGTATATAAACTTAAATGTGGATCTTGTAAGGGTATATATATTGGTCAGTCTGGCCGAAATTTTGACATTCGCCTAAAAGAGCATATGCGATCTTTTTATAATAATAAAACAAACTCCACCTTTGCGAATCACTTAATTGAAAATAATCACGTCCCAGAAACGAATCCCTTGGAAATACTACATTTTTCAGAAAAGGGTCCGAAGCTTGACCTTCTCGAATCCCTAGAAATTCATAAACACAAACGTAATCCGGAAAACCCCATAATTAACGACCAGACCGACTTAATATACTCACCCATTTTCAAAGCGATTGTGTAAATCTTATTACCGTTTACCCCCCTTTTTTAATCCGCCTTGTTTTTGTATAAATACCGCCTAAGTTAAGTTTGTAATTTATTGTACGTTTGATAATGGCCTTTTAAAGGTTGAAACTATAGTCACGAAATAAATCCTGTGTGTGATATCAACGAAGTGTATTTTCATTTAAAGTTCCTGATTCAAGATGTATCACAAAGTGATGGCTTCAAGCATTAAACATAGAGAAAGTATGTTTATTTTAGTTTTAAGCAGAATTACTATGTAAAATATGTTGATAAACGTGTACCATATTAAGAAAATATAGTTTTCTTTAGTGCTTTTTTCGTGTTTTTATGCTTTTTTTCTGTTTCTATGCTTTTTTAATGCGTTTTTTCTCTATTTTTTGTGCCTTTTTAAGTCCTTTTTTTCACATTTTTTAAGCTTTTTTTTATCCGCTCTCTAATAATAAGTCTTGGTTGTAACGTTTTGGATCAACCTGCACATTCACCACACATTGCTCCATTCGTTTAGCACTTATTCCGGCCGATGCACAGTGGTTCAGAACGCGAAAAACGCGATCGAAATTCAAATTTTCAACTTCTTCGTACAAAATTAAAATTGCACTCATTTAATCTTAAATAGTTGCTCTCTTTGATGATGTTAATAATATGCATTTTATTTACATAAGTTTTTCTATATTTGCTTTCAAAGTTCAGTAAAATTAAGACGCTGCTGCGTATAGAAATTAGGGTGTAATTAAAAAGACTGTACCACAAGCAAATGCGCTTATTTATTGATGTTATTATAATATTTTTATACATTGCTAAGTGTATTATTAAGTAACATTACTCATTATTGGATAAAGTTTACCTGGTACAAGAAAGTTAATTGTTTGTAACAAGTAATCGGATTATAAAAATTTGCCTTAAGTGAAGGATTACCTTTAGTTCTACACAACCCTACACGGCAATTACCTCATTTATGCTTAAATTAGCTATTTGGCTTTGTAAATTAAAAAAAAAATAGCTGCCAGTATTTGCCTATTCAGAAAATATAACAGAAAATCCCGCTTGGTATCCGATCAGTTAAACGCAACTTTGAGTCGAACCTATATGCAGGTTATTCTGGGCGTATTTTCGAAATTTGTGACGTTGTAATAGATTGTGTTTTTGTTGCAGTAGCTTTTTTAAAAATATGTAACATAATGGTCGCGAATAAAATATGTCTATTAGTATTACACGAAGTCTCTATGATGTATGATGATAAATCGATTGAAAATAAGAAACGAGCAATGTATCAGTTTATACTTGACACATACGGGCTTGCCGAAGAAGATAAATCAAGTAAAAATATTTTGTATTGGCTTAAACACATGTTTTTTCCAAGATATTTTCAATATTGGAAATCGTCCAATAAAATATCAAGTGTTTTTATGAGAAATCATAATGTTTGGCTAGAAGAAGAAATTAGTTTTCCATAATCCGTTTACTGCGATCGACCGTCAACTTCGGGTATTCGAGGTCGTCCTCAAAAGAGTTTTGCTCAAAGTTCTGCTGTTATAAAAAGGCGTAAAACCCATGAGCTCAGAAAAAGTACTTCAGTGGAAGAACTTGTGCATGCTACTGCAATCAAAGTACGAGAAAGTGAAGATATGAGTTTTGCCGATTCGATAATTGAAAGTACTTCAACTACACAAAGTAGAGGCAAACGAATAATGGAAAAATTGAGGAGTCCCGAACAAAAACAAAATGCCATGACGCCTGAAGAGGCTTTGTCATTTATTATCATGGGTGGTTTTACAAATCAGCAATATATGCTTATTCGAGCAACAGCTTTAAAACATGGTAGCAAATTATATCCAAGTTATCACGCTATTCTACAAGCAAAAAGACATAATTTTGTATTTTGGACAAAAATTTCTACAACATAATTTGAGGATGTTTTGAAGGTTGTTTTTTTATTATCTCAGTACATACTACTAAACATGTCAAAGTCAATGCATTAAGGGGTGCTTTTGACAAACAAATACTTCGAATTTGCAAACTAAACTGTATAATTTGTAATAGTTCGAACCCCGGTCTTATATGAATTTACAATTCATATCATATTTATACGTTGTGTTATGTTGTGTTGTGTAGTAACCCTTAATTATTTAACAGGTTCGTTACGAACGTTAATATGTGTCATCAATTATGCATTACTATTGAAATAATTAATATATTAAGGATGTTGGATAAAATGGTTGGTGTGAATAAAACACAAGAATGAGTTTAACGAATGGTCAGTTTATTGTCTATTAATTCAAAATGCAAAGAGGTATTCCATTTTTCTCACATTTTAGGTAAATTTTAGAATGCAAATATATACACAAGTTACAAATTCAATTTCTTTTGATTGCTTATTATAATGCCGTGACCAGAAAACTTTTCGTAGTTGTTTTGCATTTGTTAAAACTCAAAGAAAAAAAAAACAATAATAAAAAAAAATATTTGTTTCGTTTGTCGGTGATTTGAAAAGGTATATTTTTAGTTGTCAAAAAGAATGTGTCCATCCGCTACGGGCCGTGTGCCTTAAAAAGGTCCGGATTGCCGCGGATGTTCTACATTCTGTTAGATGAGATTGATTTATTTTGGTGTAGGAAATATTAATTTGTCGGATTTTTTTTTTTTTAGTTGTCAATAAGAATGTGTCCATCCGCTACGGGCCGTGTGCCTTAAAAAGGTCCGGATTGCCGCGAATGTTCTACATTCTATTAGATGAGATTTATTTATTTTGTCAGGGTATTTTGTCGAATTAATTTGTTATAAGTGACGTCAGTTATAATTTCATTTGGTCAGTTTGGGGAATAATAATTTGTCGAACCTCGTAACCGATGTAATTTGTTGCAACAATGTCAGTGGTAAGTTATTATTGTCAGTATCAACGATCGGATTTATGATCGTAGACTGACCACGTTTGTAATCTTCACAACCCTTTTATACTATTTTTCTTGCAGGTTCTTCCCCCGATTGTATATAAAAATGCTATTTCATCACGTATGCATTTCTGCACAATTTAATGCGTACGTGCCCTCATCTCAGCATGCCACGGTTATTGACCCCCATTAGTTATGCGATCGGGGATTTACCTCTCCGATAATAACGCAGCATCTTCATTTTTTCCGACCACTTGTGCCCCAATAACGTTTGTTTAGTCTACGCATTTTTAAGTAATTCCCCTATCTACGGTTAATGAACTCTTGTTTATTACACTAAAATGCACGTATTTGTTCTAATTGTACTAATTTTCTGGTCACTAATAATTGAAAAAAAATATTTTATGCATGCCCCCCTTGGGTTATTACAAATTTGTATGATATAAAAAATATTCTTCGTACCTATATTAAGTGATATCAATTTTTCGCATTTAAGGGTTGCATTTTTTTGATAGTTTTGGCAAATTCGGGTTTTTAATGCATAATTTCAGATTCAGCATACCCAAAAACATAAGCTTACTCAACTTTTAATGTAAAATCTATTAAAACTAAAGAGTAAACAATTTCGATCGCGTTTTACGCGTTCTGAACCACTGTGCGATGCAACAAGCCTTGCCCAATATGCATTTCTAATTAGATGGATGACTTGACCATTTGAACATTTTCCCGAAATATAGTTCGTCAGTAACGTCGAATACTTTCATTGAACAAGTTAATTTACTTTCTTCTTAAAATAAACATTGAATGAAGCAGAAAAATGAATTATTCATTTATAAACTAATACTTAAAATATAAACATTGAAAAGCTTCTAACATTTTCAAATAGTTTTTATTATATTTTTTATATTATCGTTAATTTAATTTATAAATCATTTTGAAACGTTAAATATTTCTTCCATAGCAAGGTTATTTTTTCAACTTTTTGATATTTAAAATTTATCATCATTTTTTTAGTGAATTATAATATTAACGTAGATTCAATCAGAAGTGAAATATTGACTTGAAAGTCAAATCAAGTTAGTGTTACTTTAGAAATCATAATCAGAAATTTTTAAAGGAAATTTATGTTCGTTTTATTTCAATACACCTTTCCACCTCTTGAGGTTTTGTTAATCAAAAAGAGTACAATTTCCCGTTCTTATTTAGGCTTTATTTCAAACGGACACAATCGCTGCTGAATGTGGTTTAAGGTTTTTTCTAAGATTTCAATATTTACAATCGTTTCCAAATACCAAATAGTATCAATGCTCGACTCTTACTTTAGTAATTTTTTTTGCAATATTTTTCCAAACAAGGAAAATATAAGACTATTTGTAGAAATGTTAACGGGTTAACGAAATAATTATTTTAAGGGAAAAATTTGTTATTTTTTCATGTAAAATCGAAATTAAATAATAACAAGGAGTCTAAAAGCAATATTTTTATTTTTTTGAATATAAATAATCATTTGTTTACACAACACAATCCGATAATTTGGATGCTGACGCAAACATGAGGTCATTCATTCAACTTAATAGGAACAATACTAATTTAATAACACTTATAAATAATAACGGCAGTGATTAATAAATAATTTTAATACTGGTTTACGGCACCGACTATGTTCTATGCTACATTATTAAAAAATAGTGACGCAAATAAAGTATTAAAAATTTATTGTTTAATATTTACGTCAGTATTTTGTGAATATACCAATTTTATAATTTATACAGATATATAAATAAAAAATAAATAATATATAGTCTAAAACCATTCAAATACATGCATCAGTACATACGGCTGAGATGGCCATCATTAGACTAGATTTTTTATCTTTGTTACACAAAAGGGTAGGATTTTTAATGTAATTTGCAAAACTTCTTAATTTTAATTTGGTATTGCATTTTAGTCAACTTTGTTGAATTTTTAGTACACAATATATTTCTTCCGTCTGTCCCTGTATTATTTACTTGATATGAAAAATGTATTATTTTTCGAATATCTCACGTTATCACTAATTTATAATATTTTACCTACATTGTATTAACTATTAATTTAACTAATGTTAAAAAGAAACGTTCACATAATTAACGCGTATCCGTCTTACGCACTTGTGCACTTTTTTTGTTTTCGACTGTGCTTCTTCACTTTCCGGTTTCTTCGTTTCCTTCGGCTTTCCACCCAATTTAAAAGATTTCCCCACGTTACTGATTTGTTCCTCTAGGACCCCGTCACCGTGGCTCACGTTACCGTAGTTACCGGTGTATATGATAGAGCCCGTTCCAGAGACCATCTTCACAGTGCAATAGTTTCCAATTATGTTCATGGTACCGTTATTCACCTCCACGTTGATTTTGTTCTTGTTTCCTATAATCGTCATATCAGAATTGTTGCACTGAATGTTGATATCCTGGTGATTGCCGATGTATTGTTTCGGCGATTTCTGGTAATCATCACGTGCTCCCATTTTAACAACCATTTTTAACACAGATTCGTATTACTTTTATAGTAATATTTTTAAATTTTGATAAATTGTCTATGACTTATTGTATGGTGGTAATTAAACTGCCACAATTTTTCGCACTGATTGTTACTCACGAAATAAAAATTTCGCGCGGTCGTTAGTTGTTTTATATCTTTCTGTGCGAGGCGTGTAAAGTACCGAGGCTTCGTGCTTTTTCGGACTCGTCATTGAGAGATTGCACGAATCGTTGCCCGTGCTGCGGGAAAGTGTAGTACCGGGGATTTACAAAACAATATTTGCCACGCGATTTCGCGGTCGACCAATTAATGAATTCTCATCATAACTATATGCTATTAAATATGGTAATCGGCGAAGTTTACCTACAAGCGGTAAAGACTGGTAGTTCCGATGTACATTGTACTCTGAACAACTGTAGAACATGAGGGATTTTAGCACCTGTTCGTGTGTATATTAAACATATGCAAATTATATGCGACAAGTATATTAATCATTACATCAGAAATTATAATTGTAAATTTCGAATCGATGAAATATTGTAAGTGGCATTCAAAAAATGTTGTAAACAATTTTTTTAGTGATACATATTTAAATAATTCATAATTTTATATTTCTGATTTAGTCATGTATAGCAAAAGTAAAAGGAATCTGAAATAAATATAATAAAAGAAAATAAATATTGTTTGTTGGCCGGGTTATAATTTGTTACATGTAAATTATAGATGGTTGCTTATTCATTACAGGGAAAAATTTATATTAATATTAAAGAATATCGTAAAAAATTTACGGAAATGTTCGCATTGAGGTCTATTAACATTAACAAAATATATTGTGTAATAGTGTCCATAGGCACCGTATCTTATTAACCGCCAAAAATTTTAAACTAAAACTTTACACTTAAACTTTTATTCTTTATCAGAAGATTTGAAATGCTTTTGGTTAAAATTCGTGCCCAGGAAGTGGGTGTTACGCAGTTATAAATAATAAGAAAGTAAACAACATTTAGTTCTAGATTAACAATATAGGCACCTAATCTAAATTTTATTGCGGAAAATAAATATTTTTACTATTTTTTTTAACAATTTCATTTGTTTTGTTTTTTAATATAAATTTTTAAATATTTTAGTTTCATAATTTTTTATTGCTTCCACAATTTTTAATTGTAAAAGAACGGTTTTTTTATGCAAATTTCGCCTAACTTTTAAGGAAATTAGATTTTTCTTATTTTTATTGTTTTCAATCATAAACAAAATAAAAACAAATAATTATTTATTTTATAATGATATAAAACTAGAAACTTGAATTTAATTGATAAATTAATATTACAGTTAATTCGTCTTTCTGTGATTAATTAATTTTAAAAACATTTTTAATTTAGCAGAAAAACGTTTAACTTTTTTATACTACAAACTTAGTTTGATAATGATTACTGTGTAATTCGAAACTAGTCACGAAGTGTTGTATAAAAATAAAAAGTAGTATAAAAAAGTTAAACGTTTTTCTGTTATTCATTAAAAATGTACTACGAAGTGAACGCCTCCTAAATTCAAGATATTTTTAATTTCTATTCTGGTGAATCATTTAATTAATACTATTTTTTAATAACGTTAAAATATTATCAATTATTTTTTTTACATATATTGAATGATTTCAGTTGTTGTCTGAAATGACATTTAATTGTTTTGGTGTTTTTTTACAAATTAAACGTTTTCTTTCCAATAATTTTTTATTTATGTTTATTGAAGTGACATTTAATTGACCATTCCTATATTAACTATTTGAAGACACGTCGTTTGGTTACAATTATGTTTTTAAACTATTTTTTAATTGTTTTTCTTGGTCACGTTTTTAACTGCTTTTGTCATTGTCAATTGAAAAATTCAATTGCTTAACGATATTCATATTTTTATAAATTTCTAAAGATCTTAACTGTTTTTGAATTGAATTATTTTGGTGCTTTGAACAATTAGAACATTTTTTCTCATTTTCATTCGGTTTTTGATATTTTCAAGTGCTTTCGTTAATCAGACAAATATCGTCTTCCATCAGAAATATTTTAATATATAATGTTTAAATTATTTTTATCAATATTCACTAATTTTATGTGTCACCGGCTTTTTTTATTTTCAAGAATTCAATAGTTTTCTAAACTAACACTTGTTTTAGAATTTCTGATAATTTGAACTGTTTTTTCCGATAATTTTTAATTGTTTTCGCTATCATTATTTATCTTTTTTTTTTAATTATTGTTTTAATATGTTTCTCAATTTTAACAGCCTTTATTTTAATCATGTTCAATTGTTTTCATTTGTAATTTTTTTGTCACTGCTTTTATCGATTGCATTTTTTTTTAATGATTTCTAATAATTATAATTGTTTTCTGGATACTTTTGTCTATTTCAACTCTGTTTAATTGTTTCCAATTGTCAAGGTTTTTAACCCATTTTATCTATTATATTTTACAATTTTTATAGTAATATTTAATCATTTCAATTAATTTCTAGAGTGAAATTCACTCGTTGAGGCATTTTTTTACAATTTCAAATATTTTCTGATGCGTGATTCAATTATTTTAGCGTTTTTAACAATTTATTTAAATACTTTTCAATTCTTTTCGTTTAGAAGGCAATTTTATTGTTTTCTGTTGAAGCATTCACTTGTATTGGCGCCTTCAACTATGCTCTGGTTACTTTATATATTGTATTATTCGTTACTCTAAACTATAATTGTTAACGCGAAATTATACATTTATATTTCGAACAATTTGCATTATTTCAAAACGTGATTTTAGTGTTTTCTTACGCATTACGGACATGACCGAAGGGTAATAAACCATTGTGTACAATTTTCTGTATTTCTATTCATCGTGTTAAATTCGTGCTCAATTGGGGGCTATAAGGGCTAATCCGCGCGCGACGGCTTAAGTTGTAAACGACCTTTCTTCGCCCAAACGCCAGACCTGAAAACCCTTGGTAATTTCCACCCCGCAATCTGCGATCCTTGTCTTTCTTGAATAAAATACTATATCTATTTCCTTCCGTAAACTCCCTCTTTCTTCTAATCTGACCAATCCCTGCACTTCTTTCTTAAACCTCGATCTTTAACTATTTTTCTAATGTGAGTGTTGTCTGAACCATCGTGAAAGAAACATATTACCATTCGGTCGTGTCCGCGCTATATTATTTCAATTCTTTATTATTATTTTTCTAAGTCTTGTCTTTATCCTTTATTTGTTACTTGTTATTATTTTTTAGTCAGTAGTTGAAATAAATACATTTATTCAATATACTGGTATTTGTAATTTTAAAACCAAATCGCGAACCCGCGTAATTAACATGGTCCTTCGAACCGGATTAAGTAAGGTTTAGTGTTTTTTCGTGAACTTTTGTGGACTTTGCAAACGTGCAAAGTCATTGGTGGAACTTCGCTTCGTTTATAAGTACACCGTCTTAAGTAACTCTCCGTTTTTGTGTTATGTTATTGCGTGAGTTATCTAAGCTACAACCGTACGTAAACGAACAATTCTACCTGAACTCCTTGTGTATTTTACAGCTACAGTGTTTTTTTGTGAACTTTTGTGGACTTTGCAAACGTGCAAAGTCACTGGTGGAACTTCGCGTCGTTTATAAGTACACCGTCTTAAGTAACTCTCCGTTTTTTGTGTTGTGTTATTGCGTGAGTTATCTAAGCTACAACCGTACGTAAACGAACAATTCTACCAGAACTCTTTGTGTATTTTGTGTGAAAATCATCAACATGGCAGTGATTGTTAAAAGGCTACAGTGCCAAAAGCAAAACATCATCAGTGAAAAGGACACACTCCAGTTACTCCTCGCGGACACGAATCGTGATGAAAAAGTAATCATGCAACAATGGAGTGGGTTTGAACCAAGTCTCAACGATTTCAAAACAATTGCAAGTGAGCTCTTCGACAACGATGTGGATATCGCGAATGAACTTCGACAATTTAAATGTGATTATTTCAAAATCAAGAGTGTAATCTCAAGAATACAGTCGAAGACGCAAGCTGCAGCCACACCCAACAATATCCATTTATCAAACCAAAACGAAGCACCACAGGTGAAATTACCAGTGATCGAGTTACCGACTTTCAGCGGGAAATATGACGAGTGGCAGAGATTTCGTGACGCCTTTACATCCCTTATACACGACAACTTTTCGCTAGGTAATGTGCAAAAGTTGTATTATCTACGAAGCTTACTTAAAGGTGAAGCAGCTCAAATACTTAAAACAATTCAGTTGTCCGATGCCTCATATGAAACAGTGTGGACTCAATTAAAAAAGCGGTACCAGAGCGAGCGTTTCATTTTCAAGAAGCAACTTCCTACCGTGAAAAAGGATCCCGCGGAAGAAATTGGAAAAGTTACGGTGAAAGAGGGTCGAGTTTCGCCCAGCACTCGGCCCCACGCACAACCATGGGCCCCCTTTAAGCCGCCCGCTCCCAGGACTGCGGAGAGTATGCGCCTGGACGCGGAGGAAGCGCGCCTATCGTGCAAACAGTTGGAGGAGACGCTGGACGAGGAGAGACAGCGTCATCTGGACGTCGTCAAGGATGAGAGGAGCAAGTACATGGCGGAAATCACGCAGCTCATCGCAAGGCACCAGAACGAAATTATTCAATTGAATTTGCAACACGAAGAATCAATGAAGTTATTACAAAACGAAAAGGAGGCAACGACTAAGCAACACGAGGAACAGATGTGCGTCCTCAAGAACGAGATAGACAAGCTGCAGAAGACGCACGAGGAAAGTATGGACATTCTCTTCAAGAAGAATGACACCATTTGCCAGGAAATCGACGAGAAGAACGCGAGGATCCGCGACCTGGAGGCGTACCATTACGAGAGTGAGAAACTGCGCAAGGACTACGTGGCCACAGAGGTCGGCTACAAGGAGCAGTTGGCGGTGGCACGCGAGGAAATCGACGAGAGGAACGCGAGGATCCGCGACCTGGAGGCGTACCATTGCGAGAGCGAGAAACTGCGCAAGGACTACGTGGCCAGAGAGGTCGGCTACAAGGAGCAGTTGGCGGTGGCACGCGACGAAATCGACGAGAGGAACGCGAGGATCCGCGACCTGGAGGCGTACCGTTGCGAGAGCGAGAAACTGCGCAAGGACTACGTGGCCAAAGAGGTCGGCTACAAGGAGCAGTTGGCGGTGGCTCAGGAGGAGGCGGCGAGATTGCAGGAGGAGCACGAGGCGCTCTTCTCGAGCAGATACAACGACGGCAAGGAGAAGTGTAAACTCCAGCAGAACGAGGAGACGACGAGATTGCGGACAGAGAACGAGGCGCTCTTCGCGAGCAGATGCAACGACGGCATGGAGAAGTGGAAACTCCAGCAGAACGAGAAGACGACGAGATTGCGGACGGAGAACGAGGCGCTCTTCGCGAGCAGATGCAACGACGGCATGGAGAAGTGGAAACTCCAGCAGAACGAGGAGACGACGAGATTGCGGACAGAGAACGAGGCGCTCTTCCCGAGCAGATGCAACGACGGCATGGAGAAGTGGAAACTCCAGCAGAACGAAGAGACGACGAGATTGAGGACGGAGAACGAGGTGCACTTCGCGAGCAGGTGCAACGACGACGTGGAGAAGTGGATACTCCAGCAGAACAAGGAGGTGGTCCCCAAGGTGTTGGGGGAAGCGGAGACATCGGCGTTGACGGGTTCTACCCTACTAAGTGCCAGCGTCAACGACCGACATTCCTCCATCCAGAGGCCAAACTTCGAGCGCATGCAGAGCTTCAGGGAGCGTTCGCTGAGCAACAAGAGCAACGTGAGCCAGTGCTCGGTACCGTCGAGCAATTCAAAGAATTCATTCGAGGACTTCGACGACCTCTTACCGCCCAGCTCGCCTAAGGTCAAGGGCGTAGTGGAGAAGTCGGATTCCGTTAGGTACGTGCTGAAAATGGACGAGAGTCTCGAGGTGGTGGCCTCGAGAATCGTACACCGGAGAGATAGTAACGCGACGTCGCCAAAAAACCCGCCGACGAAGTCGACTGCGAACGAGAGGGCTGCAGTAAAAAGCGCTTGGTCGTTTATGGAACCAGTGAATCCTAATGAAGTACCAGACTATTACAAAGTCATCAAGGAACCAATGGATCTTCAATACGTCTCAAAATTACGACAGCACGTATGGAAACGTTGGGAGAAGGAGTATTTTTCCGAGGTACACAAACGGAACAAGTGGCAGCAGGACGGGACTTCCGGTGTCAGCTTCGATCGTTTGGTCATTATCCGTGGAGATAACGTGCCCCCTTCAGTAGCGCCTCGCGAGAGACGAGGCAATTCACCCAGGTTCCGATGGGGTCGTCCGGAGTGCAACAGTGAAGACCAGCACCGGTTCATTTGTGCATCCCATTGTGAAATTATGGTGAAATTAGTGCATCTAAATATAATTGAATGGTTGACATTCAATGGGGCGCGGAATGTTAACGCGAAATTATACATTTATATTTCGAACAATTTGCATTATTTCAAAACGTGATTTTAGTGTTTTCTTACGCATTACGGACATGACCGAAGGGTAATAAACCATTGTGTACAATTTTCTGTATTTCTATTCATCGTGTTAAATTCGTGCTCAATTGGGGGCTATAAGGGCTAATCCGCGCGCGACGGCTTAAGTTGTAAACGACCTTTCTTCGCCCAAACGCCAGACCTGAAAACCCTTGGTAATTTCCACCCCGCAATCTGCGATCCTTGTCTTTCTTGAATAAAATACTATATCTATTTCCTTCCGTAAACTCCCTCTTTCTTCTAATCTGACCAATCCCTGCACTTCTTTCTTAAACCTCGATCTTTAACTATTTTTCTAATGTGAGTGTTGTCTGAACCATCGTGAAAGAAACATATTACCATTCGGTCGTGTCCGCGCTATATTATTTCAATTCTTTATTATTATTTTTCTAAGTCTTGTCTTTATCCTTTATTTGTTACTTGTTATTATTTTTTAGTCAGTAGTTGAAATAAATACATTTATTCAATATACTGGTATTTGTAATTTTAAAACCAAATCGCGAACCCGCGTAATTAACAATAATAAACCGTATATTAATTTAACATAGCCTTATAATACTTTTTACCTTAATAAACTACGCATTAAACCTAGCTGTAGTATGCTAGTTCAAGCGTAAAATTTATTACGGTTAAAAAATTCTAAACTTGTCATTATTTATAGTAATAATTACAATTTTTAACACTATTTATTATTATTCATGTTATATATATAATTAATTATTTGGATGAATTGCCAATAGCAGTGTTGAATACAATCGTGTTTCATCGCACCAACAATTTTGGCAAACGGTGGATTGGAACTAACAGTCCAATTTGATGGCCCCTAGATCACCAGACCTAAATTGATTGGATTTCTTCTTATGGGGTTACATTAAAGACAATGTCTATTTGGCCCCTCTAGATGCCCCAGAAGTTTTAAGAAGAAGGATGGTGCAAATCTGTCAGGAAATATCGTCAAATTCTTTGCTCAATACAGTGACAAACGTTTCTAGAAGATGATGACAGTATTCGGCACTGCGCGGAGATAATTTTGGGCACCTATAATATATTTTAATGATTTGTTTCGGTTTTTATTCCCTATTAAAATACATTTTTTGTTGTTCTTTATGTTTACGTATTCGAAAGAAAATTTTCTTTGATCATAAATCCAAGTAAAACTAAAGACATACTGTTCGGATCTATTAAGCAGGTTCACAAGAAGTAAAATGGATATATTTCTAGGAGACATAGGATCTGTTTTGAATAATGTGTTAAAAAATTAGGAGTTCTTTTAGACTCGAATTTAAAGTTTTTTGAACAAATAGCGAGGGTTACAAAACTATATTACTCCGTAAGGATTGTGGCGACCGTTACTTCGTGGTAATTCATTATAAATACTTAACTAACGCACTTACTATGTTTTAACCACTTTTACTGTATTTTTTCAGAGCATTACAGCTAACATCGATTTTTTGTTTACCATTTATAATTAGCCTCCGTTCATTCTGGTTCTCTGAATTTTTAAAAATACGTCTTATATGTCCTTTCTCCAAAACACTGAGCCCAATTTCAGTCCTGAGAATAAATTACAATTTCTCCTCATACCTTGGAATTCTTCTTCTTTCATATCATCAAGAGTTTTACGATAGAATCATTTCAGTCACTTTCTACAGTTGTTGTGTTGTCCTCAGAATTTTTAAATATGCGTTTCAGTTGTCTGTTTTCTCAAACAGCTGGTTTTTATTCTGGAGAATAATTTGCAAAATCTCTTTTTTCAGGAGATTTAAGATAAACTTTAGTTCTTAACTACACATAATTGACATTTGATCTTCTGTTATTATGGTATTTTTCATGTTTAAGGCTTAATCTCTGAGATATAGCACCTGTGAATTGTACAAGCTCAGTGTTTAGAATCAAAGTCAAGTTCCTGAAGTGTTTTTATATTTCAGCTGATGACATTCTCTAGTCAGTATAGAAATCGTGATAAGACAACTTCAATTTCACATTTGTACTTGTAGCAGTATCTGATATAAAATGTGTATTTTTAAAACTGCTATGATTAAGTGTATTATTTAGCTTTTAGTATTCCTCTTGCATTTCTTGTTCCATTAATATCATTGTTTTTTTTTTCGGTAAGGTGAGTTAACTGTTGGAACACCTCAATAAAATTCAATAAAATAAAAATAAATGAATTTTTCTTGAAATCCTCAAAACTTTTTACCATTATGATTATATCATTAAAATACCAAGACCAAGCAGGTCTTCCATTGTCTTCAATAGTCTCTTGAGTGTTGCAAACCTTATATAAATCAAATGGCATGTCATTGAATTGCCACAAACCTGTTCCCATTAAAAATGCTGTTTCCTGATGCTCGGAAGTTACAAAATGTTATCTAAGATAAGATACTAATTCCTTTGAGAGGAACTTGTTTATTCAATTAATTCTATCAATCATTAAAATAGCCTAACTTATTATTATTATGAATATCAAATATTATTTCATTTTATATTATAGGTATGACATTTATATTAAGAACATTTATTAAGTAACTTATTATTATTATTTACTCTTTTTAGAATTATTGGTAGCTCATAACAAATTAAGAAATAATCAGATAGGTCATGATTATCCGTGGTATCATTTTTTATTCATTAGTAATAATTCGACTCTGATTTTATATATTTTGGTGGATAATTAATATAATAACAAACAAACGTTTGCGGCCCTATTATTTAACATTTAATATTGATATTGATTTATTTTCTAAGCATTTTATATAATTATTACCTGTACTAGAATGCAATACAAACGTTTAAAAACAAAAAGCAAACTAAAATTGCGCCCACTAGATACAGACTATTAAATTTATCAAGAGAGAAACTTGGCAGGAAAAATGCATGGTCTTCGCGTGGTAATGTCTTTTTCAAGGGTACGGATGAAAATGGAAAAGAATTTATTAAGAAAATCTACAACAACAAAGAATTGGATGAGCTTCCTGGGAATAAGAAATAGTAACAATTAATGTCATGCATGTGTTATTATTGTTTATTATTATTATTATTATTATTATTATTTATTGTCACATCCATGCACAACTTCGTTTTATTTAAATTTTATTAACAATATTCTAATTTAATTGGAAGAATTTCCTGGGAATAAAAATAAAATACTAACAAATAATGTCATGCATGTTCCATTTAATATTTTTGCTTATAATATTTCTTTTATTATTATTATATTTGTTTTTCTTTGGTATTATCTCATCCATTCACGATTTTGTTTTATTTAAATTTTTAGTAATTCTCTTTTATTTTATTAGCTCATTTTAATTATATTTGCATTTTTCTTATTTTTCTAGGGCGGGTACTTGGTTACCTTTTTTTGCGGTATAATAAATACGTAATTATTGTTTATTTAATTTTGCTTACAATAAATTACAATTAATGTATAATATTTCTGTGTCTCATTTAAACGTGCGATCTCTTAGTCTTAATTTTGTAAATTTTAGAACTCATTTATTCTCGTTAAATTATGATGTGTTTGCTATTTCAGAAACTTGGCTTACATCCAATAAGGAAAATGCACAATTTTATATTACGGGATATAATTTTGTTCGTAGAGATAGGGCTGCTGATCGAGGGGGTGGGGTTGCTTTATATATAAGAAACAATGTAAAATATGAAGTCGTTGCAACACCTGTAAGTAACCTTGAACAAATCTGGGTAAAATGTAGGTCTGATAAAGATGTTTTTTGTATAGGTGTAATCTATAGACCGCCTGATAATAATTTAATTACATTTATTGAAATTTTAGAGGATGCTATTAGCTACCTTTTACCACAATATGAAAATTTAATTTTTTTAGGCGATATGAATATAAATATGCTTAACCTTCATTCGAATAATGTCCGTAAGTTTTTGGATCTCCTAGATGCTTATGATCTTAGTCAAATTATTTCAGAACCTACACGTGTTACTTTACACTCTGAAACATTAACTGATATAATTGTAATTTCTAACAAATGTAAATACATTGAATCTAAAGTAATTAAAATTCACGACGTATCGGATCATGATATAGTTGATTGTAAACTCAAACTTAACTCGAAAAGTAATGAGAAATTTGTTACATATCGTCAATTTCATAATATAGATAGAGTTGCCTCTTTAACTGATTTAGAATCATCACATCTTCAGAACTTAATTTATCTAAACAATATTGAGAACAAAATAACGTTTTTAAATAAGATTATACTCGACATCTTTGATTGTCATGCGCCCTTAGTTAGGCGTATGATGACAAAAACACCTGCTCCATGGCTTACTGATACTTTAAAAGAAATGATGATACATCGTGATAATGCTTACAGCAAGTTTAAACAGTCAAAACTTGCACACGATTTTAATCTATATAAACAGTGGCGTAACACAGTTAACTCAGCTAAAATAAGGAAAAAAAGCGTATTTAGAATTTTCAATTAATAACAATAACTCAAATTGCTGGAAATGTTTGAAGCAAAATGGTATTGTTAAATGTAAGTCAACAGTTTTACCTAATATCTTTAACGATGTAAACGCTATTAATGACTATTTTATATGTAATGCCAATTGTACTGTGGATAATGAGATTTTAAACCGAAATAATTTTCATAATAATGCAAATGCTGGCTGTTTTAAATTTAAATTAGTGACGACTGATGAGATTGGCAACATTTTAAATAGTATTAAGTCTAATGCCATGGGTACAGATGGAATTAATATAATGATGCTGAAATTTTGCTGTCCCTATCTAATTCCTTTTTAACACATATTATAAACTGCTGTATTGAGCAATCCATATTCCCGAATAGTTGGAAACTAGCAACTATCATTCCGATCCCCAAAATTGATTGCCCTACTAGTACCAAAGACCTCAGGCCTATCAGTATATTACCGGTTGTGTCAAAAGTATTAGTTATTGAAAATAACATTTTGTTGCCTTCTTTACAATCTGGGTTCAGACCTAACTATAGTTGCTCCACCGCCTTACTTAATATTTTAGATGACATTTTAGACCGATAGGGGTCTTTTAACATGTATGGTTTTACTTGACTACAGTAAAGCCTTCGATACTGTCAACCATGAATTGTTGAAGGCCAAGCTCCATTATATTGGCTTTGACAAGAGTGCAGTGGATTTCTCCGCTAGTTTTTTGGATAATCGTCTTCAACGAGTTCAAATTGGGGATTTAATATCCCAATTTGCTTAGGTAAACGTTGGTGTCCCTCAGGGATCAATATTGGGCTCAATTTTATTTTCCATTTATACGTCATCCCTCACAGATATATTAGATCATTGCACTGCAAATTTATATGCGGACGACACACAATTATTATATTCTTTTAAACTTGATGACACTGTGTTAGCAGCTAAAAACATCTCTTCAGATTTATCTAAATTGGCGAATCTCTCCCGTGAGCACTCTCTATCTATCAATGTCAACAAGACTTCAATAATGTTATTTGGTCCTCATAGCCAACTAGAATCTTCGAAAAGAGTACTCGAAATTAAAATTGATGACACTATTTTGCCCTATTAATTGACACAAATTTACGTTTCAAGCCTCATATTAATAAGTGTATTGCACGATCTTTTTAAAGTTTGAAAATGATTTACTCTAATAGACACTATTTATCGATTAAAACAAAACGGATGCTTTGCGACACACTAGTGCTGAGTCACTTTAATTTTGCAGACGTTGTTTATAATGCTTGTTTAGATCAAATCACAAAAAATCGTATTCAGCGAGTACAAAACTCTTGTATGCGTCTAATATTTGGTATTCGTAAATTTGAGCACATCTCCAGCAAACTAACTAACTTAAATTGGTTAAATATGCATAATCGCCGCATTTTACATTGTTGTACTCTCTATTATAAAATAATACAATCTCGTACGCCCCCTATCTCTATAACAGAATAGTGTTCCGATCTGATGTGCACAATATCAATGTGAGATTTAGAGGCATTATCTCACCACCTTACCACAAATCTGCCATTTTTGAGCGTTCATTTTCTTACAATATATATAAAATGTATAACAAAATACCAATGCATCTAAAAAATCTTACATTGATTAATTTTAAAAATGAAATCCGTTGTAGGTTGATGAGGAATGAGCTTTAACTATGTCAATATATATATGTTTTTTGATTATATGTAATATTTTTGTATTTAAAAATATACCGTAAATTTAATTTATTAATGTATGTAGTAGGTTAAGTGGAAGAGCAGATAATCTATCTGAACTTCGCCTACTTTTATAAATGTTATCTTTGTCTGTAATTACCTTATTTAATTAATAAAGACAATTTATTATTATTATTATTATTAAAAGTTACCTTTTATTTAAAGTTATTCGGAAGAAGATGACGATTCTAAATTAATCAATAATGAATATAAAGGTAATGTTTCCCTTGGATGCATATCAGAGAGGGAAGTTTCTGAAATTTATATTATGTCAGTATACTTGATATGAGGATTAGACTGACAAATAATCAATTTGTTTGCTATAGATCTTATTAAAAATCATCCAATTTAATACCTATCGTATTAATAATATTTTAATAACTGCAAATAAAATTTAAAAAAAAAATAAAACACTGATGTAATGCAGATTATTAAATGCCTACAGAATATAATGGTGTTAATTGTTTATTGAGTTTTATGATTAAATGCTAATTTTTAATAATTTAACAATGAATGTAATAGCGTCTTTAGGTTGTTGTAGAAAGTTAACTAATAATTTACTGTTCATTTTTCTTTAACTTTCTACTTTTATTCTGCCTGTTAGTGTTAATCGTTTAATAGGTCTAATTTAATTCCCATTCAAGAGTATTGCTCTGTTTCTCCAGCTGCACTTACGTCAATTAGAACACAGTTCTTATTTTGTCCGTTTTCCATTAATTTTTGTTTTTAGATACTAAGATATAAATGATTAAAGTTCCACAGATATAAAGGTACTTTTTGAGTTGTTTTGAAATTTCATGTCATAAGTGACATGGAAATCGCAACATCAAGAAAGGGTATGAAATTTGAAACAACTTTGGTACAAACCTTTAAATATTAAAAGAAAAGAATTAATTAAAATTTTAAAGAAAAGAATAAAAATAAACATATGTTTTATTAATAATGGGTTGGACCCCTACTCTTCGTGGCATGGATTGTAGTAGTAAGTGGTCGATAATCTCTTGAGGTATTGTCTCTCAAGCGACCTGGAATTTGTGCTGAAGAGCTTCCAATCTACGCAGGATGTTGTAAGTTCTGTTCTTCTTTCCATTCTTCCGTAAATCGTCAATAGAATATTAGAATATGGGGATGGGCATTGTCTTGCTGAAAAAATGGGTCTCAACTGCTGAAGGAACTGAAGAATATGGGGTTCTATAACATATCGATGGGCGTGCATATTGTCTCGGTTGAATAGTAAACAAGACCAACTTCCATAAGTTATAGCACCCATTCCATAAACCCTGCAGTTTGATGCACTGGCTTCTCAACGGAAAATATTATATTACGACGTTCCTCGTGTCTTCGTCTGACTCCCATTCGGGGACTATGAATCCCCAAACAGAATCGGAATTCATCACTAAACACCATCCTGTGCCCCTCTAGGTTTCAGTACAATCGCAACCTACATCACTTGATGTTGACGTGGCCAAGACGAAAGTTCTGATTCTGCGGAAAACGGTTTGAAGGGTTATAGTTCGACCTTCGTTAGCTAACCATAGATAGGCAATTGATCTGCCTCTTGTGGCTATAAGTCAAAGATGGCGATCTTGAACCTCATTTGTTTATCTTTGTCCCACACTTCCTTTTCCTCTTGATCTATATGAATGAAATTTTAATCAATTACTATCTTCTAATAGTTAAATATTTGTACTAAGTTTTGGTGTAGCGATTTTCATGTTAGTTATTTTTTTTTTTTTATTTTAGGAAAAAATAAAATAAAATTATTACGCAAAAATTAGATATTTTATACTTATTACGTATGCGTTATATTGTTACCATGATTGTCAAGGTGAAAAACATTAGATGGCATAATTTTTGTGTAATGCTGAATACAGGTGATTGTAAAATAATTGTAAATAATTCCGGTGAAGTACAGAATCATGAATTACGTTATTTACGCCGCATGTCGCAAGTAATACACGTGCCGAGTGTAAATTGTTGAAGAAATTTTCTACACAGAAATACCACGTGGAAAATATGCATAATTTTCCATAATTATGCGTGGGAAATTTGGTATACCTTAGATTTAAACTGTAACAACAATGTATATTATAGAATTTTGTAATTGAACAATAATAATAATTTTGAATTATATATTTTATTAATATATCACCCAATATATAAGAAATATGTATATAAATGTTAAATAAATATCATAAAAATAGTGGATGTAAGAATATATGGATTTGAGTGGAAAATCATCTAGAAAGTGTAGAGGATAGTATTTTTATAATTGTATGTTTTACTTAACTTTTGAATAAATAATAAATATAATATAGTATACAGGGTTATTCACGCTATACGGCACGGAATATTGTGGCCAAAATACGTGACTTTCAAAAAGTTTCACTTTGGGGATATATGGGGGTCTATTAGGGCTACTTTTTAAAATTACTTTCATAATATACAGGGTGTCCCAAAAACCCTAAAAGTTTTAAAGTTGTGTTTTTTTTAATGAAACACCCTGTATTTTATTACATTTTTGGATCCTTCGATCAAAATAAGTGTGTGTTTTAATAAGGTTTTTATTACATAAACCTTAAGGTTTTTGAAATAATTTGAATTTTGTAAAAATGTAACCTAATTTTCATGTTTCAAATACTTAAAAAATAACTAAGTTATGCATACCAAATTTACACTGAAATATAACAATAGATCATATTTTATTTTCCAAGTATAATAAACTTGACATCTTATGCCGGGTGTAAAAAATTGGAATTAAACAAATGAGAACTTTAAATGGCTATAACTTCATTTATTTAAATGGAACGCTATATTTATTAATTTATCAGCAAATGCACGTTTTAATTACCTATCGAATGGTATTAAAATCTTAAGTGTTAAGTCTTCTCGTTTTTGCAGAAAACGCCAAAATATTGTTTATTGCACCGTTTTAGTACTTTTTAAGTAAAAATTTGTATGTATCTAGTTTTCTATGGTATTTAAAAACGTCAGATAATTAATTTAGTCTGTCATTTTAGTTTAAAAAGCCTGTCTTTTGTTATAGTTGTCTTATTTTGCATTTTTGTGTTAGATCGTTAGTAATCGTTATTGTTTGAACATCGCTGTTGTATTTTTTGGTAAAAAATGAAGATTTACTCAAAATAAGGGGTTTTGGCATTATTTTTATGCTTGGAGAATGTCATCAAAATTGTTTATTGGCTTGTCGAGTTTATACTTAAAGGTTTCCCGAAAGAAATCACCCTAAGCCAGCTATTTTTGAGAGACTATTAAACCAGTTTAAAGAAATTGAAAGTGTCAGTTATAAAAACCTCAGTATAAGAAAATCTGTGTAAATTTTCATTTTTTACAATGACATACAACAACCATGTTCAAACAATAACGATTACTAACGATCTAACACAAAAACGCAAAATAACACAACTATAACAAAAGACATCCTTTTTAAACTAAAGTAACAGACTAAATTAATTATCTGACGTTTTTAAATACGATAGAAAACTAGATACATTAAAATGTTTACTTTAAAAGTATTAAAACGGTGCAATAAACAATATTTTGGCGTTTTCTGTAAAAACGAGAAGACTTAACACTTAAGATTTAAATACCATTCGATAGGTAATTAAAACGTGCATTTGCTGATAAATTAATAAATATAGCGTTCCATTTAAATAAATGAAGTTATAGTCATTTAAAGTTCTCATTTGTTTAATTCCAATTTTTTTATACCCGGCATAAGATGTCAAGTTTATTATACTTGGAAAGTAAAATATGATCTATTGTTACACTTCAGTGTAAATTTGGTATGCATAACTTACTTATTTTTTAAGTATTTGATACATGAAAATTAGGTTACATTTTTACAAAATTCAAATTAATTCAAAAACCTTAAGGTTTATGTAATAGAAACCTTATTAAAACACATACTTATTTTTATAGACGGACGCAAAAATGCAATAAAATACAGGGTGTTTCATTAAAAAAACCACAACTTTTATACTTTTAGGGTTTTTGGGACACCCTGTATATTATGAAAATAATTTTAAAAAGTAGCCCTAATAGACCCCCATATATCCCCAAAGTGAAACTTTTTAAAAGTCACGTATTTTGGCCACAATATTCCGTGCCGTATAGCGTGAATAACCCTGTATATATACGTACAATGTAAATTTATAATTAATTTATTATTTCCAATAATATCTAAAAATGATTATCACTAAATTCGATTACACGAATATTATTTATCATAATATAAATTTTATCAGTAAACGCTGAGGTCATTCCATATTAATTCACATCATGATTAGAATAATATAAGGAACAAACATTCCATTTGACCACATCCGGTTTAGACAGAAGAGTATACCTTGGGAATTCATTAATATCCCTCACAAAATTTATCTATCAAATGCAAGATAATCTATAACAATAACTATTAATCATTCATCCAGTCGGTGATTTACTTTTGCGGTTTAAATGTAATTCACTGGACTTTTATTGGATCTGGTTGAAGTTCAATCAGTTATCATAAGCCTGCAAGTAATTGATAAAAAATGGCACAATTTATTTAACTACGTCAGACACATTATCTTATCGAAATTACAATGATTTTTATTTTACAGTGGTGAATACCCTGAATATCAACGAATAATAAACACTTATAAATTGTAAAGTGTTATGTAAATAAAGAAAACTTTTTAGAATTTGGTAAACTATGGAGGTCAAGGTTTGCTTTCTATGTAAGTGTGGAGTGTTGGCGGCGCGCGTTGAATCAATTCGTGGTAAATTTATCATCGTCGGTACTTTTTTAATGATTCACAAACATAAAAACTAAGTTTGTAAAGTGATTATCCTGTTATACTAGTTGAGTAAACGTCGTAAATTCCAGTGATTATGATCAATTCTGAATTTAGTTCAAGATGATTAAATAAATGTAAATATTTTTATAGACAAATTTTGTCAGGTTTATTATAAATTCCTCGTAGTGCGTGTGATGTTAGTATGTGGGCGTATTATAATTTTATTAATTAAATTTTAAATCTACTATTCGTTCATAAATGGATGCGATTAAAAATGTTTTCTGTTATTATAATTTGTTGGTTTTTAGATATGAAGACACTAACGTTAATATTAAAAAAATGAGATTTGAGATAATAACATAATAATCCCTGGGGAGTTTTATATGAAACTACCTAAGTAACATCTAGCAAAAATATTAGACCTTAGTGTTAAATTTATTCAATTCATAATGTATTTATTAGTAGAAAGTTCAGATTAGCATACATTATTTAGATTGCATATGTATTTCTTCTATTTACATATGTTATAGTCTGAAGAAGCGATAGACAACACATAATAATGACCTACACATATCGAAACTAGTCTTGTAATTATTGTCTATAATCTACTATAACCTATTATTTGTATTAACAGTATTGCAAATATTAATTTAAGTAAATTAAATTTTATCCAATTTTAAAGTGATGAGATTGGAAGATCTAAACTATTGATACAAGACCTGTCGAATTTATTATTTATTGGTAGTAAAGTATAATGTGTGGGAAAATGTTTAAATAGTAGATTTTTAAATTACAGGAAAACCAAAAAATTTGCCACAAATTATTGGATATGTTTAGGAAAAAACAAACAAAAAAGCATTATCGGATTTATGTAGGCTACCTTTTTTAGAGATTTGCGTGGATTTCGATGAGGTACATTATATTGGCTGACCTTTCTGCGACTAATGGATATTTTAGCACGTAGTAACTAATTAGTATAAATATTATGTTATTATATTTGCAAGACAGCATTTTGAGCTTTACATGCAATTACCAAGAGCCGGCTTGATCGCTTGCAGCAACACATACACTTTAGACCACAATAATAGACCAAACAAACTGCCTGAACATATTGAAGAAAGGATTCGCCAACACATTTTAAGTTTTCCAAAATATAAGTCACATTATAGCAGGAAGGATAATATGCACCATTATTATCTTTCCCCACAATTTAATATTGCAAAAATGCATCAACTATATATTGAAAAACATGAATCAGAGCAGTATCAACTGCATCTTCAAAACAAACCATGCAATCCCGTGGTAAAATACGAGTACTTCAGAAAAATTTTCACTGAAAATTATAAGATATCATTTTGAAACCCGAAATCCGACACCTGTCAAAAGTGTGATAAGTTGGAGAAGAAAATCAATGCTGCTGAGTCTGACGAAGAACTACTAACACTACAACGCGATAAAAATCTGCATATAACAAAAGCAGATACATTGTATGCTATTATAAAAGATAAGACAGCATTATCAAAACGTGATCCCAATATTGAAGTTATATCTTTTGATTTTCTACAGAACCTGCCGTTACCAGTATCACCGAGTGGAGACGTGTTCTATAAAATTCAGCTATGGATATACAATTTTTGTATTCATGTTGGGAGTACAGGGCAAAGCTTTTTTTATGTTTATGACGAAACGTTAGGAGGCAAAGGACGAAATGAGGTAGCAAGTATCTTACTGCATTTTATTAACACACACTTGGCATCAAATATCACTGATTTGTACACCTTCTCTGACAACTGCTACTCGCAGAATAAAAACTATGTTCTCAGTTTTTCTACACTCTAGTTGAAAGTAAAAGATTACGAATGATACAGCACAGGTACCCTGAACCGGGGCATAGTTGTCTGCCCTGCGACCGCAGCTTTGGGCACATTGAAATCCAAAAAAGAAAATATGATAAAATTTATCTTCCTCGGGATTATGTCAATATTATCAAGACATCCAGCAAGAAGTTGCATGTAGTTCAAACCACGCAAGATATGTTGTACGAAGACTTCAAAAAGTTCTTTGTTAAAAATCCTTCAAGAAAAAATACTAAGTTTACGATATCGAAATACAGAATAATGTGTTACGAACAACAAGAAACTATAACAGTACTGCAATGCAGTGAAAGTGTATCATTTCCAGTATTTCAAGATTTTAGTATCCTGGACAGGAGGGTTTCGGAAAACCTATGCACAGGAAAACGACTATTAAAAAAGAAGAAATTTGAAAATGTTATGAATTTAGGCCGCAACTACGTACCAAAGACTGATATGTGGTTCTATGATGACATCGAGAGGTACTACAGAGCTTTTCAATCGGAGGAGCATCAATCGTCTGTGTCTGAATACAGCGATGACGACTGAACCACAAAACTAAAATAAGCAACTAAAATATTTTCTAACTTTGTATATCCATGTTAATTTTATGCTGTTCTGATAAATTAAATGTTCTTGTAGATTTCCATTTTGTATGACTTTTTAAAAGTGTTGTTATTAACAAACTGTGCAAGAACAGGTTAAGTCCATCCATTTTTTTTAAATATCTCTAAAACTATAAATTCAAAACTAACTAAAATTGATATATACGTTATGTGTGGCTGTGTCTATAACTTGCTATATTCAAAGTTATTTATTAATTGTTATACAAAGTTTTAAACGTTCTTTTCATTTCCTGTAAATTTTATAACAGTGGACTTGGCTGTTTCTTGCATTGGACTCTTCAATGTATAAATCAGGTGAAGAAAGTGGTTTGAGCAATACTGATTCAATAGTCCCTAAAAGTAAGAAATGTTTCAGACTTACTAAAATTATAAATTTAGCCACTGACAAAGATCATGTTACACATTTTAGATCACGTTAAAAAATAATTATATGAAGACTAGGATATTTAAAAGAAATAAAGAAGAAAATTATATACTTGCCAACACTGCGACTTGTTAAATATAAAAATTAAAGATACATACTATGAAAATAACAGTCTAATAGAAAAATACAGCATCTACTAAGGCAATGCAAAACTAGCTACAAATTGCATAAAATAGGATAAAAATTAACGTCTCAAAAATATTTCTCTTTTTCCTGAAATCAACTATACTTACTATAATATTTTCATATTCTTCATAAAAGATTTTACATGTATCCACGGGAGAAAACTGCAGCATGTAGGTGAGCGGAAAATGTGGCATCTTGCTGCCTGAAATATATTCAAGATCATTTTACATAGTGATAAGCCAACTAGACAAAACCAACATTTTAAACTCGCATCGATATGGTTAAGAAGTATACAAACACATGATAACAACATAAATATAATTTCAAATTTCTATTGTCGGATCATTTATTTCTTCAAAAGGACAGAGATATTAAAGTTGTACATATAGCATTCAAGAAATAGAATCAATTATATACTGCTGAAATTACCTGAATTAACACTTGCCAATATTTTCAAATTCATTTTATCACAGATGTCGCTTTTTTTGATTTATTTGAATGAACAAGAAATTATGAATATTAACTTAACAATTTTTATAGGATAAGATTTATTTGGCGTATAGAATAATAAATTTGCAAAAAGGGTTATCCCTTTTTTAGGTTATAGAAATAGGATATAAACATGTAGGCTTTGGGTTGTAAGTAGAAAAGATCAGCGTGTTGAACAAACTAGAAGAAAAGATCAGCGTATTGAGCAAACTAGTAGAAAAAATCATTCTGTGTCGTTTATCGGTTTTCCTTGAAGACCACATAATTATTTCCGATTCACAAGCCGGTTTCCGGGCCGACATGCCCACCAATCACCAACTATCTAGGGTGATCGAGTTCATCTCTGAGGGCTTCTCGATTAAACACGACACTGCAGCTGTGTTCCTTGACATCTCGAAAGCGTTCGACAGAGTTTGGCATGATGGACTCATTTATAAAATGATCCATCTCAGTTTTCTTGACTACTTGATCCGAGTCACCCATGACTTTCTTCGTGACAGAAAGTTCCGATTCAAAATATACAACACGCTCTTAAGATCTGATCGCACAATACGCAGATGGCACAGTTCTACTTAGTAGAGGAAGCAGTTGATCTAGAGTAAACTCTTCAAGTAGCTCTTATGCCTATAAGAAGTGGGCGACACAATGGCGGCGTGTGTCGGTTGTTGGATATTCAAAGGATTCGCCTTCACCAAAAGAGATCAAGAGTCCCCACCACAATCGCCAGATTCATACGCCCAAAGGGAAAAAGTAGTAACGGTACGACAGTCATGAGTCACGTTAGTTTATCTATTGTGTATTATACATTGTCCATCAGAGAAGTATGATGTTTTTGGAACGCAGGGACAGGCAAACTTTTTCGGATTGGTTGATATGTGTCCATCCGACCTAGCCATTTTGTTTGGTTTAGTCGTTATGAAACCGTGGCCTCTAGAGCAACAGGAATTTGTTTACGACACTTATATCGAAAATGGGCATTATGTGGTTGCTACACAGCGCATCTTTCGAACACAATTCAATCTTGGAAGGCACGATCATGTTCCTACGCGAAACAGCATTCTGAAGTTAGTGCAGAACCTCTATACTAGAGGATCGTTAAAGCCTGGAGTTCCTTTAGGTGTCAGAACTCCCGAAAATATGACTCGAGTTAGGGCAGCTGTGGAAACAAGTCACCATGCTGCGTGATTTTTTCCTTCCAGAGTTGACGAGGCGTAATGTTGATATTAGAAGAGTCTTTTTTCAGCAAGATGGGGCTTGCCATACCTAAAAGGCGCCTATGGCATTTTTGAGAGAGCAATTTCCAGGATGACAAATTTCGCTACGAGGGGACACCGACTGGCCCACACGATCGCCTGATCTACGCCCTATTTTTTTCTGTGGGGGTATCTTAAGGCCTGCGAATTTGTTAAGAAACCATAGATCCTTGATCAGCTGTCCAATGCTATCACCCGAAAAATTCAAGCGATTCTGGCCAACATGTTGGAAGGATGCATGAACAACTTCTCAACTCGACTTGAGCAGTGTGTGGAAAAGAACGCAGATCACTTAAAAGACATGTTTTTAACCTTTTCTTTGATATGAATATGAAATGGCAAATCCACACCTATCTATTAAAAAAATAACATTGTGATTTAATTGAAAATTCTCGGAGTTATGATTTTTTCAAAAACGTCATACTTCTCTGCCGGACTCTATTTAGTTGTCTATTTAGTTGTATAGTAATTCATTAAAGTGCTATCAAAAGTATTGGTGTATGTGTCCTTTATTGCAGTTTTATTTCATCGCTACTCTAACTGACTTTAATGCTGATAAGAGTGTATCCAGCGTGTACGTGTAATAGAGAAACTTCAGCGTACCCAAAACGTAGCTCTGAGACACTTACTGAGTCTCCTGTAGTACATCAAATAGTTCGCTGTAAACTTTCACATCAAAATAGATGACATTCTTCCTACTGGAATAAAATTTCCAAAATACGATGTCCCTGCTGACAGCAAACATCGAAGGCCACGTATGATACTAATTGGTACTCAATTAGTACCCCAAAGGCTAGAGCCACAGTATTCCGACCGCGAGAGTGCCACATAGGACTACCAAATCCCCACAAATCTTAGCGATCCATCAAGATTCGACTAGAAAAGACCTTTTGGTCCTGGACACTAGTCTAGTGTGTGACTACACAACACCTGCGATCTCAGAGAAATAGTTTTAGTCGATAGGAGTCTGACACTACCCTACTATAGGGTCCGCCAATAAGGGCGCGTGAACTTTAAAATTGAATAAAACAAGTTGTGTGTGAGGTAGAAACGAAATTTATTTTTCATTCGAAAGGGTATTCGACCCCATTAAGTATGGAAGATAACATCGTTCAAATGACCACCGCGGCTCCGTTTGGTAGCCCGGATCCGGGAGGTCCAATTTTCGATGACTCTGGAGCACATATCGGCCTCAATTTGAGCGATGGCGTTGCATATGTTGACTTTGAGGTCATTGGTGTTTAGAGGCTTGTTGGCGTAGACCAGCGACTTGAGATAGCCCCAGAGAAAAAAGTCTAAAGGCGTTAAATCGCACGATCTCGGTGGCCAGTTGATATCGCCTCTGCGCGAGATGACCATGTCCGGAAATCGCTCGTGCAGAATGTCCATTGTGGCATGGGCTATGTGGCACGTGGCGCCGTCCTGCTGGAACCATATGTCGTCCGTGTCCATATCATCCAGTTTAGGCCAAAAGAAGTTGGTTATCATCGACCTGTAGCGCTCCCCATTGACGGTTATGGCCGCCCCAGCTTCGTTCTCGAAAAAGTACAGTGACTTTCTGGGGATGCATTGCCACTTGGTGGACCTCGTGTGGGTTGTTCTCACTCCAAATGCGGCAATTTTGCTTGTTCACATACCCGTTTATCCAGAAATGAGCCTCGTCGCTGAAGATGATTTTTCGGCCAAAATGGGGGTCTGCTCCAACTGCTCCAGAGCCCAGTCAGCGAACGCCCGACGCTGTCTGTGGTCGTTTATCTTGAGCTCCTGGGTCAATTGGATTTTGTACGGGTGCAGACCCAAATCCAGATGCAAAATTCTGCGAGTTGATGTCTCCGAAAGGCCAAGTTCCTGTGCACGACAAAAAATGGACTGCCTCGGGTTCTCGCGCACACTCTCACGGACAGCAGCGATATTTTCGTTCGATCGGGCGTTTCGTCGACGTGTCAGTGTTGGCTGGTTGTTTACTTAACCAGTCGACTCGAATTTGCCCACCAATCGACGGATAGTCGACTCTACAGGCCGATCATCGCGACCGTAAAATGGGCGAAGTGCGCGGAACGTTGTTCGAACTGATGACCCATTTTCGTAAAACAATTTAATAATTTGCACGTGCTGCTCGACACTCAAACTTGCCATGGTGATTTGGGCTTATATACTGAACAAATGACAGCAACTTTGACAGCTCTACCTCGAACAACATGGCCGCACCCTTCCGGCAAACTTCGCGCGTCCCTATTGGCGGACCCTTTATAAGGGTGTCCCATTATGGATTTCCTGTTCTTTTGTACAAAAGTATAAATATAAACCGAATTCGCTCTCGTTAACTCTTCACTTACCGCATTAAAATTAAAAGGCTGAGTTGGCCGTTTTACGGTAAAAAATCAAAATGGACGATTCATCGGATATCAAAAAGCGGTCAGAACGGAGTTTGTCAACGATCTCCTCCCGGTTGTTCTTGAACGCCTTGTGTCATCTTCCGAACTGTGACTTGCAGTCATACTTGAAGGCCTCTTCAAGCATCTGGAATGTTTCGATAGCGGCTTGTTTCCAAGCTCCATCCAAAACTTGATTGCGTATCGATGTTCAAGCGAAAACTCTATCGCGCCGTGTTTTTCCATTTAGACTGCTCGGAGTAAATTGGCAACCGATTACATTCGAAGGGCAGACCATTCACCACATTTCCCGACCCGTTTTACCCCGCTGCGATGGATTTAATTAAAAACATGGATTTAATTTTGACTAAATGTGGTTTATAATTTTAGTCACTTGATTTTTTTTATCAAAAATAAATCAAAACACGGCATTTTCGAATGTTGGCTTATAAAATCCAATTTGTCTCAGTAGACTCTAAATGCACACTACAACATGTTCTAAATACATATTCGTCTGAAAGTTAAAGGAAAATTACGATAAAGAAACGAATTAATAAAACTGAATACTACTAATTATTGCTATTGGCAGAGGAAGATCTGAAACACTTTAACACTTAATGGGCGTGATCGATCATAGTTCACTCCTGAATCAAATGATTGGAAAATAAACAGGTTCTTGATGGAAATCTTTTGCGCCAACACTAACATAGAGATTCTGGTACAATGCAAGTGAGATTTAGTACAGAAGGATCGAGGATTACCTTTTTTTCGTACGTCACAATATACAATAGGATTCTAAGTGAAAATTTTATCAAAAATTTCTTAATAGCTCGAAATACCTAAGACTCTAAGTTCAAACTATTTGTTAACTAATATACAATATAATATTTTAGAAAATTTCAGCGCCAAGTAAAAAAATTTGTGAAGACCATGTTACCGGATCACCAGACTTATTTTGAATGTGGGTGCTAGACATTTTTGACCACTTTTAAAATAAATTTATTAATTCTTTTTTTCACAAGTTTATTTGTTACATAAATTTGAGTAACAAATATACATTTTCAATATCTATTTTCGCATTACTCAAAATTATACCAATGTCCTTAAACAAACATTTTAAATTAGACCTAACTGGATAGAATAATTTCTTTATATTGCAATATTATACCTTCTGAATTCATTGCGCTGACACTTTGGTTGCCTACAGTAATATCATTAAAAAAATGTAATAATAATTATTAATAATAATAGTAATAATTATATTTAATCGATGAGTGGTTGTTATTTGATAATTTCGAATTCTAATAAACAATGTTAGTTTTTTGATTGTATTGTTTAGGCTAGCAATACAGAAATAAAATAAATAAATAACATTTAAGCTATATTGTAAATTTCGCTATTGAACAAATTTCGACATCGTTATGGGATTAATCTGTATGACTATAACTAAGTTCATGCTATAAATAATATTTGCAATCTAAAATATATAGGTATTTTTAATAATAATAGTATATTATACAAATAGCATTTAATGTTGGCCATTAAGATGCGAGTATGAGAGTTACGTAAAGAATACGAGCATCTTAATGGTCATACATTACTTTTTCTACGACCATCTACACAATAATGAAAAGTAACTTATTTTTCATATTTATTAATCATACGGAACAAATACATATTATAAGATTTTCCATTTTCTTTTAGATAGTTATAGATATAACATTAGTAACTTGTAAGATCTACTTTTTTAGCAGTCATCAATCCAAATGCTAAGAATTTTTTAGTAACTTGTGAGATCTACTTTTTTAGCAGTCATCAATCCAAATACTAAGAATTTTTCAAAAAGTTGTTCTCTGGAATATCAGTCTCTGTCATATTTAACGAAGGAACTAATTTTCTGTTCATTTTTCTTAATGGCTTCATAACCATTAATGGTTATAGCAATATACGATACCGTTTTCCTTATTTAAGGCGATACAGAAATCTGTTTTTCTGCTATAGTAAAATGAAAAGTTTCGTAAGAAGTATTTTTTCATACATATTTTAATTACTTATTAAAGTTAACAACACTTTGAATTCACATTTAAATTATGTTTGGCAATTAAAATGTCAGTTCAATTTATTTGGCATTGTAAGAATCGACGTACGTATTTGATTCCAACGTCACCCGGGACTGCAATAATTGTTGGACACCCGTTATTTAAAAACTATATTTAAATAACAATAGTGATAGTGTATCAACGTTAGTTCGGGTCAGCAGTTGGATGGGTGACCGGTACCATTCAACATTGGGATACATCCCATTTCCCAGGATGTACGAACACCTCCGATGAAGGTTGGTCAGAACCCATTCCCTCAAACCCCTCCAAGGAGGATTGTGAGGCGGCAGATTACCTCACGGAAGGGGCACGTATAACCTGGGCAATTAAAAGCTTCTCACCATTTAAAGCGACAGGCTTGGGCGGTATATTTCCGGCCCTCCTCCAATGGGGGCTGGACATATTATCAGCCCACCTAGCCAGAATCTTCAGGGCATGTATTGCGTTCAGATACATCCCTCTAGCATGGAGAGAAGTAAAAGTTAACTTCATACCGAAACCTGGTCGCATAGATTATACACTAACCAAATCATACCGCCCGATTAGTCTAACGTCATTTCTCCTGAAAACGTTAGAGAAATTGTGCGAAACATTAATTCGCGAGATGGCTTTGATAACGAATCCGATTAACGCTAACCAACATGCATACACTCAGGGGAGATCAACGGAGTCGGCTCTACACACTGACCGAAAAGAAAGATCTCTGGACAACAAAATGTCCACCTTGGGCGTGTTCATTGACATAGTAGGTGCCTTCGATAAAACGACCTTCAGAAAAATGGAAACTGCTCTCTCCACGCATGGTTTGAACCCCACAGTTAGTACACAGGATACAGTAAATGTAGGAAACACCACTGTCAGAAAGATCGTTGCTAAAGGCTGCCCACAGGGTGGAGTACTCTCACCACTCCTGTGGAACATAGTTGTAGACAGCCTACTGCGGCGACTTAACGACAATGACTTCCATACCATAGGATATGCAGATGACATAACCATCCTGCTAACAGGCAAATTTAAGACGGTGTTATGCAGCATGATGCAGGAAGCCCTTAAAATAATTGAACACTGGTGTAACGACAAGTATCTGACCATAAACCCGTCAAAGACTGAAATGGTCCTCACCAACACCGAAATGCATCACTGACATCCTCAAACAGAACACTCTCAAGGTGCTAAAACAACGTTGGGACAACACCTCAGGCTGCAGACAGGCCAAGGAAGCAATGCACTCACCCAATCTGAAAACAGCTGAATAGTATCTGCGACTATCCCGGGGAATCTGCGTCTTATCACAGATATCCTTACGGGTCACTGTCAGCTAAGGAAACACTTGTTTACTATGGGAATGGTGGAAACCCCCATATGTAAAGCATGTGAAGAAAAGGACGAGACAGTGGAACATGTGTTAACCACCTGCCCGGCTCTCGCCCACCTTAGAGTCCATGCTAGGGGAGCTCTGGTCGAACATGGCCAACATTAGGGATAACCCTCCAAGCGTTGTGCTGTCCTTTGTTCGTCACCTTGGGTGGCTAAATGAGTGATAGAACAACGCAGGGCTGTCCCAGTTAGGGGGGCACAATGGGCGTAGTGAGGCCTAAGTGCTTTGGTCAATGATTTGATCACCCTTGGCAAACTCAATCCAGATCCAGATCCAGATCCAGATGGTGCTTTAGAGTGCGCCCCCGTCATTTAAAGTAACAAGCTCATTTGCACACACATAAATACACAAATGACATATGGCGGAAGGACCACGTGGTCGATAGTCAAAACACTATTACTTTACTACTAATATGTATATTCTTATTGTATATCTCAAAATCATTCTGAAAAGAAGTATTGAAGTAAAACCATATACCGTTATTATTAAGATTCGTATTTATTAAACTCTTTTTAAAAAAGGAAATGAGTTTACGTTTATTACTTTCCCTATATACGAAGTATATATAGGGGAAGTATTGTTTTCGTGATTTTTTTTGAAAAATTATTTTTGCGAAATATTCGTTTTGGGGTCCCCTGAACCCATTATATTAATTTCTGTAAAAAAAAATTGTGTCTGTGTGTGTGACTGTCTGTCTGTTCGTGGGCGCTGTATCTCAGAAACGAATGACCCGATTGAGATGAAACTTTAAACTTAAAGTTTTATGTGGACATTCATAAACCGGAAGTGGATGTTTACTCGAGGTCGTTTTTTGATTTTTTCCGATATATTTTTTAATATGAAAAATTTTACAAAACTTTTCAAACAAAAGTTAAAGGAAATGAGAAACTAAACAAGTTTTATTGAAATATATTTTTCGTAAAATTTTTAACTTTCGAGAAAAAAAAAAAAATTTTATATTTTTTTTGCCAATGGCTAATAAATTACAGCAGTTATATGAAATTTATATTACAAATAATTGCAGAAAATTCAAAAGTGAACAAATTATTAGGAATAACATTTTTGCGCAAACCTCATAGTTTTCGAGTAAAATATAGGGAAAGTAATATGATGGCCACATCACCATTTTTAGTTTTGGAATTGAATTCTATGGCTAGAGTAATTAGTTTGCTGTGACTGATTAAAATTGTCAAATTATTTGTATATTAATAATATTTTAAATGCGTATATCAATTAATTTCCATGACGTTTGAATATCAATTCCTCAATATTTTTTTTGCCACTTTGCAGGCCAGCGTACATTTGGAACTTGTTCGGAATATGTTTAATAATTCATTTCAGGCCGATCCATTGCGTACAAAACCCGATTTCGTGACGCATATTTCTTCTCTCTTTGTTTCAATATGTACCAAAGGCAGTAAATAACACCATGGTCGAGTGCACTATCGGGACTTGTTCAATCTCCTGAAGAATTTCACGAACGCCAACAACCGGACTTCGCGTCCGCGTCGTGCTCTTCGCTGTTGTGCAACGATGGCCCAGAATATTAATCAAAAAAATTGATTACAGCCCTAGCGAGGCTACAGAAAAAAAATCGGTTGCGCAAGTATCTCCAATCAGTTCGATACCATTGTACAGTTAATCACCATCGTTCTGCCATCGTTACCGTACAGATTTTGTCGCTAGGAGGAGGTAACGAGGATTTAAAGATAATTTTCGATTAACATAAAATTTAACGGGACGGGTTTAATGAAGTCGTAAATTATCCTCAAAGTGATGGCCGGTTGTCTGGGTTGAGCATGTTATAGAGCCAATCACGTAAAAAAGGAAAGTCATGTTTGTTTTTAATTTAAATTTCCTAATTTACAAATAACGTAATCACGTATAATTTAGGTATTTCTTATTAGACAACTAATTGATTTTTTATGTTTTATGATTATTTGTTGGTATTGACAAGGTGTCAATTATTTTTGATTTAGTTATTATTGAGTTTATTAGCTTTTAAATTTACTTTTATAATTGTATAAAGTCAACAAACGATTAAGCCAACAAAAATCTAAAATTTATTTGTTTATATAGCATTTGTTTATTATTTTTCTTGGTATATAAATTTGGTCAACCTTCAAGGTACCCGGGTACCTTGCCGTGGGGATGAGGGTTAATAGGTAATTAAGTGTTTTCATAAATCTCAATATAATTAAATATTCTCTGATCGGAACAAGAGAATCATATTTACTTTTAATTACAGAACTTTAATATCTTGAACAAAAACATAGCAATAAAAAAAAATTCTTGTTTAACGGGGGCCATCTGGAAAGTAGTACACGATAAGAAATATATTAAAAACTACAATATTAAGAAATATTAATGTTTTGTTTGTAAATAACTACTTTTCTTCATAGACACCTCGCAAATTTAAGCATTGGACATAACGTGATTTTATATCCTAGATTTATATACCTTCGCCGCCAGTGTAATGAGATACGTATCCTTTCTTTTTTGTTTAAAGCTCGTTGAGTTTTATAAACAGATGGTAATCTAAATTAGCTAAATCTGGTCTATAGGGTGGGTTGTTGAAAGTTTGTCCGTAATGACATCCATCACATCCATACACATGCTTCAATTGACGCAAGGTCGCACATTTCTTACGTTGAGAAATCTAATCAAATCGCTAACTTCACAACTGGTAATTTTGTTAAATATTCTTGAACATTATAAACACTCACATAAATAGCAGTTAATACCAGCGAGATGTAACTTCACACACATACAGCTGAAATACAATTGATCATATTAGCACACATTCGCCAGCACTCTGGTCGTATTTAAAGTTAGTCATCCCTTGAAAAAGAGGATGGAAACAATTACAAAAACGTGTTCTTTGAAAGTTTTTTTGAAAAGAATAGAAGAATAAGTTTTGAAGTTGCAGAGGGTTAGCGTTGTTGAGAGGTTTAGAGTGAAAAAACAGTTGTACCATAAGGGAGCCCATTAAGCTCAATACTATTCAATCTACATATAGCAAACGTTGAGAAAGAACATGGCAAAGCAGGGAGTATAGCAGTGGAGGTGAATATGGTGTCAATAGTAATGCAGATGATTTTTTATGTCGACGCTAATTTGAAATACATTTATCATTTCAAACATAAGTTTTCAATACAGGTGGGAGTTTAAAGACCTGCGAGGGAGAAGACCTCCAGCCTCGACCAGAGGAGATACCACCAATTTACATCCCTGTTTGTTTGAGATTTGGGTCTCTCGGAGAGAAAGCAGGCAAGGGATTTTTATGGAAGAAATTAGTCGTCTATATTGATGATCACGTTTTTTCAAGGAACTAAGAAATCCTAATTTTACAGCACGGACAAGTTTAAATGTAAACCCAATAGTAAACTGTTACTTGGCGAAACTCAATTATGCAGACATATGAGTGGCTTGATGAAGCTACAGTGTGATGAAACAATTGTTGTAGAGTCTGTATATATAATAAAGCAGAATTCTTTAAACATTCGTGTTTTAATAATTTTAAAAAAACTGTTTCTGGAGGAAGGTACCATCACCACCCACCATTATTATGTTATTTTCTTAAGAAGAGGACACACTCGCCTTCAAGAGAGGAAGTAGTCACCATAGGGCAAGATCGTAATCCATCTATATTTATTCAAACACAAATGAGAATATAATAGCTAATAGTTAGAAACCTGTATTAAATTAATATGCGGCGATCCATAATGAGATATCTTTAATTCATACATGGAATAATTGTATTATATATTAATTCTAGAATACTACTTCTCGTGCAGTCTGTAACAAACCTAGAGACGTCCAATAAAGTGTCGTGATTTTTAACGAAATTTTATGTTTTTCTATTTTATTTTTGGTATGTATGAAGAATATTGTTCAAAGTTTACATTAAATTAATTAATCAGTTGCCCAAAATTTACTGAGGAAACCACAACTTCGGTCTTGTCCCGAAAATGTTAGCGCACGGGTAAGACCGACGCATGCAGCGGGACCAGATCGCAGGGGTCTACGCTGTTCATATATGTTGGTTGGACATTTTGTTCCAACAATTATATTTAAAAAAATAGATCCGAAATGGTTCAAAATTACGTTAGGAAAACAAATCAAAGATTTTTTTTCTCATGAGGTGGTGTCTCTTAGCGTCCCTGCACTACAATCTCCGTGGTCTTTTTGTGCACCTCTAGATGTTTTACTCCCTGTGTACTCCTGTGTCTTGTATGAAGTTCAGGAGTTTCTGCCAGGGGATGCTCTTGAACTGCTTTTTAGGAAGCACAGGCTTCTCGAATTTCTCCATGCGTTGTCGTCTGTATGCATCGCATGCACACAGTAGGTGTTTGGAAGTTTTCTCTTCTTCCAAACACCCACTACAGAGGGGGCTTTCTTCGATTCCCATCCTATGTTTGTGCTTATTCGGGTCACAGTGACTAGTCATGTGATTTTTCTTAGTTTCAAAATGCTCAGACTTTTGAGCATCAGTATGTTGTCAGGTACCGAACTAGGAAGAGTCTCGTATGCCTCATTCCCTTTTAGTTGTACCATGCCTTTTAGTGCTCCTCTGCTAACTTCCGTCGGATATTTCTTTTCCTGTTTCGTGGGGTATACTGAAAGCGGGTTCAGGTCCTATGAATTCACCTGCTGCCCCATGTTTGGCCAGCAAGTCGGCCTCCAGGTGTCCAATCATTTCTTAGTTCTAGGATTTCCAGCTATTTTTCTTGTTGTTGCCAGTGCAAAAAAACGCAAGCAGTAGAAGTGGCCTGTAAAAAAGGTTGCAATCCCTCTAGGTTCCAACAATATTTTACGTTATTATAAAATACCATAAAAGAACTAGGATTAGAAAATACTCCTTCCAATATTTGGAATTTAGACGAGTCTAGTTTTTGCACTGACCCTTCCAAAACTAAAGTGGTTGGCGGTAAAAACATGCCTTGCATACGAGTAATAAGTGCTCCTGGAAGAAACAACATAATAATTCCACTAGCAGCGTCTGCTTCAGGCGAAAAAGTCCCACCACCGATTATTTTTAGAGGAAAAAATATCTGAGATCAATAGATTGCCCCAGAGAATCCTAGCTTTCCTGGAACCACTTATGCCGCGACTGTCAATAGTTGCATAGAATCAACTATATTTGAAAATTATTTTAAAAAGTAATTTTTGAAATCGATTGAACCAAGCCGCCCAAATTAGTATCAAATTAATAGAAAAGATTGTGAATCTAATATTACCATTCTAAAATTTCCACCGCTTACAAGTCATGTACTCCAACCTTTAGACCTAACTGTGTTTAAACCATTAAAGTCAACCTGGGATCAAAAATTAGTTACGTGGCGAAGAAAAATATTGGAATAAAGCTTCCAAAAATCAGTTTTCTGTAAGGATTGGAGATAATTGACGCTATTTAAACAAGGAAATAATTATGAATGGTTTCAAGAAAGCTGCACTTTATCCATTTTCAAGGAATATCGCTCTAGACTCCATGTTTCTGCCATTGCCTTGAAAGAATGGCAAGAAACAAACGACAAAGATCCTCCTAAAATGAATGAGGAACTATCAAACATTCAAAAGAGAAAAAGAGTTGGAGCAGGAGCCCAAGTGATTACCTCAGAAAAAGTAATGAATAAATTAACAAAAAATTCCGTAAGAATATTAAAAAAAGAAAAAATATGACAGCTCTATCGACTTGTATGTACAATCTGTAAATATGATTACCAATATTACAGAGATAGAAGATCATGGATTTAATGCATAACTTGTATGGGATGGGTCTGTGGAATATGTAATAATGGATCAAAGAAAATGCAATATGAATGTGAAAGATGCGTTGATGATAATTATATTTGAAACTTTAAATTAACTGTTTAAAATATGTTTTGTGAGTTGAATTTATAAACTTGTAGTGTTTGCTAAAAATATTATGATCCTTTGTATGGGTTTTTTATTTGAATAAACTTCTTTCTCTATGGAAGTAAAAAAGAAATTTCTTTAAAAGTGTGAAATTTTTAAACAAATCAACTTATTTTTAATGCGGCAAATGGAATTCTGTAAATGACGATTATTCTAATTTTGCCCCAGAACACAGTAAGATATATTTCAATTCGTTTTAAATTGCCTTTTGTGAATGCGTGGCAAGTTGGCAGTGGGTACAGTTTGTTACAAAAGGTCACATAAATAAATGTGTTTAAAGTGGAACTTCTTACCCCACTTCACCTTATATTTTTTATTCGTTACTTTTTGCTATAGAGAAAATAATTAGTAATACATTTGTTTGTGAATAAATCAGTGAAACGACCTTAACTTTTGTAAGTAATGGTGGATTATATGGGAGAATCCTTTGGAAAATAACTTTGTGCAAATTTTAGTATTTCTAATGTTGGCATTTGAGAGTGAGTGTTTGAAGTGGTTTTATTGCAAGAATGTGCGTAGAAGAAGATTGAAGAATTATATTGACGGGAAGAACTGAGAGAGTAAGTGGGAGAGTTTAAGTATTTAACATATATATTCAATGAATTTTGAAGATAGATTCACATATTCAATCCATCTTCAAAATTCAAGTAAGCAAGATATAATCGTTGGTGTGAGTATCGAAGATGGTGTGTTAGGGCAGAATATTATAATACAGGAAGTGTCCACCATATAATCTGCATTATAATATTCTGATATATGCATAAAACATATTCTACTGTATGGTCTGGTCCCCATACTTAGGTAGGGAGGTGCGAAAGAAGAAAAAAGGTTAGTTGTTAAAGAACACTTAAAAGTACCTAGAGAGAATTAAAAGGTTAGAAAATACAACGGTAAGGTATTTTATTTTCCAGGAGTATCTGTTAGGTGGATGGTTGCAGAGCGAGGAGCTAAGTTTGAGGGGAAGACCTGGGAAATTAGTGAAACTGGTATGGTGAGTATGTTACAAAGAATGGAAAAAGAAGGACAATATGTTTAAGAGGAGCAATGTATATTAGAGTGCAGACTGGCCTAGTGCAGTGTTTGAGAAAATGTAGGGTCTTAAAACGGTTGAATGCTGAGGGTGCGCGGGTGCTAGCTAGATTTAGTGCGAATGAAGAGAGATAAAATAAGGATAGGGTGGACATCATATAAGTGTGGCATTAAATGAGCATTCATGGCTGGATACTTCTATCTACTTGATAGGTGAGGTGATTTAATTTAAATTAAGGGTTGTATGTATTATTCCAAATAAAGCTTTTTTAATGTGCTTCTGCGTGTGCCTGTTCATAGTAGCTTCACTCTAAAAACTACAAAATATTTTGAGGTTAAATTATAAATTTAAGGTTTTATTCATGATCAGAAAAGTGAATGTTTACTCAAGGATTAAAAGTAAGCTTCTAAATAGAACAATTTTAAAGTTTTTTTAGCGTTATATCATATACTTCTTTTATAATTAATACTTAATAAGAATTTATTTTGGGTTTTGACCCACCATTTTTGAATATTCGCTGCTTCGATCGTACACACTGTGTGCTGTTTTTTTTTTATTGTAATGGATAAAATCTTCATTTCCACTTCCAATTAGATGCATAAAAAGTTAGTAATAACAAATACTAGCTACAAATTCAAGAAAAACTATTCAGGATAATGTTTTGATATAATTTTTCTTTTTATTAGCACTTTTTCTTACTGTTTACTTTGTATGTGAGGAATGTGTTTTTAGATCTAGTTTTCTTAAATATAATGGATATCAAGGTTTGTGAATCTAGTGACAATTTGTGCAGTACAAGTGTTCATCACATGCCTTATTCCATAAATGTACCATTAGTGCCGATAGAGTGTGTGACTGAGAGCGACGATTGGATATACGATTTCAGGTCTGCGGATTATGCACAAATTAATAATTTTTTTGCGAGTATACATGGGATGAGGTATTTTCTGGCAATTGTGTTAATAATAATGTCATTAATTTTAACAACATTTTATATTATGCTTTTAACTTGTTCGTTCCTGTTAAGTTTTTAAGTTCATCCAAGTGCCCAAGGTGGTTTAATAAAGATTTAATTCGTCTATCTAAATCTAAAAAGATAGCACATGCAAAATATAAAAATAGCGGATCTAGGTACGATTTTAATATCTTCAGTCGTTTACGCCAGCAATGTTCAAGTTTAAATACAATATTGTATAATAATTACATAAATGGGGTTGAACAGGCTATTAATATCGATCCTGAAAAGTTTTGGAAACATGTAAATTTATGTTGCAAAACGAATGGGTACCCAAAACAAATGTATTTAGGAAATGTTAATAGTGATGTATTAGAACATAGTGTTGACTTGATTGCATCATATTTTGCTGAAGTATACAGACGTCTATCTAATGTAGTGCCTAAGTTGAACAATACTAAGTCTATTGACTTGGATAAATTCAATGTCTCACTTACTGATGTTTTTAATGGTTTATCGTCCCTACCAGATTCATGTAGTGCTGTTCCTGATGGTATCCCTGCATACTTTTTAAAGAGGTGCTTGTAAACCTATACATACGATGTTCTACTGCTCATTAAACTCAAGTATATTTCCACAATGCTGGAAGGATAGCTATATAATACCCATTTTTAAAAATGGGTGTAGAGGTAATATCATGAACTATAGAGGGGTCGCTATTCAGTCTGTTCTGCCCAAATTATTAGTTAAGTTTAAATCCCAGCAACTTAAATGGGCATGTGCCCAGACAGTTGTCGAACAGCAACATGGATTTATCCACGGCAGATCAACGGTAACTAACCTATTACTGTACCAATCGTTTCTGTCGGATGCATTGGAGATTGGTTCACAAGTTGACTCTACATACACCGACTTCTCCAAGGCATTTGATAGAGTACAGCATAATATTTTATTAGATAAGTTGGAATTAATGGGCTTTGGCAGTGGAATAATAGAATGGTTTCGAAGTTACCTGAGCAACAGAATTCAGCGTGTACGTATCGGTAAACACATCTCAAAATATATTCAAGTATCATCAGGGGTACCGCAGGGTTCGCACTGTGGTCCGATTTTATTTATTCTTTTTATTAATGACATTGGGTCAAGACTGAGAACTAGCGACTTCATTCTCTATGCTGATGATCTTAAGATTTTCAGTACTATAAGATCTATAAATGATCAAAAAGCTTTGCAAGATGACCTCAATAGTATTTCTTTATGGTGTAAAGAAAATCAACTTGAATTAAACTTAAATAAATGTTTTTCGATATCATTTTGCCATGGGTCCAGTAGTAATTTTAATTATGTAATAGACAATCATCAATTGAGCCACACAACTGAAATTAAAGACTTGGTAGATTTTTTGGATTTTTACACCGAAGCTTAACTTCACGAAACATATTTCGACTGTGTGCAACAAGGCATTGAAAGTCCTAGGTTTTGTAAGTCGATTTTCAGGGACTTTAAAGTTACTACTGTGAAAGCCTTGTACACTGCATTAATAAGACCTCACCTTGAATATGCATGCCCTGTGTGGTCCCCTTATACTACGACGGCAATTAAACACATTGAATCGGTCCAGGGAAAGTTCCTTAAGTTGATTTTTTATAAATTGGGTAGGAATAATAACCACTTTAGCCATAGTGGAATGCTAGCTTTCTTAAATCTTAAATCATTAGCAGAGAGAAGAATCTTTCTCGATATGACATTTCTATATAAACTGGTCAACGGATGTATTAGTAGTAGTAGGTTAGTTGGTAGTTTAGATTTTTATATTCCACGTGGCCCTACTTCCAGGCATAAACCGCTATTTCGACTGAACTTCCATGCAACAACGTATGGGATGTATAATCCGATTGATCGTCTGATGCGCTATGCCATTATATTATACAACGACATTAATTTTATGATATTCGCTCCTACATTATTAAGTTTTAAAAACCGATTATGTCGTATAATATTAACTGATGTCATTTCTTTATTTTAATTAATTTTTACCATTCCTGTTTGTATTTTATTGTCTATAATTTTATTTTTGGTATTTATTTCTTTTAATTTATTGTTTTATTGTAATTTTTTAATGTTACTGCTTTTTATTGTACTCGTTTTAACAATTTTATCGTTTTATGTTACTTAGTACTGTTATAATTTTAATTTTTAATTTAATTTATTGCAATTATTTTAATTTTATTATTTATTATATATTTAATTTAATCTCATTTACTTTTACTTTAATCCCTTTAAATATATTTATTTTAGCTACTTTATTGTTTTATACTATTTAGTTCTGTTATATTTTAAATTTTAATTCATTTTATTCTAATTATTTTAATTATACTTTATTATCTTTTATAATTAATCTAATTTTAATTATTGTTTTACTATTATATCTATTTCTATACTGTTTTAAGACCCTGTTAATTTTGATCCACGGGGCGGTATTGAATTTGTTCAACGTTTCTTTTTCTTAGATGCTATTTCTTAATTCATTAAACCACCTTGGAGAAATAATCTCATATGTAATAAATATTTATTGTATACGTTTTCACACCATATTAATGTATTTTTTATGTAAAAAGGAGTTTCCGTAAATAAATAAATATTATATTATTATATTAGATTTTTATCTTAATATTTTTAAAATGTATTTTCTTTTGGTTTCTATTTTCGCTGTTTGGTGAGTTCTCTTTAAATTTTTCAATTTTCTAAATATGTATCTTTTTTGACAATAAGAAAGAGAGAAAACATATATAAAATAATCAAATTAGATAATATTTTTTCATCTTAATCTTTGAATTATACGTTGACATTTTATTAATCATTCCTACTTCAGATCACGTAGGTGTTATTTTTTTGAAAAATTATTGCTGTTATCTGTTTTAGAATAGTTTACATTTATATAATTAAATTTTTATCTTTAGGTTCATCAATAAATTTTTATTTTATATTTTGTTTTTTATATTAATTATGTCAGTACTCTAGAGTATGGTAAATATGTGAAATCATTGGTTTATTATACGGTATTTTTGGCATTGACTTTAACCATTGGAATAACAAACAACAAGTTTTGAACATACGTTACATATTTAGCTTCAGCTTTATTTTGAATGATCTAATACCATAACATTGTAATATGTGTGTGTTATATATGTATATATGTTAGGAAATTTGTCATTTTAATGTAAATTAAACAAAAAAATTTGATAACATAAAATTTCATTTGGGGTAACATAACCAGTTAACAAATATTTTGCTGAAGGCCATATTAAGAGTTTTTTGTTACAAGTTTTACACTATAAGTAAAGTGACAACGTCAGCCATAAATACATTAGCTTAAACTGAAAATCTATAAACTTTACTAGGAAAATAATACAAATATTCAGAGGGCAAGTTATAATGTAAAAAGTTATATTATTATAATCAATTCCAATACATATCTATGTATCTTAGAGAAAAAAAACATCTTTATTTATTCATATATGTATGATAATACATAGGGTAATTTAAATATATTTCGGCTATCAACCATCTTATTGCCTTCTCTAACTTGTTTTTTATATTATTTTTTCTTTTGTTTATTCATTCAACAACTAATGTTTTTGGTAGCCTTATTTATTAATTTATTGCGGTTTTGGTAATTTGTTTTTAGATATTTTCGACTTTTTTAAGCTATTTAAATATGATTTACCTAACCCTTTTTCCCACAAAGAGTACCACCTGCCATTAGGTACTCTTCGTATGAAATGAATTACTACCTTGCATAAATACACATCGTAAACGGAAACGTAGAGACGTGGCTTTTTATCTTAAAATCTATCTGAGTTTAAATTAGTCACGACCATTATTCAAACTCAATTGTTTTTAGCCACATAATAACCCTAATTGGACGCACAGGAAGCCGCAGAAGTTTGAATTCCTTCGGTTGTTAGTGGCACCCTCGAGCCATTTTTCTCGCAGTTCGTTCAGTTACGATTGCATTGTAAATTGGACGACGTACTCTTACAAGAAGTCCATTTTTCCAAACACGCAAAAAAAATAACGACAAACACGAACCTGTTATACAACGACGGGATTTTTATATGAAAACACAAAAGGGCTGATGAACCCGCCATCCGGTCCATTGTACTTAGTCAAGAATAATTTGTAATTCGCTACAATGTAATTATGGTAATTTCAATGGATATATTAAAGTGATTTTTTTTAATTAATATGTAATGAATCATTTACTTAAATTTTTCATCAAAACTAGTTTCTATTGAATAAATTTAAAATTAAGCACCATATGCTAGTAACACCAACATTTTATTACTTTTTCTTAACCAAAAAATTTAATTTAATTTGCATGCCATTTTTTTTTTAGATACGACCTAGTTAATCCAAATAATAACAATAACGGAGACTTTCCCTAGTCTACATGTGAGATCGCGTTTTTGGTTTTCAATTCGATACCGCGTAAGTGGGCCAACTGTCCCGACTCCTGAGAAATTACCCGAAAAAAGTGCTCGTGTTTCGATCGAGTTCAAGCTCATTTGCAATTCGAGACATGACCATGGAAGAGTGTCCGTTGAAAAAATTTCCCAATTTTCAAACGTAACTCGTTAGTTGTGCGATACCCAAGCGTGGACAGATTTTTAATTTGCGATGATTGTTATCAAAGCCGTTCTCGTAATTGCCTAATTTTATTAGCGAAAAGTGTAATGGAATATTAGCGTAACTGTTTTGTCAATATTGGGACATTCGTATTATCAAACTTGTGCATTAAAGGCTAGTTCATAAGAATGCAGGTATGAATGAGACAAAATAATATACCAAGGTATATTTTTATATTTTATTATTTTAGATGAAATTAAGAGATGAATACATAATACAATTCATAGTTAAATACGTAATTGTGGATGCTTTCACTTCATGATACCAACAAAGTTAATTGTTTTATTTATTTTCAATTAATTGTTATCAAAAATAGATAAAGAAAACCTAAATAATTAAAAATATATATTTTAAAGTTTCAAATCTACACTCACAAGGTCATAGATAAGAACATTGAGCAGCAGGACAATAAATATATACGGTATATAAAGGTTTTCTCTTTCTTCTTATATTAACGTGAAGTCGTAGTATTTTTAAAGTAGTATGCTAATTTCATGATATGTCGTAAACTTCAAATTTATGGCCCTAAAATAAAACAACTATTAAACATTAACAAGGAAGAGACAAGCCTTTGTATTGTAATAAGGATTTACCTCAGTCATTAAATCATCAAATGTAATTATTAGCCTGCACCGTTAATTGATACGCTTAATAAATTGAAGATGTAGTGTTGGAAGTACTTACTTTTAATACAAAAAATATTTATCTTGATGTCCCATATTACCCGTGAAATATTTCGATATATTTTAAACATACTGTATAGCTATTTATTACTTTAATAAATAAATAGTGCAAATTGCTAAATAATTTTACATATTTAATATCAAAATTCTTTTAGCAAAGCGATTGACATAATAAGCTACATTTTATATTTCAAATGGGTTATTAAACGTTCTCTTGTAATAATAATAATAATCATAATATTTTACATAAAATTTTCTTTCCATAATATTTGTTATGTTAATTTTTATATGAAAGAAATAAATGATTGGCGTTCAGAATTAAATTCATAACTAAAAAATTAAAACAAAACAAAAGAAGTTCAAGAACCTTATATAAATACAAGCTACTCATAAATGAACAAATTACATTTTAATGTAGGAGCTGGTGAATTTAAGTGTAACATAACAAATCCATCAGCGGCTTAATTGAAACATTCGGACTGTCCTCTTAATCGCCGTTTCTCGTGCCAAAAATTTATCTTCTCATCTAAAACTACATCGTGAACGTAACAGTTCTTTTATAGCGTGGAGATTTGCATATCGTAATTTATAGCGCGTCCACCTTTATTCGGTTCTGCTTGTTTTTTTATACAGTAATCCGCCTTGTTTTGATGACAGAAATTGCCGTGCTTGGCTGTTGTGATTTATCGTGTTGGATTTTTATTGTTGTTTCGTGGGGATTGTTAATTGATTATTAAAGTTTTTAAATCACACCGACTACTATTTTGTAATATACTGAATATATAATAGAAAAACAAAGAATAAACTGTTTCTTGTGAAATGATTTACGTAATAACTAATTACACTAAGTAAATTAAATTTTGAACATAACATGCGTTTGAATAAATTTAAACGAGTTTATTTGAATTTCATATAGTTTCAATTAACTAATAATTTAAAATACGAAAACATTTCGTAAATCTACAACAATGAGTCCTATTAAGACTATTTGTTATGATGGAAGCTAGACAGGCAGCCTACAGGATTATTTGCATCCTGTAGGCTGAACACACTTTAAATGTGGGGACACCAAGACCAGCAACATTTAAAGTACTACAAGAGGAAGAGATCCTGAAAATGAGGTTCGACTTCACTAAAATCGTACACCCATTCCGCAGATTCAAAACAATCATACCACAACGGAATGAATGGAGAAATGGAACATACCCGGGACGGTAATGGAACAATCTGGTACACAGACGGGCCCAAACCGGGGTTGGTATCTATGGGGGGGTGCAACCAGAGCAAAAAGTTCGCGATTGCTCTGGGGAAACATGCCTCCATCTTTCAGGCCTAAATAGCCGCCATTGACTGGTATGCTCATCACGTAATGGGAAATAGGTACATAACAAAGGACCAATTACCATTATGCCGTTCAGCCAGGCATCCCTAAAAGCGCTAGCCTCGCCGATAGTTCAGTCCAGACTGGTTATGACCTGCATAAACAGGCTGGAAGCACTGGCAATAATAAGAAATTCATAGGACCTTAACCCACTTTCGTTATACCCCACGAAACCGGAAAAGAAATAATCCGACGCAAGCTAGTAGATGAGCACAAAAAGGCATGGTACAACCAAAAGGGAATGAGGCATATGAGACTCTTCCCAGATGGTCCGGTACCTGACAAAATTCTGATGTTCTCAGGACTGAGCAGATTGAAATTACGAAAATCAAAGGACTAGTTACTGGGCACTGTGACCTGAATAAGCACAAACATAAGATGGGAATCCCCCTATGCCGTGGGTGTATGAACACAACTCATGAGGAAAAAAACACTAGTTTGAATGTATTTATTTCTGTCAAATAATCTTCAAAAAAAATCATTGGGCTTGTAGTACATTGCCTAAGAGCATATTTTTATATAGAAATCCCATAGGCACATACTCTAGGTAAAAGTGGCCTTCAAACTACTTTTCTTGTATGGAACAATTTATTATTATTAAAAAATGATTTGTTCTATAAATGTTTAACACTAAACGTACCAGAGCGGTCAAATGAGACTTTAACCAAAATTGTTAAATTTCAGGTTTTAATTTTTCGTGAACTTACTGAACGTCTTTTTCTATACTATATAGTTATATAATTTTTAAATATCTATCTCCTTTCTTTTTTAATTCTTCTAATAATCACATGTACCTTGCCGTTAAATACACAAATCTCAAACTGATTACTGATTATAACTTTTGCAAGAAATGGTCATCCGATTGTGTTTTAGGAACATGCGATTTGTTTATGTACAGTTGTTTTTATGCTGGGTACAGAGCGCCGAATGCCAAATTCGATAACTGGCTCTGTACAAGGCATTACAACTATTTGCGACATGATCAGTTCTATTTGTAATAATAAAATAAGCTACAAATTGGGAAATAAATAAATAAAAAACATAAATTCAAAAATTTAGCACTAAAATGTCAAGATAAAAGGAAATTGTTAGAAGAAATAAACAATTTAAGTGAACTATGCTCTGTAATAGATACAGAAGAAAATTCTGGCTGTGTGGATGATATATAAGACCTATTCAAAATTGACTCTGAGCTATTCGACGCGGATAATGACGAACAGAACATTGTGAACACGCGAAGCGGTCGAAAAAGAATGAGATTGTTATCTAGTTCCGAAGACTAATGTAAAGAGAACGATAAAAATATTGAAACTTCAATTGATGGAACGGTTTGGCAAAAAAAAAATCAACAAGGTTCTGGACCTGGAATGCTTTTATTGCAATTTTATATGCACGTGGTGCATATGAAACAAGAAATTTGATTTCATATTTATAGAGTAAGAAATTGGGGCCGGCATTCTTTTCACGAACAATGAGCAGAAATTGTTTCAGAGAAATTATGCGATTTATTCGTTTTGATAGAAGAAGCGAGAGGAGCCAACGTTTGCAGACAGATAAATTTACTGCCATCTCGAAGGTATGGAATACATTTATAGAAAATAGTCAAAACTGCTACTAAAAATGTTACTGTTGATGAACAGCTATTTGCGAGAAAGGCAAGATACATATGCCCAACAAAGACGCTGAGAGAATATATATTGTGAATGGATTTCCGTATTTGGGAAAGTATGAGAAGAGACCATTAGCAATACCACTTAGTGAATTTGTTGTTCTCAAACTCACTAAACCAATTACAGGGTGCGGACAAAATATTGCCACTGATAATTTTTTTACCAGTAGGAACTATTCGAACAAATAAAAGGGAATCAAATGGTAAGAAAGTACAGTACAAAATCTAAAGCTCGAAGATCCTGTCATGTATTTTTCAACATTTTAAATTTAGCTGCTATAAATGCTTGGATTTTATATAAGCAAACAACCGGAGAAAGGATATCACGACAAGAATTTTTACGATAAAACTATAAAGGTGCTACGCTGATGAGATCCAAAATGATCGAAACCGGTCCGTTGCTGTTGTTGACGGGAAACAATATTTAAGAATTATTATTTAAGTTGGCAGAGGAACTTGCCACTGAATGCTTAGATTTACAGGTACAAGGAACAAAAAGGATGGAGAAAACTTCAGCAGATTCCACTACAATTTCTGAAATATTGAAAAAATAAAATAAAACCATAAACATTTGATGGTAGAAGCGTTATCACATGATAATTATTTTGTATTTTACTGCCTATATTAAATTCTGTATTATGTATAATCAACTAGAAAAGAATATAATTTTTAATTTAAAAAACGATGATTTAACCGCTATTGGTAGAAATAGGTATATATAAAATGTCGATAGTTTTAGTGTTAATAGTATCATTGTTATTTATGGTGCACCACCATGTGACGAGGCGCTCATCTTGGCCTTCAGCCAATCTAGAGTTGTCTCGTCATTACAAGTGACTCGAAGGATTTCCTTCGCCACATGGACACCACTGAATAGTGGAATGACCTCGCTCCCACTCTGAATGTGTTCGTCTAAGCTCTCCTAAAGACGACTTTCAATCCCCGTCAATTTCGGACCTTCTGATTTGCCTGGAGCTGCTTGGGTTGAAGTTTTAGTCGGGTCTTTAGTCTTTCCCCTCTTCCTGTTCCTAAGCCTTTTATTTGTGTGTCTGGCACAGGTGGTTACTCTTTCGAGTGACTTGTACTGCATCACTGGTGGTTCCTGTATCAGCACCCAAAGGTTTGGTTTTTGTTTTGGGGAATCTGAGGATGTGCACGTAAGGTTGACTTGCGGAACTCTCCCCTGGGAGCCCTCGTCCTGAAGACTCGGTTTGGGTTTTTGGTTATCCATAGTGGTTATTATTGTGAAACTTCATTCCTCCTGACTCCCCACCCTGCACGGAGCCCGCAAAACAGGGAGTTCGCACTGCAAACGCCAGGGCTACCAAGGTGGATATAGCTTCCTGGAGTTGCGCACGAGACGCATCCAGATAGGGGAAATTGAACGTTGCGCCTGCGCGCCATATACCACCAGAGGAGCACACCCTGCCGGCCCTCTGACGAGATGATTCAGCCGTTGCCACATACACGTGGTGATCATAACCTATCAATGTAAACATTGATTCGAAAACAAACATGGGCCGACCACAATTATTAGGTAGAATTTTTGATTCAAACTTCTCTGGTTTAGATTAGTTTAGTCGGAAAACAAGGGTGTGGATATTCACCACGCTTGGTCGGTGTTGGATTTGAGAATCCCTGAAGCCGCGGACGGAAAGGAAGCTCGCCGGGTCTTATACCGCGACAGGACCCCTCCCCTCACAACGTCTTAGCCTCCTAGTACTAAAATAATTTGCAGCATTTCGACAAAAAAACAGTTGAAACAAAACTAAGCATTTTAATTTACATCTAATTAATATAAAAATCACCACGGGTTAAGTGAGAAATTATTTCATCATATAGTTTAGGATCAATGATAATATTTAATTTTCGCCATCAGAAAACAAGCTCGAGTACAACTTTAGAAAAACAAATCTTTAAGTAGCATGAAATTTCGCTTATAATCGGGTCCAACATTGAATAATAACCATGTATTTTATCGTACTTAAATCTACTCAAATGGACGTGAGCACAATCCTCGGAAGACCTATTTGATAAAAAATAAAACAATAATTGTAAAGAAACATGCACCTGCGAATCAAATTGAATATTATATCTGTTACATAAACAAAGGATTCGACAAGTGTATCACAAATATATAAATAGCATTGAGTACAACATTTTCACAACCCGTAAAAATTCTGAAGATAGTTTAATAAGCTACGTGCGAAACGAAAACCCTGTAGTCCAAAATACAGATATTTTTGAAGAATTTGTCAAACACTTGAAATCATCCTATTCATCTGTAGTCCAACTAAATCAACATAATCTAGGAATCGTTTGCATTGCCAAAGATCAAGTATTGAGAAGCATCTATAGATTAATATCGAAAACAACTATGCGTCTAGACTACATCCTAAATTGTTAAACCCTTAACACATATCTTCAATATAATACTATCTAATTGAATTTTTTCTTATTGCTTCTTCTTCTTTGCCGTTTAACGGTCGTTGGTTAACATTATGTTGGCTACCATGTTGAGAATAATAGTCTTGTTGGCCGCTGCTCGGAACAACTGTATTGTAGTTTTCTTGTACCATTTCCTTAAGTTTTTCAACCAGGAAGTTCTTCTTGTACATATTTTTCCGGATGTCGCATAACGTATTCACGCTTTCTTATCTTAAAGGTTTTTCTATTTCTAGTTCTTTGTTCATTATATCGAGGTCTCGGTTGTTAGTGACTCTATCCACCCAGCGGTTCTCAATAAACGCCGATATACCCACATCTCGAAGGCGTTTATTCTTTTAATAGCTTCCGTGAGTGTCCATGTCTCCAGTATGGTAAGACATAACAGCGAACTATTCTCATTCTTAGTTTTATTAGTAGATCGCGGCTGCGTAAGGATAAGGCTTTTTCTATTCGGACCTTTATTTCGACCGATGGGTCCCATTAGTCAATAATAATACTTCCGAGATAAAGAGTTTACTAGTCTTCACAAGCCTTATACCATTGATTATAATGCCATTGTTTATTAATGTTTATTTATTCTTATTGCTGGTAAACAACAAAGGATTTGTCTAGTATTCAAAGTTAACAAAACCAATATAGAGAATTGCAGATTCATTGCAATTATATTCCAGTTTAATCAATCATCACTGAATACATATATTCAAACGTAAAAAATACCTTAAATATTAACCAGAAAGGATTTATGAAAAAGAAATCAACTTAAAGTTACTTAGATAGATATAAAGTAATTCGGAAGAAGGTTACCACTTAGATGTAATTATATTTTGTATTTGACCAAATATCACACAACATTTTCATATTTCAACTACAATGTTGTAATTTAAGTGATAATCAGTTATTTTCATATATTTTTCAAATAGGCAAAATATCAGTAATATTATATCGAAGTCATAAATAAATTAAGCAAATTTATTAATATTCTTACAAATTGCAACAAATACTTAGGAATTTACTTATATTATAAACTGACGTTTAATATAAATGTAATTAAGGTTTCCCAAGATGTTAGAAAATACAAGATTTTATCGTCAGTAATTGTCCTGATTTTAATTCCATAATCATGAATATAACTTAAATTTATGTGAAAGTGAAAAAGTATGGTTACTACGTTATGTAAAATATACTACTTTAGAGAAAAAAAAAGATTCCTTAAATACCTTTATTTTTAATTATTATATTTAAAAATAAAGGTATTAAAGGAATTTAAGGAATCTGTCGTTTCAATACTAGGATAATTGTTTTGAATAAGGCCTGATACCTGTAATATTGGAATATTTTCAAACATATGAAGTATTAAAAAATCAACTATATTACATTGCTTTAGCACTTGTATATAAGGACAATTCTCTAACTTCCTAAAGACGTATATAAACAGGGTGTCTCACACCACCCGTACCAGCCTTTTATTTCGACAACGCTTGATCGAATGTGACTGGGGCAAACATTTTTATTACCGAAACCCAAGGAATCCACTGATGAATTTATTTTTTCCCGGAATAATCCGGAAGTACCCGGAACCGAAAGTAACTTTAAAATTTCAAATGGCAACATAGGTCGAGTATGGTATTAATTGATAGGTCTTATTAAAAGAAACAACTTTTATTAAAATGTTTTTTTTTAATTATAGGATGAAATAAAACACTATTTTCTATGTTTCTTACTATTGTTTTTTTTTAAATATTTTGCATATTTACAAAAATATACGAAAAAAACTAAATTGAAAATTAGTTAATTATTCAACACTCAATTTCCTCAAGTAGCCTTTGCTTTTTTGTTAGAACAACAATTTGTATATGTGTTATGTGTTAATATTGCAAATATTCTTACATGATTCTTCGTATTGTTCCTCAATACTTTCCTTGGGTAATATGTTATTTTCTACACTCAGGTGAGAAGAGCTCCTCTTATTCAAAACTGAATTATTATTATTCATACTATCCCTCGTGGTTGGAAAATCTTTATAGACTAGGTCTTTGATACGTCCCCACAAGAAGAAGTCAAGAGGCGTTATGTCAGGAGAACGAGGTGGCCATTAAAATAGTCCTAGCCTTCCAATCCACCGACCAGGGAAAAGCCGATCGGTTTGACGAGAAACTCTTGCGTAATGAGCTGGACAGCCATCTTGTTGCAAATACATCGTTAAACGTGTCGCATATGGAATGTCATCTAGAAGGTAAATAAGATTATTTTCTAAACTATCAGCGTATTTAGCTCCGTTTACCATCGAAAAAATGCGGACCAATTATTTGGTTTCCTAAAATACCACACCAAACATTAAGAGGCCACACGTATTGATTATCAACTTCTCTTAACCAATGAGGGTTTTCATTACTCCAGAAGTGAACATTATGTAAATTAACAACAACGTTGCTTTTGAATGTCGCCTCATCTGTCCATAGAATTTTGTGATGGAAATTATAATTTTTATGACACAACCATTCACAAAAATTCAACCTATCTTGAAAATCCCGCTTTCAAGTTTCTGGTGTAGAGAGATATGATATGGATGGAATTTGTTTGTTTTTAAAACTATCCAAGCAGTGGAGCGACTTATTCTAACATCGATTTCAATTCTTCTAGGCGAGATGTTCGGGTCCAGAGCAATTTCTGCAAGAATAACTGGTGTTCTTTCATCTTGTACACGTTTTCTGATACTTCGATCTTTGTTGTGGCTTACCAGTTGTCTTAACTCGTTCTGCAAGGCGCCGAAAAACATTTTTTTACTGATTGGCTCGTTGAGGGTATCGCTCAGCATAAATTCGCTCAGTAACACGAAGGTTTTGGCCGCATTCACCTAATATCATCAGCATATCAAAACCTTTGAGGTTTGTAAAAACCATGTTGACACATTCAATACTTAATAATAATAATTTATTTTACTTCAAATATTCACAAACGACAATTATTTTGACATAACAAAAACGTAAAGCCTACTTGAGGAAATTGAGTGTTGAATTGGTAACTAATTTTCAAATTAGTTTTTTTCATTTATTTTTGTAAATATGCAAAATATTTAAAAAAACATTTTAATAAAAGTTGTTTTTTTAAAGACCTATCAATTAATACCATACTCGACCTATGTTGCCATTTGAAATTTTATCCGGTTCCGGATTATTCTAGTAAAAAATAAATGCATCAGTGGATTCCTTGGGTTCACTTTGGTAATAAATGTGTTTGTCCCAGTCCCATTCGACCAAGCGTTGTCGAAATAATAGGCACTTAATTGAAAATCTTATAAATATAAAATATTATAACTAATTATTAATAAGTTTAACTTCACACACTGTGGAGAAACAAGAATATATATATAATAATAATAATAATAATAATAATAAACAAATACAACTAAAAATGTTTGGTCAGAAAAATAAAACGTGTGTATTTAGGTAAAAGTAAAGGGAAAGAAAATTGTTACTTCAGAAAGCACCCTTCTCTAAATAAAACTGAATTTTTAACCATGCAAATACCATAAATAAGAAAAAATGACGAGAAAACTCTAATAGGCACTTAATTGAAAATCTTATAAATATAAAATATTATAACTAATTATTAATAAGTTTAACTTCACACACTGTGGAGAAACAATAATATATATATATAATAATAATAATAATAATAAACAAATAAAACTAAAAATGTTTGGTCAGAAAAATAAAACGTGTGTATTTAGGTAAAAGTAAAGGGAAAGAAAATTGTTACTTCAGAAAGCACCCTTCTCTAAATAAAACTGAATTTTTAACCATGCAAATACCATAAATAAGAAAAAATGACGAGAAAACTCTCTTAAAAATCTCCTTACTCTCAAAATTGTGTAAGAAACTGTAACGAGCTAATGGTTGGTAGTATGTTCTTAAATTCATTGTATGTTGATTCAGTGAAACAAACGAAGTGTTTATCAATTCTCTACCTATTAGAACTTAATTCTTAATTCTATGCTCATTTGCTATTTACAGTTCATCAATTAGACAAAAGACAAACGACTTTAGTAAGAAAAAACTGAGTAAATATAATCTACAAAATGCTCAGCATTGCAACTATATCATCAGTATTTCTCCTACATTTACCATAAATAGAAATCATTTTTGTTTTTCTAAGTTTGTACATTTTATTGTACAATTTTATTCTAGAAAAATAGGTAACATACATGTAAAAGCAACGAAAATATTTTTATGAGAGCTTTCATTTCTAATTTTAAAAAGTTTGATATATCATTTTTATATTATATTATTATATTAAATGTGTGATTTAGGAGATATGTTTCTGCATTTAGGTAACTTTAATACAACGTATATAATAAGAATATTAAATAGAAATTTATTAATTATTTAAACAATTACGCTAATTATTAAAACTAATAGTGTTTTTATTGAAATAGTTACAAATTACTTTTCTATCTAAAATAGAAGGACTTAATTACAAAAAATATTGGGAATAATGATTCCCAATATTAATTCTATAGAATGCTATAGAATTAATTAAACATACACTTCAATGGTTTCACATTTAAAACGATCTGAAAAATAAATAGTTTTTAAGAGTTGCTGTAAAGGACATGTTATTAAATAAATTATATAAAATTAGGTATTATTCTAATTCTTGGAAACCGGTGAAAGAGTTCTTATTATAACGATCACGATGAAACGTAGGTCTCATCATCGAATAATGATTAAGTACTGTAAAATTTAGCTTCGGGGGACGTTCGTGTCTAATTCCAAATTCAAATTATAATTTTGCACCGTGTAATAACGATAGTAATAAATGGAGATGCTGCTAAGAACATTAATTACTGTTCCAGATTTAAAGCGAAACACATCTAACGTTTTCTCGGGGCTTGTAAAGTCATGCCAATTATAAGATAGTGACCCATCCATTCCTGTGGTTAATTTTTTTATATCGTTTCATTATATGTGAAAAATGTTTCGAATTTAATTTACAAGTTTACATATTATGTTTTGCCGTCTTAAAAAGATTAATAATAGTTATAATTTAGTGTGATAATTTAATATTATTAAAACAGTTTATTCTATAACGAGAAAGAATTAATCAGAGAAATTAATTTATTATATTCTCATTTGATACTATTTTCTAATTTTATTCTCAATATTTTTTTTAAAGAACTGATCACCATGCATTTTAGACTACTGCTAAGATGCATATGTAATTATTCATAATCAGTAACAAAATTATTTGGATTAATCCTCTTGTATCACAGTTACGAATATTTTCTGATAGACGAAAAGAAATAAAAACTGTATCGAAATTAAAAATGTGGCAGCACGTCTTTACATAACGGACTGCTCTGGCGAAATACAACAGCAAAACACCTTTCGGAATACCGAAGTGGGCAGGTTGAAATTGCGAATGTGGCGTAATTGAATGCAAGTAATGCAGGTAATCTCGCAGGTGTGATAATTCCTGCTCCTTTCCTTGGGAAAACGGCGGGCGCGGTTCAACGACTCTCTGTGCACGATGTCAAGGCTTCCATGGTCACATCCCGAAGAATCCATCCGTTCCTGGTGATCGGGCGGAACTGATGGGTGGATTTATCCGTTGCCACGGTTTTGGGATCCAGAGATGTGGGATTGCTCCATTGCGCCGGTTTCCACAGTTTCCACAGATGCAGAAATTGTATGCATCATTTTATACTTTTCATGTACAGAATACGAAAAGGTATTGTGATTATGATATCTTAAACAATATTTATTCTGATATAAATATAAATATACATCAAGTATACATAAATAAAAATACAATAAGTGGCGCTACAAGGAAATGAATATAAATTATATAACAGACATATTTATATAATTGAAATTAAATTCTAAAAGCTCATTTACATTTTAATGTTCAATATTTCTTATTAATGCTCTTATTTTTAATTTATTATTTAGTTAATTAGATACCGAGGAAACCATAATCGTATATCTTCGATAGAAGTTAGATATAATTAATGCAAGCAAATGCTTTAGATGATTTATCTAACATTCCAAAAGGACCTGATCCTTTTCCAGAGCACAATGAATGACATGGGTTAAATCACGCTATGTTATTGAACATAATATTGAATTCTTGTAAAGATAATTTACTTTCTTTGGTAACAACATATTCAAATAGTTTGGAAATCGTTAATAAAAGATTAATGACACTATAATTTTCTACATTATCAAGATCACATTTTTAATTACCAGCTTATTAAATAAATATTTTTCTTTCAAAGGCGACATAAAAATTTATCATCACCTAAACATTTATTTTATTCAGAATTTCAGTTACTAAACCCTCGACACCACTTCCCGTTATAGAATGAAAAAAACACTGAGTGATCGTTATGAACTTCAAATCCATTGTTTTGAATAATTAACCATCCAATTGTTGCACTTTCGCTATCGCAGATTATATTATAGAAGTAGCTAAAAAATTAAAATCAGAATAAAATTTCAAAATTCGAAGACATTGAGCTTTGTAAATTTAAAAACAAGAAGTAACAAACGCCTTCAGAATTAATACTTATAAAGGGTAAGGATTACTTGAAATTAAACGAATTTTTTAAATTAAAAAAACTCTAAATCAATAGTCCGCTATAACATTATTTTATGAATTACACATTTTTCTTGATAATAATAATATTAGCCACATTGTATAATAAAAACATTAGAGGGGGTCAATAGCTGCATCCCATGCCTCTGTTAAAATAGGTAAAGCAAATACTCCAAAAATCAATCACCCAGTAAATGAATGTTTACATTTCACCATTTCCTTTCGCACATTCCAAATTAATCTGCTTCTTATATACATTCACCCTCATTCCCCCGTTGAAGACTCCATTTTTGTAAAAGCCTTACTCTTCGATAATGCAATTATCATCGCCAATTTTAACATTAAAGCACGACGCCTTTTATCTTTCCTATCCAACTCTAACTTCGTTCGAATCCCTACTCCACCCACCTTCATCATGCATAACTTACAAGCAACCTCTCCTGATGTCCTACTTTGTACCCAGAACATCCAAAACCCCATACACTCTGTCAATCTAGTCGCCGACCTATGCTCTGATAACCTAGCCGCCACCTTTCAAATAAAAATTCCATCTAATCTCTCACAACAAATTCCTAACCTAATTTACAATTTTAACAGATGTGACATTAAGATAATTTCTACAGACTTGACACAATTCATCATTTCCAATCCTAACATAAATCATTACCTAATTTAATGACATCCTATATAAATCTATTAAACAAAATACTCATTACAAGACAATTTTATAAATATCCCCTTCCCTTTATCCTCCGCCTTATCAAATTCAAAAGACACATATACAGAGACTTTCAACTAACGGACACTTCTGAACTTCGACAAAAATTTAATTAACTGAATAAAGACATCAAAAAACTATTTATGAAGTATAAGGCTGACAGTTGCATCACTGGCTGTAAGAAAATTAACGATTTAAGAGGTAAAAATTTTGGAACGAAATTAAAAAACTAAGCAGATACAAAAAAACGGACAAATTACAAAAACTATACGACCCTATCAACGACATTACTATAAAAGACCTTGACATTATCTCAGTTAAGTTTGCAGACTATTTTAATTCTATTTATTCAGACACAGGACCCTAATTTTAACCAATCAACCCTTTAACTTCTTAACGATTGGTACAACGATTTCTTCAGAATCAATTACAGTTCAAAATCGACGGACATTTTTACACAAGAAGACTATTTTAACACATTGAAGAAGGGCAAAATGCAGCGACTGGACACGTCCTAGTATTAGGAATAATTATTTGTATCCCAAAACGTGACCATCCTCCATCCCTAATATCCAGCTGCCGTCCTATAACGCTACTTCCTGCCCTAGGAAAACTAAGAATCACCCCTTAAAAACAAAATACTATCCCTCATCCGTGACCGCATCCCAAACAATCAATTTGGCTTCCTTCCAAAACGATCCACTAGCCTTCCACTTATCATCCTTACTTCAAACATCCAAACAACACACCTTGAAGGAAAGTCATCAGTTGTATTACTACTGGATATCCAAAAAGTCTCTCATCCTTTACTCCTGTACAAGGTTTACCCCAAGGATCCCCTCTATCTTCACTACTATACAACATTTTCTGCTTTGATATCTACAACCCGGGTCCTCTGCACTTTAATCCTCTAAATACCTCCTTCAATTTGCAGACGATTTCCCATGCACCCTATATATATAGTAGCAACACTGGTTTGCGATATGGCAAATTAAAATCAATCCCCACAATTTCTGCTCACAATATCTCCCACACAACTGTTTCCCTAATATTTATACATCCATAAAATACCTAGGCATTACCATAGATAGATCAAAACGTTAATTTTAAAAATCACACAGCTCTAAACAAAGCAAAAATCACCACTAGGGCTAAATTATTTAGAAATGTAACGGTCAAAAATAAGGGAATATCTACCAAATCATCTGTTAAAATCAATAAAATGATTTTCCGCCCCCTACTCGACTATGGTAATGTTCTTTTCTTCAACTCCTGCAATCTTACTCTCCGCATCAATAAATGCCTTCTATACCTAAGTGAAAAAATTCCTTGAACAAACACATCCTTTCCCTTTACTGCTTGCGCAGAAATCCTAACCATCATCATCATCAGAGACAGACTGACGAAACACATCGACAATGACAAATCCAGGCTCTGATCTATAGCCACTTAGCAAACTAACAAAGTAGCATCCATTGTATCATTCATGTATTAGTTGTGTTTATGTAAAGATGTTATATATATATACAGGGTGATCTGCTAGCTCGGTGAAAAACTTTGACAGATGAAATCTGACGTTATTTTAAGCAAAAAATATTATAAAACATGGTGTCCGATTTTGCTTCGTTTAAGAGATATAAGGAATCAGAGTTTCCTATGAAATAATTTAAATAAAACAGTAATGTCACCAATAAAATAGCGATGGTCATGATAAAACAACAAATAGTTGCCTGCCATAATAAGAAAATTGTTGTTTGTTGTATTGTTTATCATGATCTTTTGGTTGTTATTTTAAAAATGTATACATTTTCCACCGAAGAGTATCCAGATATAATTTTTGTATATAGATTTTGTAATGGAAACGCGAGAGAAGCTGCAAGAGAATACCAGCGCAGATATCCAAACAGACACCAACCTGTTCATACAGTAGTTAGTTCGTCATTTCGCAGACTTCGAGAGACAGGTAATGCGGCTCCGCAAAAAGCTATTGGTCCTCACGAAGTAAACATACAAAAAGAACACAATGCTATTGATGCCGTCTTGGAAGATCCATCAATTAGTACTCGCCGTATACCAAGACATTTATAAGTGTCTCAAAATTTTGTCTGGCGAGTGTTGAATCGAGAATTCCATATCATCGTCAAAATGTTCAAGCGCTACAGCCTGGAGATGCACAACAACGTTTAACATTTTGTTACTGGGTTCTTCAACAACATGGGCAAAATTGTGATTTTCTTTCACTGGTATTATGGTCCGATGAAGCAAATTTCACGAGAGATGGCATAAATAATCATCATAATGACCATTTGTGGGCTCTTCAAAACTCACATGCAATTAGAGCACGCCGATTTCAGCAACGTTTTAGTATAAATGTTTGGGGTAGTATCTTTAACGACAATTTATTACCATTACAAATTATAAATGACCGTTTGAATGCGGACAGATACAGACATTTATTACAAAGTACTCTGTTTAATGACATACCACTAAATATCATCCGAGGAATGTGGTTTCAGCACGATGATGCACCACCGCATTATGGAGAGCAGGTTAGAAATTGGCTGAATACACAATTCCCAAATAGATGGATCAGCCGTGGAGATCCAGTACATTGGCCACCACTGTCCCCGGATTTAAATCCATTAGACTATTTTTTATGGGGAACAATGAAGCAGTTTGTTTATCAAGTTGAAATTACTACTCGTCAGCAATTACTTGACAGAATTCAAGATGCCACCAATCACATAAGAAATACTCCAGATATTATACGTCGTGTTATGGAATCTTTGGTGCCTTGATGTGATGCTGCAAGCTGCATTTTGAACACATATTGTAACTTTTTCATTTATTACGTAATATTTACTTGTTTTGTTAATTTTTTATAATAAACTTCATGTTTTAAGCTAGCTATCCAAGGTCATATGGATGCAAAATGAATTTTTGTGGTACTAATAATGATAGAAAAATTGATTTGTTGGGTACGCATGAATTAATAAAGGAAAATAGAGACCTGACCAAAATTACTAAAAGGCAAAATGAAGAAATAACAAAAAAGAATAACAAACAATGGACATTTAGATTGTTTAAATATTACTATAACATGAAAAATTATGCACAAAATTGAATTTAAACTGATTTCATTAAATTAAATTAGCAAAAGCAATTATAAAATCTAGCGTTCAAGTTTATAATCATCTGCAGACACGTGTTTCGAACTTTCGCTCTCTTCAGTACAGCTTTATTATAAAATTGAATTTAAATACAAATAAAAACACTTTCTAAAATAAATATAATGAAACATGATAATAAATATAATGAAATATAAATAACTTACTCAGATATGTACGGCAACTGACACAAGAATGAAATATAATCGACTGAAGGTCTGAATTTATACCTGAGGTGGATTAGTGAATTCTACAGAAATCATTACGTTCGGGATTAAGGAAAAATACCTACTTGGAGCATAATTGAATAATAAAATGTATTAAAATCCTTTATTTCGTTGTAGAAAAATTAAATAATAAATTTAAAAATACGAAAATATTTCGTAATTTTATAATTGCTTTTGCTAATTTAATTTAATGAAATCAGTTTAAATTCAATTTTGTGCATAATTTTTCATGTTATAGTAATATTTAAATAATCTAAAATACATTTTATCATTTATTAGTTTATTTAACAGAAATAATTTCATTCAAATTAGTGTTGCTTTGATAGTTGTACTATTCGTAACACGCAAATTAACTTTGTTTTATTCAACGTCTGTCGAGGTACTAGCCAGAGAAGTAGTTGTTTCAAATTAATTTGTTTTGTAGTCTTAGTAAGACTCACTGTTGTAGATTCACGAAATGTTTTCGTATTTTTAAATTTATTATTTAATTTTTCTACAACGAACTAAAGGATTTTAATACATTTTATTATTCAAATATTTTAAGTGCTAAAAAAAGAATGATTCCATAACAAATACTAAAAGTCTACTAAGTTTAAAAACAAGTTTAATATCTATAAATAAACAACTCATTAATACACGTATAAAAATAAATTATAACAGTTATACAAAAGAAAAACCTTAAATAATTGCATTAACATAAATGTGGCTACCACCAACTGATACACACTAGAAAACTATAAAGCGTAAATTAAATCCATATATATTAGATATAAAGGATATGTAATTAAAAACAAATCTAACCTAAGAAACAAGATAAAACTAATTGAGTCAACACATCAAATGACTTGAATAGTTAAATAAAAGTTTTACAACAAATAAGAAGAAAATACCGAGTATACAGAGCTTAAATATGAAGTACGGATAAGTAAAAAGTAGAAAAATAAGGACCACCGGTCGATAGCCAATAAAGAAAACAAGAAGAGAAGAAGCATAGTATTATCAGATGTAATACTATCTTCAAATAAAAATGTTTATTACTATTAAAAAAATAACAGAAACAAAGAATGCAGTATATAAAGTACCGCAACGAGGTTAGATACTTCATATTTTAACAATATTCTTACAATAAATGAAGAGAAAACAACATTCGTGATATTTAGTGAAATCCCCAACACCAGAACTTGAAATAAAATCAAAAGCAGAAACCTACAACACATCAAAGGGGTCGAGTACTTAAGATTAAAAATCCAATATTTACAAATAAAACACTCATTTCAACAAATTACTCAAACAAAAGTCAAAAATAATAGCGACAATTAATAAAATACAAAACTATATCTGCAAAATAAAAACAATATACATGGTCTATTATGGAAGTAAAATCATGTGCATTTATTGTGACACGATTATCCATCTCAGCGAGGTAAAACGACCCGGTGAATGTGGTAAAGGGTCTGCCCTTCCAATGCAGCCTCGCCAGTTTGCTACGAGCAGTCTGAATGGAAAGGCATGACTCTGCCTAAAGTGTATAACTAATTTTGTAAACCAGTGCGATGGAGCGTTCATTTGAAAAGCTATCCGCAATCATTTTTATGCGGCTAGGAAATAATGCAACCGAAACATTTCTGAAGCTCCAAGAATGCCTTCTAGAATTATTGGAGGAGGGCCGGTAGGAAATCGCCAACGAACCCCCTTCTGGAATCTGGAATCGATGAAATCTTTACAAAAATAAGTTTGCTCAGCTTCGGCATGATGTTCGAATCGATATTAAAAAAGATCAGGAAACGTTCATAAGAAATGCTGAATACTACGTACGAAGTGACCCTAAGAACGTTTGGAATTATGTTAATTTAAAAAAAAAAAACGTCAGACTTGTATCCCTAATTCCATGAAGTTTGAAAGCATGACATTTAATGACCCGTATGATATAGTAAATAATTTCAAGAAATTTTTCTTCTGTTTATACCCCGCTTCAACCTCTACGGAAATTGATCATGTTCATTTTAATTTTAACAACACTTTGAATGTGTAAGTACCTTAGAAATAAATTCACATCCGGTAACAACAACGACCTATCTTTTATTGTTCGTGATTGTATCCATAGCCTAGTTAAAATTCAATGAATTTTCCACGCATCTGGAAAACTACGAGTGTGTCACCAATACATAAATATCCAGATTTACAAAACAATATTGAAAACTATCGTGCTAATTCTATACTTAATAACTTTGCAAAAGTTGTTGAAATGATCATTTCTGATAAGATATATAATCATGTTGGAGCCCAAATAACAACCAAACAAGATGGTTTCATAAAAAAATCATTCAACACAAACTAATTTATTAAATATTACCGAATATATATCTTATCATATTGATCAACGCTCTCAAGTAGACGTAATCCACACCGATTTCACCGATTTCAGTACGGCATTCGATACTATTAATCACAATATATTGCTATACAAACTACAACACTGGGGTTTTGGTAATTGTATGGTTGCCTTAATGAATTCTTATTTGTCTAACAGGATATTATACCATATATGGAATATGACAACTATAGTCGGGCCGTCGATAGCTGACTGTGACTCATGCATTTTCGTACTAAGAACCGTGCAGCAATTAATATCTATCTCGTTCTATTATCATCGTAGGGTGACCGCGACAGAATGAAATGAAAGGAACGTATGTCTGATTCCTTCAATATCGAGCGATGAGTCATGGTCAGCTCTCGGCGGCGCGACCATACATATCAGATGCATCTTGCCCATCGAGTGGGGTTCCTCAAGGGTATAATCTTGGACCCCTTTTATTTAAAAATATATAAAATAAGTCCTTTACGTTGTAGAAAATTAACTAATAATTAGAAAAATCACGAAAATATTTCGTAAAATCTACAACAAATAAGTCTTATTAAGACTACAAGAACAAACCACTTTTGAAACAACTACTTCTCTAGCAAATACTTCGACAGACATTGAATGAAACAAAAGTAATTTGCGTGTTAGAAAATAGCAAGGCTATCAAAGCAACACTAGTTTGAACGCATTTCTTTCTGTAAAATGAACTAAAAATGATTGAATGTACGTATGATTGAATATAACGTAGATTCAATCATTTTTAGTTTTACAGTTGCGATTTAGCTCCGTGCGACTTTTTATTGTTTCCCCGACTGAAGACTGAAGAATTATGCATCAGTGGAAAACATCAAAAAGCATGTAACAATGTTTCTAAAATACACTCCCATCGAGGAGTTTAAAGGTACCTTCCAGGCATGGTAGATACTTTTCGGAAGTGTATTGATGCTGGGGGAGAGTACTTTTAAGAATTTTAAGCATTTGTATCTGTATGATCATTAAATATATTTTCCCAGGAAATGCGCATTACTATTATAATGGACCCTGTACTATGCTTTATTCACGTCGTAACCACAAATGTAAAAGAAACTATTTAAAACCTATTCAGACGCAATAAAATAGATTACTAAAGTAAATATCATAGAAATAAATAAATTTAAGAATTAAATCAGATGAATTAAATTTTGAAAGAGATTATACCATTTAACACTCTACTCTTAATATATAAAATAAAATATTAGTTAAGAATAAAATAACATTAAATTTAAATGAATAGACAAAAAATCCTATAACACAAAAATAATATATGGTATATAATAAATAATAAGACAGAGTATAAAACAATTTAAAAACTTGAAGAGGAAATTAGAAATTAATAATTATCTTTGTCTAATACAATTTCTCTCTCTCTCTCTCTCTTTTTGACAGGTTTCGGCGTATTCGATTCTTATCAGGGCAACGCCCAATAATGAGAACTAAGTAATCAATTTTCTTCTTAGTAGGCGTATTACTGAAATAATAAATACATGTATTTTGATCACATTGATTTGTATGTATTATAATTATATATAATTAAATATATATAATATAATGAAAGGAATTTATGTTTAACGTTAATAGTTGTATTTACGATATTATTATTATTATTACTGAAACATGGTTGTATGGGGAATTCTTCAATAGTCATCTGCAGATACCTAATTATGATGTTTTTAGGGTCGATAGAGCCATTGGCAGTAGGGTCAGAGGTGGGGGTATTTTAATTGCTTTGAAACAATGTTTTAAATCTCCTTGGTGTCTAGCAATGCCGATATTGAACAACTATTTATTTTACTCCAAACCCTAGAGGAAAGTTACCTCTAGACTTGATTTTTACAGATTGTGTCGATTTATCTATATCCATATCAGAAGACCCTACTCTTAACACTTGCCTACATCACTCTGCTTACACTATATCCTTTCCTTTTAATGCCAGAACCGAAACTATCGATACTTATGAGACGGTTTTTCTATTTAAACATGCCAACTGGGGGGATATTTTATCTTACTCAGATATAAATATTGCTGTTAGTAAATTCTACAATGTATTGTATACTGTTATGAATGCTTTTATTCCGTCTAAAGTGGTAAGGAAAACACATTCGAATTTTTCCGCGTGGTTTAATAGTGAGCTAATCCATTTACTTAAAAGAAAGAAATTGGCTCATATTAGGTTTAAAAATACTAATAGTCAAAAGGATTATTTAATTTTTAGTAATTTGAGGCAGGAATGTAAAAATATGTCGACTAAGCTTTATGGTGACTATTTAAGAAGAGCTGAATCTAATGTTTTCTCCAATCCACGCTCTTTCTGGAATTTCGCTAATGAAACTCGTAAAGAAAATGGTTTTCCTAAGTATAAAATATATAAAATATCAAAATATAATTGCAGAGAGTGGAATGGATACTGCTAATCTCTTTGCTGAGTTCTTTTCGACAACGTATGTGCATAATGCTAGAACTGATGCCTCGAATGTTTTTATTAAAAATAATCGACAAGTCTTAGAATCGGTATTGTCAATTTTTGTAGCGGATGTTTTTAATAATATAGTCGCCTTGAAACCCTCTCTTACTGTTGGTCCTGATAGTGTGCCTAATTATTTACTGGTCAATTGTGTTTAGTCGCTTTGTTTACCGATTCATAAGTTGTTTACTAAATCTTTAACAATGTTTTTTGAATCCGATTTTTAAAAGCGGGTGTCGTACTCTGGCAACGAATTACAGTCGAGTTTCATTGCAGTCGGCGATTCCCAAATTATTGGACAAGATGGGTAGTGATTTTTGCGTGGATATCACGACCGGTGATTTCCAATATGCAATACGGTTTTATAAGTGGCAGATCTACTGTTTCTAACCTACTTAAGCTCAGACAGTTCTTATCGAAGGCCTTGGACAAACGCAAACAAGTAGATATTATCTACACGGACTTCTCCAAGGCTTTCGATAGAGTTGACCATTCGGTTTTAATTCACAAGCTGAAATTACTGGGTTTCAACTACTCGACTTTGTCATGGTTGGGCTCATTCCTATCTAATCGATCACAACAAGTAAAAATTAATAGCTTCTTATCTTATCCAATAATGGCCACTTCCGGTGTACCTCAAGGTACTCATATTGGTCCGGTGCTCTTTATCTTTGAGTTTGGGAATTGCCTACTGTACGCGGATGATCTAAAATTATTTCAAATGATCGATAGTTTGGAAGATTGTGAGAAGTTACAGATTGATTGTGATAATGTGAATGATTGGTGTAGTGCCAACCATCTAAACTTAAATATCTCTAAATGTAAAGGTACGACATTTCCAAGAACAACTAGCCACATTCAATTTGAATATTTGTTAAACTCAATGCACTTGTCTAGAACTGATTCCTTTAAGGATTTGGACAAAGCAAGAAGAATGTGGGGATTCATTTGGCATCTTGCAAGGGAGCTTAGTCCTGAATGCCTTATTCTGTTCTCTTGTAAGATCCCACCTTGAGTATGCTTCTCCGGTCTGGTCGCCTTATCTTCAGGTTGATATTGTCAGAATTGAGAGGGTTCAAAACAAATTCTTAAGGTTCATTGAATACAAATATAATTTAGAGCGTGGTCAAGGCTCGTATTCAAATATTTTGTCAATTTTGAAAATGCAGCCTCTCGCAGTCCGTAGATCTATTGCAGACTTGTGTACTTCATGTTATATTAAATGCATCTATTCATTCCTCTGTAGTTAATATTATGGCTTCTAGTCATGCTAATAGTTTGAGAAACAACAACATATTTCTCTTGAAAACCTTTCATTCGAACTGGGCCTACAATAATTCGGTAAATCGTATGATGAGGCTGGCAAATGAATTGAGCTCCAAATGGTGGTTCAATATTTTTGATACTAACATCGGAAAGTTTAAACGCAAGCTTAAGAATATGTCTTAGTATGCTCTTTTAAGTCTGTAATGTAATTCTGTGTTTTATCGTTCTCTGATCACTTCCCCTAATATTGTAATTTTTATTTATTTTTGTTCTGTTCTTATGTTAAATATAATTTTTAGCTTGATTTTTAATATGTCTAGTTTAGTCGTACTAATTTGTACGTAGTTATAGTTATAGTTTTAGTTTTAATTTAAGTCTTTATTATTATATTATAAATATTTTATGGCGGAAATTGTAAATTGGGGTTTCCCGTTAATTAGCAATAAATAAATAAATAAAAATATATGTATACAGGGTGTTTGTGTGACTCGGGGAATAAAATTAACCCCATATACTAGAGTGAAAATGATGATGATTCCCAAAAAATAATATTATACGTCTTCAAAGAACCAAAGTTAAGAAATTTTAACACTTTTTTCTAAATATTTTCAATACCGCTCGTGGTAGAGTGGTGCAATTTGGTACTGCCTAAACAACATCAAGTAAATTCCTTAGGCAATTTGTTACTTCAATTGGATTGGGGGAACGTGTATATGGTGGTATTCAGGGTGTAAAATTTGTTTGCTCGTAACTTTTTTGTTTGCACGTAAATCTACATTTATTTTTCATATTTTACTAGAAAATTTATATTAGAAACTTTTATCACTCTAAAAATTTGGCCGTTTTTCAGTTAAATCCAAAAAATCCTTGGAAAAAATATGGAATATAAGGGCTCCAGAAAAAGTTACTCGAAATATAAAAAAATCCTCGTACTTGAATAATATGACGTCAGCATTTTTTTATTTAAATGGAATTCGATTTTTTTTATATTTAACAACTTTTGTAGAGCAATTATTTCTCTTCACTGTCATATATTTTGTGCAAAAATATTTTTTATTCCATATTTTTTTACGAAAAAATTTTTATTTAATTTACTATCTACGAAAAAATCACAATTGCGTTGATATTTATTAGACTTTATTTAAATAGATATCATTTCAATTTAGTATATTTCTTGTATTTAGCAAAAAAAATAGAAATCCTCGTGATGATTGGGTATGAAATGCACACAACTAGAAGTATGCCATTTATTTAACGTTGCACATTTAATTTGAAATCGTCCCAGCATCAAGGACTGAAAATGGATCGGTTCGAGACCGCAGGAACCTAGATAGACCAATAACTGGTACAAAAGAAAAACAATATTTTAACATAATATTGCATGTAATGGAACAACCTAAAAGAAGCCTTGAAATTGGCCGGAGCTAACAACATATCGCTAGCTTCCGGTAATGAGTTCTTGAAACGAAATTAGTTTCACGCTTATAGAATGCATCCGTTCCATGAATTATCCGAAGATAATTTTTATAGAAGCGTTCAATTTAGCGAAATTATAATGGACGCTATTAAAGAGAAAGCAATTTCGGGAACATCATTGTATTGCAGTCGAAGCTACCTTATTTTAAATGGTACTGACAACCGCCATAATTCTAAATAACGGTCGGATACTAACCCATATTCTATGGAATCTCTACACACCTAGCATCCAGAAAAAGTAAGTGCCATTATTAGAAAACTTATTACAGGTTGATTTTTCATTGAAGGAAATATTACATCTGCGATATATCTCAAATTACTAAACAATAATAGAATATAATAATTTCAAGGCTTTAGAAACATCATTTATACGTGAGAATAATAAATGACCCAACATTATGAATGAAAGCATATAAATTTTGCAGGATGGTGCTACCAGCACTACGAACTTGTGATTCGTAACTAGTTGTACGAAACTTTTTCAAGACTTTGAATTGGAAGAATATGAATAAAAGAATAGCAAGATCGATTCCCAGACTTGACATCTTTGGATTTTTCAATGGATCAATCTAAAACATAGCGTGTATGACAATATGCCTCATATTAAAGTAGCTATCATTCAAGAAAACTGGATACAAAATTCGATTCAATATTTAAAAAGCGTATAAATTATTGCCAAGACGTAATGAACTAAAAGTTTCAACGTTCAATATAAAATTCGTAGAAAGTTAACTATAGTCTGTTCGTTGGATCTTTCGTCGTACGTCACAAACTATCGCTTCAAAAAACGACGAAAGTTTTACAGTGCGTTCTTTTTCTAACGCATTTGGTTTACTTTATCAGACTGAATGTTTTTGCGTCGTAAGATTATAGAAATTATCTATAATCTTACTGACGTCATAACTTTTTTAAGTGCGCAATAGAGAACAAATATCGACCCATCCGAAAATTACATTAATTTTTATATATTTGGACTGGAGCCCTTTTATTCCATATTTAAGAAATACTCTGTATATAAATATCTTATGTTAGTTAGGTTTATAATATAGATATTATGGTTATTTATGTGGGAAGGACCAAATTGGCTACAAATTGTTTATATTAAAATTATAATAATGTCTTACTTTTCATTATTACGATTATGAACATTATAATCCGATTAGCCGTAATACGTTCGGTAAGTGTGACCCAGTGCATGGAATCTACAAATTATCCACCCACGGTGGTGGAAAGCTCCTGAGGTTGGGCCGTCGCCTACTTAGAAGTAAGCATAGAGTCGAGGAGGCAACGGCAACAACAGCAGCGGCACTAACTTGTCTTCCTTCCACTTTTAAAAAGGCCCCACGCAAATGACCGCCCGACAGTCCATCAATGACCGTCACACGAATTGTTACTCGAGAATAAACGTAAACAAATTGTAGCACAGAAGACCAGTCCCAGATTAAATCAGAGTGTAGTTGCAGCACTATCGAAGAGATGAAGTTTGCACAGATATGTCTTATTGTGGTAAGTTGTTATTAATTATTATTTTTATACTTTACTTTTACTAAAAAATAGTATTAATATAATTTTTATGATATTTAGTTATTTTTAAGTATATTTAATTTTAGCCATGAATATTATATACAAGTTGTTTTTCGTTATTTTGAAATATTTTTTGAAAAAAATGGTGCTGTTTTATTTCTTTATTGCATATAGTTATTTTATGCATCACTCGATATATAGTTATAAAAGTAACTGAATTTTTTAAATGATGTATTTTATTTACAAATAGAATTAAATATAAAACAAATTCAAGCGTAAGCATTATTGATGTATAACATCCTTAATAAATTTCATTTACCATAAACTTTTAATAACCCATAAATTAAATTACAACTATTAAAGAGATTTATATCATCTGTATAAACCAAACGAGGAAATGAAATGTATCTTTATTTTATCTATATATTATTTACCTGAAGAAGTCAAATTGTGATGAAGCAATTGTAGTGGGTTAAAAATTTGAAATAATAAAATAGATATAATATGGAATTTTAACTAAGTGCCTCGTTAATCAGTATCTTTAATTATTTCATTTCATGGTGACAAGAAATTATATATAATAGCCTATTATCAACGAATAAGAATATATTTTTCAATGTAAGGTTACTGTTGACATTAATTATGTAAAGTTGTTAGTTCGTGAGGCTTTCGTTTATTTGGTATATTTATTTATTTTTTTAAATTAATTTAATTAACTTTTTTTGTAGATATAATTAATTCTTTTTAGTAAATGTAATTTTTATAATAATAAAATTCATATATTTTTAAATTAAATAATTAAAAATACAAAAATACTCACTAAAAGAATTAAATTTTGTCATTTTTAATACACAGTATTTTTATTTCATTTTACTCGTTTTAGATTATTTATAATATTTCCCTATAATTTAAGGAAAAAATATTTTCTAAGAATATGTTAAAGTTGTTATTTATTTTATTATGATTTATATAAATAATTTTAAATCTGTTACTTGAGAAAAATTATAATTATTACATTTTCTAGAGACGTAAGTTATATGAGTATTGCCAGTTCTCGATACATCAATAGCAACCCTCCTATAAAATAAGTACATTTTTCAAAAAGAAATAATGCAATAATTACTCCTATGTTTTTTTTTTAATTTCCAAAATTAATATAAATTATGTTTCCAAAAATTTTATAATTGTTTGTTTAAAAATCGGCCAATATAGGCAGAAACATCTCTGGTCGATAGCGTTTTGATAGACTAACATACTAACTCCTCATCCATTATTTACTTATTATTTAAATGTATATATTTGTCAATAAAGATGTGTATATATATACAGGGTGTCCCGTTAATATGGGGAAATGGCTGGACCACAGATTTCTGGGGCCAAAATATGATGATTTAACCCAAAATATCTATATCCAAAAATTTACGGTTAAGCCGGAATTCGTCTTCAAAGTTTCAATTTTTTAAATTTCTTTTGTTAATAACAATTGAATGCTTTATTCGATTTAAATGAAATGTATTACTGATCATTATCATAATATAACACATCATATCAGTTATTATATACATTATTGGTTGACGAAAAGTATGAGAAACAGTAGTACCACCACATAAATTTTTTTTTTTATTGGTGCATCCAATGAAAACTAAAAAATACTATTTGAAAGGCTATTTAATTTAAAAACTTTTTTGTCTCTTAATAATATTTGATATCTTGTACGGTTTTTTCATAAAAAAATAAAATATGAACATGATATGCCTAATATACAGGGTGACTGACGAAAAACCTTTGGTGCTGTATCTCGCTTATTTTTTATCCGATTTTAATAAATAAAACATCAAATTAAACCATTTTTAAAAGACTTTAATAGAATCTGAACTGTTATTTTTTCTCGCACCCAGTTTTTGACAAAATACGATCAACATTTTTTTTTTAAATTGCACTGTATATATATTTTTATTGATTCGCAAGGAGATTTTTTTTCTGAATATAAAATTGTAGACAAATTTATCTATACATCAAACTTAAGTCGAGAAATTGAGGATTAAAAAAATAAATAAAAAGTCAAGTATCCAGTGTAAACAATATACAGACCCTATTTTAAATGTCAAAAGTGACAGTGACAGCCATTGATACAATACTGCAACGATTTTTAATTATTTCATAATTAAAATGTTGCAATATTTCAAACACTGCACTAGAATTTTGTGCTTCTACAGAAATCGTTTTTCAGTTATTGAAATCTTGCAACATTTTTATTATGAAATTATTAAAAATCATTGCAGTATTGTACCAATGACTGACACTGTCACTTTTGACATTTGGAATAGGCTCTGTATATTGTTTACTATGGGTATTTGATTTTTAATTTATTTTTAATCCTCAATTTCTCGACTTTGGTTTGATGAATGGATAAAATCGTTTACAAATTTAGATTCAGAAAAAAATCTCCTTGCGGATCAGTACAAAATATATATACAGTGCAATTTGAAAAAAAAAAAGTTGATCGTCTTTTGTCAAAAACTGGATGCAAGAAAAAATATCAGTACAGTTCATATTAAAGTCTTTTAAAAATCATTTAATTTGATGTTTTATTTATTCAAATCGGATCAAAAATAAGCGAGATACAGCACCAAAGGTTTTTCGTCAGTCACCCTGTACACTCATAATTAAGTAAATCAACTTACTCAATTGAATAAAAATTAAATAATATCAATTGATAAAATAAATCAAAACAACCTCTATCACTTTTCAAAAAATTTCCTTCGCAAAATCTTTATACAAGCAGGATATCTGTTTGCTCCAAATATGAATATTTATGAACTACAATAAAGTTAACAATTGATAATCAAAAAACACTCGGTGATTATTATTATACATAATTTACCATTTTTAAACAATAAAAAACATGTATTTTTGAATCGTAGGAAAACTAGATTTTGTTTTTACTAGATAAAAAAATTACATTTTATTTTTTTGTGGGAAAACTGTATAAGATATCAAATATTGTTAACAGACAAAAAAGTTTTAAAATGAAATGGCCTTTCAAGTAATATTTGTTTAGTTTTTATTAGGTGCACGACTAAAAAAATATTTGAATTTTTATGTGGTGGTACCACTGTTTTTTTATACTTCTTGCCAACCAAAACTGGCCATAATAACTAAAATGATGTCTTATATTATGATAATCATTAGTAATAAACGTTCAATTATTATAAACAAAAGAAATAATATTTTTTTAATTTTGAAGACAAATTCCGGCTTAACCGTAAACTTTTGGATATAGATGTTGGGTTAAACATATTTTGGCCCCAGAAATCTGTGGTCCAGCCATTTCCCCACATTAACGGGACACCCTGTATATATATACAAGGGATACCAATTTGATTGAGGTTTTCATAGTTATATTGACTCTTTGCTAATGTTAAAGATACTTCTCCAAAAGGGATTATTTCTGTTAATTGATACAAAAGATTATTGGATAAATTCTGGACAGGATTTAGAGGATGATGAATTTTGATAGAGATACGAATACCTGTAGGTTTTTAAGGCGTAGGGGCGAGATCTGTGGAAATAGGTTAGCAGAATTATCAAGACGCTAACAATAGATCATCTTATAAAGGGTGGATTTACATAATTTTAAAGAAAAGTACATTTATTTTTTTAATTTAGCAAACATTTTTATTTCAACATAAAGAAAATAGTTCCGATAAAACGTGAAATACAACATCAGGTAAATGGCCACTACGAAACCACTGGCACTGGGCTATTCTTTTGTTGAAATTTTGAATAACGTTTCCGCATAAATGTGGCTGTATTTCACCAACAACGCGCCGTATTTTATCTTTAAGATATTTAACTATTTTAGGCTTATTCGCATACACCTTTTCCTTCACATAGCCCCAAAGAAAAAAAAGTCCATCGGCGTTAGATCGCACGATCTTGGTGGCCAATGTTGATCGCCAAATCGAGTAATGATTCGGCCTGGAAACTTGATCTGCAGTAACACTATTGTTTCACGTGCAGTGTGGCAGGTCGCACCGCCTTGTTGGAAAAACATCAACGCCGAACAACAATCTTCTGTTCCAACAGCGTAAATTTGGTCTCACTTTTTTTAAATTAAACTCACTGTCGATTCATTTGGCGCATTATTGCGACAGAAAACTTGACGTAATTGGCGAACTGTTTTTGCAAAACTTTCACCTTTTTTGTAATGTGTTTTTACAATAATTAAACGTTGTTCGTCTAATTTATCTACCTGACAACTGTCAAAAAAATCACCGTTCAACTCGTACTACCAAATTGCGGCAAATTTAAATTCAACGCTCTTCTTGGGACACCCTATAGATGCGGACCGCTGTTTTTGTAGAAATTCTGTAATGTTGATAAATTATATTTCTAAAATCCCATCTCCTGATTTCTGGTTTAAGGTTTAGGCTGTGAAATTTTAATGTTAGTTTTGTATTAAATGTTATACCAAGGTATTTACAGGATTGGTCAGGTAAAATTGTATGATGATTTATAGTAATTTTATTTTGGGAATTCTGAAGACGTTTAAATGGGATGAGGAGCTGGGTTTTGTTGCAATTTGTGATTTTTCTTTATTTCGCTATTTATAACTATGTTTGTATCGAATCGATCAGCACCTTCAGGGTGGTGAAATATTATTTTTCAAGAAATGTGCACAGTAAAATAATTTAAAATATTATACAAACCCAAGTCCGAATTAAAATGCGTTATTAATGGATTTACTTTACTTTCGTGTGTTATAATTTATTATTAATGATTACGGTAAGGTATTGAGAATAATGATGGTGATGTTAATTTGAGAATGACAAGCTGAACTTATTAATATATAAATATAAAAATTTTTGTATGATTCTTACAAAGTTGCTATTTTATTGGAATTATTAATCAATTTATCACGCTGTCAAAGACTCTACAATCAAGTATTTACAAATAAGACACTTTACGATGTTTTATATTCCTACAAAAGAATGTATTCGGCTTACAAAAGATATTTTGGACAAAGAAAACCTCAATCCGATAATCAAATCTTAACGTTTTAACTTAGTACAAATTTGCCTAAAGCAAAATTATTTACAATTTGATAACAAATTTGTGAACATAACATTGTGCTAGCTCCCTTGTTTGCTGGTATATTTATGAAAAATATAGAAGAAAAAGTAGGTAAAGAATTAATAAACACTTGGTGAAAAAGAACAAGTATTTATCGATTCTTTACCAATTATTACATCATTTTTCTCCAAGAGATATGTGAGAAAATAATTCAAGAAATGTAAAAGATAAAAATCTTAACTTTTAATCTTTTTTAAAAATTTCTTTTTGGTTAATATATATCAATGGAATAAATGCCTTCTTTAACGGCACATCATGTCAATTTAATTAACCTTATAACTCTAAAATCCAATTCAGGAAAAAATTCAGTTGTAGATATTCAGAAAACATATTACCGTAAATTTCAAAATTTCTTATCTCTAATCATCCCTTATTTCATAAATTAGCGAATACACCGAGCTTTTATAATTCCATTATCAGAAGCCACTAAACTAAACTAAATTATTTTAATTGCTGAATTTTTCAATTAATTTCATTCAGAATTTAATTAACCAGTAACACTATAAATTTACTAGAGAAAACTAAGAAATTATAAGAAAAAATTTTTACCCTTACATATTTTTGGCAAATTACTATAAAAATATCAAACCTTTTTCGAAAACAAAATCATATTGCTTTTAGGCAACCTAGTAAACTTTTGGCGTTAACATTTAATGTTAAATATAAAATTGATCAAGTTAAAAGACTAGAACTACACTAAATTGTATGTTACAAATGCAATAGTACATATATAGGGTAGACATGTAGGAGTTTCGAGAAGACATTTAAAAAACACTATTGTCTTAGATTCAAAATAAATTCGTTTTCAAATAATTCATTTCCGCCCCTTTTACAGTAAAGGCCCAAGGGCTAATATCTAAAAATAAAAATCTTAATACAATCAGAATCACTCAAAACTCTGTATTTCATTTTAGACAACATTTGATAATCATGTGTAAAGGTCGAAATTGTGAAAAAATTATAATATAGGGTTTTCCAATGAGAGGTTTCATTTTGATCAGGACAGCTGCTACTTTTGCAGTAGCCAATTGGGTTAACGAAAACCCAGGTTGTTCGATTCCTCGTCGATCTTTGGAATTAGACATTCCAAAAATGACATTACACCGTATTTTGCATAAAGACTTGGGTTTGAATGCTTTTAGAGTTCAGTTAACATAAGAACTCAAGCCGGTCGATCACCAGTAACGTCGAATCTTTGCTGGTTGGGTCCTTGAAATGCATCAAAATGATCCAGATTTTCAACGAAAAATCATCTTCAGTGATGCGGTTAGTTTTTCACCTAGGAGGCTACGTGAATAAGCAGAATTCCGCATTTGGGACTCCAAGAATGCTCTTCTCAACGTGTCCCTGTTTGGTGCGGTTTTTGGACTGGCGGTGTAATTGGAGCTTATTTATTCGAAAATGAGGCTGGTGCAACTGTTACGGTGAATGGATTGCGCTATCGAGCTATGATTCATGATTTTTTTTATGCCGGAATTGGAAGATATTGATAAATCACTGTGGATGACATTTATTTTCAACAAGACGGCGCTACGTGCAACACAAGCAACGAAACAATCGCAATTTTGCAAGAAAATTTCTTGGCCGTGTTATTTCGCAAAGAGGTGATCACAATTGGCCCCTGAGATCTTGTGACTTAACACCTTTAGCCTTTTTTCTTTCGAGCCACGTAAAAGATAGGGCCTATTCCAATGCTCCACAATCGATTCAAAATCTTACAGATGGAATTCGTGAAGTTATTGAGGACATACAGCCGCAAATGTGGTCATGGAAAATTTCATTTCCTCAGCATCGTGGTCAAACAAGGGTTAGAGTGGAAGATCGTTGCTGCTGCATGAACTCCGCCCAGCTTCGTCCATCCAAAATTTTTGTATGTTTCGTATATTTTTTGTGTATATATTGATATGCATTTTTTTATATTTTTGGATAGTAAGCTAAAGAATAATAAACATAAACATAAACATTTAAAGAATATGGTGCTGCAACCGTAGTAGTGGCGGACATTTGGCTGATATCATTTTCAATCGTTAATGGCATACCTTTCTCTTTGCAATGAAATAAATATACATTGATTTCTCTTAACATATACACGTTTTTTTTAAATATCAAAATGAAACCTCTTATTGGAAAACCCGTTATATTGAACACATGATTATTTTCATATCACGTAATAAATTGATGTGTAAAGGGTCTTATATTTCTATGGAATCATTTAAAGGTAGCATTATTTGACAAATAGCGTTTTGGTCTCCTAGCAGATGTGGTTAGTAAGAATTTTTTTATGGATGGGTGGGTGCAATATTAATAAAATGTAGTATTTAGACATACGCCATACGCATATACAAGAGCGCACTGAAATGTTTCCGGTATCGACAAGAAAAATACGGTATTGATGTGATTTGTTATTTTTGTTTGTATTGTAATCTCCTCGAAGATACATTTTTTCAAACGGTGCTCCAGTCTCTCTAGTCGGAAAAGCAAGATGTTTCGAGTCTGCTTATTTGAGGCAAATCTCTTTTCTGACAGCGATTTTTCCAGGTTTGGGAATAGGAAAGAGTCAATGGGGGCTAGGTCGGTGAATATGGAGGATGAGAGACGAATTCTTAGCGCAACTCATTCAATTTGGATACGACGATGCATTATCGTGGTAAAAAAGCACTTTCTTCCGCTGCACATGAGGCCGTTTCTCCTTCAATACTACATCGAATCAAGTAAATAAATCGCTGTAGTATTGCCCCGTGATCGTCCCTCCCTTCTGTAGATAGTCGACGAGGATCACACCTTGTGAATACCAAAAAAATGGTCGCCATGACCTTTCCGGGGGTGGAAGGTTTTTGCTTTCTTCGGTGCTGCTTCGCCCGGAAAAGTCCACTGTTTCGACTGTTCCTTGGTTTCCAGTATGTAATGGTGGATCCAAGTTTCATCTACGGTTACGACACATGAAGAAATCCCTTGGATTGCGTTGAATCCTGGTCAAGCACTCCTCCAAAACGGTCACCCGTTTTTGTTTTTGTTTCGGGGTGAACAAACCCGGTACTTATCGCGCCGAAAGCTTTTTTATTCCCAAAATGCGTTCTTCTGAGTTACCTGTTATCTCTGCTATCTCTTTCAGCTTTAATTGGCGGTCAGCTAACATGACATCATGAATCTTGTCGACCATTTCATCGTTGGTAGCGGTTTTTGAGAGTCTCCACCCAGAAACTGATGTTCGTAAATGATGGAGTAGATCCGCCATGAACCTCTAGCAAAATATTTCGAATTTCCGTGGCCTTCTTCCCAGCTATCCAGAAGTGTTTTATCACTGCACGAAATTAGATTTTATACATTTTTGCGAATCCCAGACTTGCTGTACAAAGCAACATCTATTGACAGTAGACGTCTGAATTTTGATAGTTGCTATAAAAAGGGTTGCTCTTGCCGACCAATGAACATTTCAGGTCGTATAATATAATAAAATAATTCCAATAAAATTACTATTATTAGTAGTAGTATTAGTTATATAACATATCAAATGTGTACTGAGAGGACGAGAAGTACGATGAAGCTGAATATTGGTTGGTAATATATAGTGTCAACAAGTACACCAACAAAATGAACATTACAAAGATATTCAATGACCTAGTTAATAACCCATGAAAAAAAAATTGCAAATAATAATATTAACAAACAGGAAACCAATTTTTACATTTTTTATCGTAGCCCGTCACATTAAGTCAAATTAAGACGAAAAGTCCCCAGCAGCTAAACAACGTTTTAGGATGATTATCTTGAAGCAATTAAAAATTCCAGCCTCGGGAGTAATCTGGCGTCCTCTACTAAATTACATGTTATTAGCTATAAACGCTGATAGCAATGCGCACGTGATGGAATAGATTATAAGGTATATGTCGAATGGTCAATTTGTAAAAAACCGACCACCGTTTATGCCTTTTTATGGTGTGGCGCTTTTTTCTTGAATACAAACGAGTAAATTATGAAAAATATATAAACCGCCTGTAAATGGTCAAATTTCCAAATACGAGTGTTAATTATTCACTAGAATTATTTATACAAATCTTTAATTTATTTTTTTATCAAAGAAAGCAACACTTTTCTGAAGATGAAAAAGTTTAATAAATGTTTCAGTTTTAATATATTTCGATTTAAAACAAAATCTAAATAGTTTGTTAGATGCTTGAAGCCATAACTTTGTGATATATCTTGAATCAGGAACTTAATCAAATGATAAATAAAATTGTACTTTGTTAATATCACACCGTGTGTGAAAATCTAAATAAATATAGAGAAACCATTTAGGTGACGTCTATTTTCTAAAGCATTATACCCTAAATTGAATAGAGATTCAAAATAGATCGAAACTGTTATTGAGAAGGAAATAATTTAAAATTTTTTGTAAATTGTAACATGCTATTTTTATTAATTTATATGTAATAGCATCCAAACGATGGCTTTATTAGTTACTTTAATTTTTTAGATAAATTTCAAGTTTAATGTAAACAAATCTTGAAATGTAAAAGACCAAATCGATAAACCGTACAGTTGATTACTGTAACTGCTTACAGGTTTGATTACTCATATTTAATCGTTGTATTTTATTTTTTACAGTTTACGAGCAGAACAAACCCTGCATATTCATATATTTTATAAGGGTTGAAATTAACGAAGTTGTGCTAATTATAACATCTTCACATAAATGAGAATAAAAACAAGGCGGTGTCCGCAGAAATGTCATGCTCTTCGTGTCCTTGACTTTGACACGTTCCGGTTTGGGTATGGCGCTCCAAACTCGGAACGTGATCAGATTCCTTCGTTGAAGAAGTAGCCGTCCAAAAAAGTTACCGTCGAAAGGCGGTCGAGCGTGGTACGGAATAACAAAAAAAATAGAAAAGCAGTATATCAATACAAAATTCGTAATCAAATGCTCTTGACCTCTTCAAGTATCGTCATAGCTACTCATAGCGATTCCAGCTATTGGATAAATTAAACTTATTAATATGTGAACGTATTTTTTTTATTGAGAGAGCAAGAGAGGCCAAATATACATTAACATTCTTTTATGATTTTTTTTATATAAATATTATATGTCATTGATATAAAACGTCACCATAAATAATCTCATACAAAATGAGCATAAATATGTCAATAATGTCCAAAATTGTGCCTAAACAGTTAAAATCTACGTGAACTTCGCCCGCGTGTCCCTTGCTCAAAAATTTTAAGTTATTTTATATAATTACGTAAATAGTTAGATTTTTTAGCGAATATATAAAGCAAAATAATACAAATTTATTTATATAATAGTATATTAGTCAACGAGTGGTAATGTAGGCAATAACTCACGCGGATGAAATTTGTAATCATCCAAGTGAGTTATTCCCATTGTCACCAGTTAAATACTATACTTTATCCACGACAATAACAATTTTTAGTAAAACTACACATATTTACTATATTCGGGAATTGCGCTGTAACAATTCTTTTTGACATTCTGTCTGAAAGTTATTAGGAGCGTGATTACATTCATGTATGAAACAATTGAACAACATCTAGCCTTTATTTATGAGTAATCTTTGATCAAACAGTTTTAGAATAAACACAAATTATTCGGTATTTATCATGAAGAAAACTATTAAAATATTTTCTTAACCATCTCTAGTTTACAGTTGTTACCCATACACCTATATAATTTATAATTTTACTATAAATATTTTTATTACTGCCTTAAGCTTCGATATTTTTTTATCAGACTACATCTAAAATATAGTTGTGCTATTAAAGTCATTTCAATGTGCACTAGATTTTTATGAGATGTTAAGGCAAGTCAGTATCGATAAAAACACGTGATCCAAACGTATTTTATGGTAATATTAATGGCCAGTTGAATCTAATTACCATCACCTAATAACACGGCAATCTTCTAAGAAATAAAATATGTTACCAGGTGAGTATAACAAACCGTTATCTATGAATATTTATTTTCATCTGATCTCATTTATCGGTCATTTATCTCTGTTACGAATATTGACAGGTTGCTCATTCAGAACGAAATATTTGATTCTTATAATTTTATGAATTATTAGTTATTTAAGATACAAGTGTAAAAAGTGATTCTTTATTGCACGAACTGAAACAATGAAACTTTTTACACGTGTGACTTACAAACTTTTATCTTCGATCGTGCAGAAATTTCCAAAGAAGTTGTTCATATAGAGTAATATTTTGCAAATGTCATTTTAATTGCTGCTAATTATTCAAATGAATCAATTTAAAAATATTTGTCCAGGGTGCATTCACGATAACGTTACATAGCCACCAGTGATTGATTTGCACAAATTTGATTGAAATGGACATTTCTGTGCCATAAAAGTTAAAGAAAAATGATGCAAAAAAGCGCCTACTTTCTATACCATCGTAGATGAAATATATTTAAAGATAGTAAAAACAAAAACCCATTTATTGATAAGGCTGGCATTTGTTGAAAATTTATTTAACTTTTTTAATCTTGAATGTAAAAAATTTAAAGCCACATATTATTTTAACATTTAAAAAAGCAAATCAAAAATATTAAATTATTGCTTTATTACAATTTTGAAATTAAAACCATACTGGTTAGATAATGTAGCTTTTAAAAGGGCCAGGTAAAAATTGTAATAATAAAATATATTAAAGTCCTTCAGTTCGTTGTAAAAAATTAAATAATAATTTAAAAAATACGAAAATATTTCGTAAATCTACAACAATGAGTCTTACTAAGACTACAAAACAAATCACTTATTACAACTACTATACTATACTTTTATATCATTCAGTATCTGTTGAGGTTTAAGATACAACTTTTTACAGAAACTGCCGTTAATACTCGACTTATAGTAAATAGAAATTGAAGAATTGAGCCAATTTTACTCCTTCTTTTGACCAATATCGTTAAAAACTCTTAAATTGTTCTTATTAGTTTTTAGATGGTAGAAGCCTTGGAAATTTTAAAAAGAAACAATTGGTATCTTCAACATTTTAATATTTTTTATTTCACATCTTTATTTTTCATTGGGGTAATGTGAAGTCGTAAGATGAAAATGCAAGTACTACTATGCAAGGTAATTGTGGAGGCTTTCACTTGGTTGTGTATTTTGATAAGTCAAAATAAAACAGGATACTTTTTTATCACTTCTTTATTAGCTCCCGCTACTATAATTTCGAGAAATTCAGCGTGTCCTTATCAACATCAACGTTTTGATTAAAAAAACAATAGTAAGAAATGTCATAATTGAAGTGATTAAGAAATAAACAATAGAAACCTGTAATAGCATATTACTAAAGTTTCTTTATTTTAATTTCTAAAAAGGTATATAAAATGAGTTCTTACTATCAATTAATTTTAACGTTAACGGTCAAACAGTTCTTTAACCACTGTTTCCAAATGAGTTAATATATAATATTGTAGCAGAATTAAATTTCTATGCTATTTAGACCAAAACTAAGATGCCAACTTTTGTTATCAAAAAAGGTTGAAGCATTTTTAAATTATTCGAGGGTTACCATTTATATTTTGGGAATAGAGAATAATAAAAAAAAATAATAATCGTGCATGGGTTTATTGTTTTCAAAACATTCTCTGTATAGATCAATATACATTTGCATGAGCTTGGACTCCTCAAACATGCATTAGTTTATATTTAATTTGCGGTAATAAAAGTTATTTTTTGCAAAATCAGGGCTGTATCGCGGATGACTTGTGGAGAATGGTACGATTGATTTCTCTTATTTTTCCGAAGACTTCTTACAAACAAATAGTTGTGTCTCATGCAGAATGGATGGTCCGGCATTACACTAATGGTACAATTGCCATGTCCGGTTTATTTTTCCGAAAAAAGCAAGTAACTATTTGCTTCGTGATTCGTGTGTATCATTGATACAACCATACACTCGAATCGAAATCCGATCCAACGCCAACAATTTTTTGGCAGCATTATTAAATATATGCTGGTCTCACTAATACCCAAGAATGCCTCAATCTCTTACAGTCTTGCGATCTTTCAATATCAGTTCACGCACAGCATAAATATTTTCTGGGACATCAACCGATTTTCTACATCCACAAAATTTATCATTAAGCAAAGCCAAGATTATATACTGTATATCATCGTTATATAGTCGTTTTTGATGCTGCTTCATTGAATTAAGTTAATCGATGCACTGTTGATATAATCCACGTTAAAAGAAAAATAATCGCATGAAAATAATCACAAACACAATGACGCCATGACATCAAAATGTTCTGAGTGACTACTGAAAAAAAGTAAAAAAACTTTACGATAGGAACGTCGGTTGTCAGATGGCAGCACCTAGGCTTACTAAATAAAAAAGTAAAATTTTCTATAAAGCTAAATAAATTAAAATATACAAAAATTTGTCTACAAATAAGATCATCAAAAAATACATGCAGTATCTAACTAAAGTGAAATACTATTTTACAAAATAAATTCCTCTCAGATCTCTTGCATCAAAATAACACATCACTCAATAAGTCCCCGGTCTGACATATATATGGAACTATTTTTGACAGATACATGTGATTTCTAGGTAGTAATAATCTTCAAACTGAATTTAAACGAGGTCGTACAAGCATCATCTGTTCTGAACGCTCCGGTCGCCCAAAAACAGTAGTTGTTCCGGAAACATAAAAAATGATCACAATCGAATTTTAAAAGACCGTATCATGAAGTTCTATTAGATACCTGATACCTTGTAGATATCAGAAAGTAGCGTTTTTACAATAAAAGATAAAAATTTAGGCATGAGCAAGTTGCTTTCGAAGTGGGAGCCGCGTTTACTTATACCGGACCAGAAACAATAACGCGTCGACGATTCAGAGCACTGTTCGAAATAATAAGGATTTCTTGCATCAATATGCAACAAATCTTTTTCACGCCTGAATCAAAGAGATCATCAGCTGAGTGGACAGCAATCGATGAAAGTCGTCCAAAGTGGCCAAAAACTCGACTGGCAAGATTATGGCATCCGTATTTTGAGAAGAGCATGGTATTTTGTTCACCGACTATCTTAAAATAGGCAAAACAATCAATAGTAAATATTCCATGACATGATTGGATCGATTAAATGCAGAAATCAAGAAAAAACGGCCCCACGTGCAAAAGAAATAAGTGTTGTTTCACCAAAACAATGCCCCGTGTCACAATCAACTTTTTGCAGACATGAAAAAAATGCTTCAGGGAAAAAAAATTAAATCAAAGGAAGAAGTGATTGCCGAAAGTGAGGCTTACTTTCAGAGCAAAGACAAATCGTTTCACATAAAGGACATCGAAAAGTTAGAAGAGCATTGGTATGTATGTACTGTTTACAGTAAGAGAGACAAAACGATAAATACAATCACAATACAATAATTCACTGGCAAGAAGGAGATAAACAAACATTTGATTCAAAAACTAGTATACCAGGTCTATAAATATGAAACCGGAATTTGCCCATAGATGTCTCTAGCTGTCAATATAGTTACCGCCAAACCGCGTCATTGGCGCCATTTCCTTGTTAACATCTTTGACAAAGATTTTCAGCTCACAACAATACAAGTTTCATATAACAGCATAGTTTATAATAGCGCTGAACATATCTAATTTTGTGTCTGGAAACTACGATTTGCGGACAGCATTGATTTTCTGTTACTAATTGAAGAAATCTGCTGCAGAATCGCATCGAATACTTGTCGAAGCTTACCGTGAGTGTGCTCTTGGTAAATCACAGTGCTTTGAGTGGTTTAAAAAATTCAAAAGTGGCGATTTTGACGTGAAACACGAAGAACGTGGAAGACCACCAAAAAATTTGATGACAGCGAATTGCAAGCATTGTTGGATGAGGATGACTCTCAAATGCAACAACTCGCGGATCAATTAAATGTGACACAAGAAGGCGCCTCCATATGTTTGAAACCCATGGATAAGATCCAAAATATGGGAAAATGGGTTCCACATGAACTGAATGAAAGACAGCAGGAAAACCGAAATCCACTTGCGAAATGCTGCTCGCCAGGTACAAAAGAAAGTCATTTCTCCATAGAATTGGGACTGGCGATGAAAAGTGGATATATTTTGAGAATCCTAAGCGTAAAAGATAACTCCAGGCATCGACTGGAAGGCCAAATCGCTATGGACGGAAGACAATGCTCTGTATTTGGTATCGGAAGGGTGTGATCTATAATGAGCTTCTAAAACCTTCAGCATTCAGTATTAACGAAACCGTTAATACTGAATGCTACCGACAACAAATGATCGATTTGAATCAAGCTTTGCGTGAAAAACGACCAGAATATCAAAAAAGGCAACACAAAGTGATTTTGCTTCATGATAATGCAGCATCACACACAGCAAAACTGGTCAAGGAAACGATTGAGGCGTTTAGTTGGGACATACTTTCGCATGCGGCTTACTCACCAGACTTGGCTTCGTTCGATTACTACTTATTTGCATCGATGGGACGGATACGCACTTGCCGAGCAACGCTTTACTTCTTACGAAAATGGTTTGCCTCAAAAGAACAACAGTTTTATTGGCGTGATATCCTCAAACAGGTGGGAAAATGTATAGCTAGCGATAGGAAATACTTCGAATATTTTTATCATTTTCATACAATAAACGTATATTGTCCATACAAAAATTCCGGTTTCATATTTATAGACCTGGTATAGTCAATTAACAAATTTGATATGATAAGAAGATCGTACACTTTAATAACAATTATTCTTCATACACCTTAATCGACCAGAACACATAAGGCTTTACTAAATTAGACCTATTCTTGATTTTCTGCGTTATATATTTTTTTTAATGGCATGGGAGCATATTTTCATCAAGGGCGAGCTAGTGTACTATATCAAAGTAAGACATGAATGTATAACAATGAGGATTCCAATTCTAGTGTTATGAATGCATTTCATAATTTACCTCTAAATAACAGCAGTAGAATTACAAACTCTAGGATGAAACTTATTATACACCTTTTCATCTAATGGTAGATTTAACAAAGAAAGTTGTTTTGAATATGTGATATTATATTCATCATTTACTATACTAATAGTTTACGAGAAAATATAAAAATTAAAGACCGATAAAACTAGTATATCCAGAGGAAGTTTCCACATACCAAAACAAGAAAAAAAGACAAGCAAATGCAATGCAAGCTGCCTATAAAGGATTTACTCATCTCAAATGTACCAACAAATAATTTGATATTTAATGAAATGTCATACTATTAGCCCAAAGTATGATGTTGCCATTTAGCTATATTATATTTTTAAACACGAAGTTAAAACCAAAAAATTCACCCGACACTTGACAACGGACACAATAAACTACCATCATATATAAAATCATTTAAATGTATTACATTTAATTTGAAAGTTAAACATAAACTTATAAACAACGAAATACTCTAAAGGAATAGTCCAAACCAGAAGAAACCACAAGTTTCCTTCAATACCGTTAGCCCGAGATAGGGTCCAACTCAGAAATCACGAGGCGGGGAAGGATGGAAGGACCACAAACAGGAGAATTACAAGGAACAAACAACAACAAAATATTAATAATAAATAATATGTATAGCTCTGTAATTTGGACAAAATAAATACATTTAATATTGAGAGAAAAAAAAAACAAAAGGATTCTCTTTAATAGCCAATTTTTATACTGTTGCTATTTATTTAATCATCATTGAAACCACCCTAAAAATGTTAGAGTTTAAAATTAGCATAATAATTTTCTATTTTTAATCCATTTACTTTGAAGGAAAAAAGTGTTTCTTTTTACGTAAATATATTTACCATTTGTAATGAATCCAGATTCTTCATAAGCAGCCAAAATGTTTAAGAATTCGTTTGCTGACTAAAAATGCGTGTTAATAGTGCGTAACCAACGGTCCTGACAAAATTATGAAAACATTCGAATATGAATATTATCATTATTACATAAATGTATCACCAATTCTTTTAAATAAGGATATACAAACTACTAAAAATGTATAACATAAATCTACGATTGTGTATGATTAATTGATCGAGCATTAGCGATAATTGCTCTTTAGTATTCCGTCGGCACAATTAGCAAAAAGCAACTACAAACCGTTACTCGTAACCATTACAAATAAATCACAGTAAACACATCCATGTCTACCGTGTCAGTTCAAAGAAAAAAAAAACGCCGTAACGTAATACGACGACGACCTGTTCAAGTGTGCAATTTGTAATTGAGTTGAGTAAACATGTCTCGTGTTATGGAGATTGGCTACATTTATGGATATTGTCTACTTTATGGTGTTGTTCATGTAAAAACCACGCGAGCATATCTCACAATTAGTTTCTATAGAGTGGCCATAAAATTTTCGTTGGGTTTATTGCTATTGGATTATATCTGGGAATTACACGAATTTACATCAGGAAGTAAACGAACGCGATAAGCTTTATGATAATTTCAACAAACGCATACTGTTTATCTTCTTAATGAGACACATAAGATACATGAAAAGTGCAATATGTTTTATACATACACAGAAGGCATAAATTCGATAAGCTTAGCGCGATGTATCTGCAAATAGTTGTTACTGCATACTTGCACATTAATTGGGCTCAATGTCAGTAATAATTTATGATAGGTTGATGTTAAGATCAAGTAATGTTAGTTCATTTTCTCTTTGAAATATAATTTAAAAATTATTTATTTCTTAATATAGCTTGATTTATATAAGTAATAAAAAATAGACTTCAATTAATTCAAACTTCATAATGTGGTTTGTTACTTATAATTATTATAATAAGTGTTTTAAGTCAGAAAACCAAGCCAAAGTAAAATTAAATAAAAATAGGTTTATAATATAAATTGAGTCATCAATGGCCAGTCATTATTTTTGGAAACATGTTTGGTCCTTACTTTAGAAGTCATATTGATCATTTTATTTTCATTATATCAATGCATTAATGATGTACTTACTTTGTTTAGAAACAATCGAAAATAAGTATTATTTTTTACAATTATTTCTTTTATTTTTCAGATATCCTTCTTTAGTATAGTAAGGAGCAGGCCACAGACCGACTATTACCATCCGGAACCATCAATACAGTAAGTTGTAAACATAAAAGCACAGAATACATTATTTTTAATAACACACCATGTGATTGCACTATTTTAGAGTTTTTTAACAATATATAACACGCATGCGACCGGAAACTGCGCACAATTTTCCAGCACTAAAATCTTGCGGTCTTTAATTACATATCTCGTAGCGTTGATCGGTTCTTAGGTGTTCTCTGGTGTGTGTGGTGGTGTGATAGTATAGGAACCATTTCCTTTGACGTTATAGCCTTTGGGGGTAAGTTAGACTAACTGTACTAACGGTATATAAAAATATAAACGTAAAATGGAGAGGATGTCAGTGTAATTGCGTGTATTTCTAGGATCGAAAAACAAGAGTTGGTCGAGGCCAGAGATTATGATACTACCGAGGAAATCCTGAGAAAGATAGCGGAAGTTAACAGGAGTTTTCAAAATAAGATGGACGTTACTAGCAATGAAAAGGTTATTCAAGAAAGCAAGTTATACGATGAAAATAGAGATAAGGCAGTTTTCAAAAATTATTACGCAAGCGATGTAAAAGAACGTGGAGATGATTTAATAAATATCAAAGCCTTAAAAAATAATATAAATAATACGAGAATAAAAAGTCAATATGAAATAAATACGACTAAACTTGAAGTAAGCAATGTAAGAAACGAGAAAAATGATAATGAAGAAAACGTGTATACAGGAACAAATCTTGGTTTAATTAAAAAGGATAGAGAAAATAATAAAGATCTGAAAAATAATTACCCTTATGAAAGCCATAATAATCAAATGTTTGCAGAATACCCAAAAAACAAAAATAGGGAAGGGAACCAAGTTAAAAATCACGAAGAAGATCGAGTAATCAATCGAAATAAATATGCAGAAATTTTAAAAAATATTGCAGAAATGCGAACGAATGCGAACATGGATGTTCTTAAACGAATTATTGAATTAACAAAAATGGAAGGAAATGACAATCAAGAAACAAACGCTTTTCCACAATATAGAAAAGAAGAAGTTTCTGACGCATATTATCCAAAACAATTAATCGGTGACAACGTAAATAATGATAGGAGTGTTGTTCCGTGGAGAATCTCAGAAGAATTAAAACTTCGTAGTGCTAATGATTACATATTTCCTTCTGAAGTTTATACAGAAAATGTACCATTGCACTATACCAAAATAGACATTAAAAATACAAATATTCCTCACCCGATCAAAGATGATACAATTAGTCAACAATGGAATTATAAAACCCAAGTTAGTAATAAAGGAGATTTTATTAACGATATAGCTCCAGAAGATGATATACCTGACGAAATAATGAATGGTAGAATAGTAAAGCCAAACTATTATGTACCCGCCGTGATTCCGCCGTTTTACTATCCATATGGTTATTACCAACCAGTTCCAATGTTCTACAATATAATGCAATATCCAGGATTGTATAATTATCCTAATGAAAATAATTTTCTTAGATCGGCGAAATTATTAAACGATGAAAAGAATAAAACAAAATTTTTCAGACCCAATCAATGGATGACCAATAAATTTCAAAATCAAAATGCTTCGAAAAACTCGACTGTACAAAATGATGCCAGCGAGGAATCAGAAATTGAAAATTTAGACATGGACGTGGAGAAAGGAATTTTTCGACCAACGCCGAGTAGGCAAATCAGTAAAGATAATGTAGGTAGCGGTATTTTCATTCACAAGTTAAAGGTGAAGAAGGGCGGTGTGGCTATAGCGGGACCAGGCGGTATTGCTACTGCAGGCAGCGGAGGTACCGCAATCGTGGGTCCTAATGGGTACGCCTTCACGCATCCTGACAGCCTGGCCATCGCAGGATCAGGCACCAAGGTGGTCGCAGTGGATCCGAGCATTAATCTTCGCGATCTGATTAGCAACGGCTACAACAAGACACGCATGGACGGGTCATCACCGCGCGTGGGCAAAATTGTTGCCACCGGACCCATTATTTACTACAATAAAGGCGACACGTGATGTGCTTAATTTACATGTACAAGACTAAAGTGAAAATAAAAGAAAATCTACTCTTAGCATTATTTGTTTGAACGCACCTGCATGGTAATTTGCATGAATCTAGTTATGTAATTAACAAGCTGCAAATTACTTTTTTCTTTCTGCAGATTTCAGCTACTGATAGATGAAGATGGTTTCATCGATAACTACGTATCCCATGCGAAGAAACAAATATGGCAGAAAAAAATTGGATTTGCTGACCGTAATTTTGCTCCCTTTAAGGCGAACCCTTTGTTTGATCATCTTAAACGTGGAAATTACTACGGAGGCGGATGGATATTTAATATTCGTAATCCTAGCGGCGATGATGCCACCACATTAATTTTAAAACCTATGGCGCGAGCAATAGCCGGACAGGAGGGTCGAGCGATCGCCACTCCACAATCGAGGGCTGTTCTGCGGAAGGGTATGAATGTTGACATCCTATTTGAGCCGGATGCCGTCGCCGTTGCTGGACCTGGGGGCATTGCCCATGCGGAAAGTGATTTAGAAATAGTTTATGATGACTAGTTATAAATTAATTTTTCGTGCATGGTGACATAAACAATATTTTAACATTATTTAAATGTAAAGTGTATATATGTAAATAAAGGATTTATTTTTTAAATTTATATTTTTATTAATAACCCTTAAATAAACTAATGTGTAACAATAAAATTAAAAAAGAAAAGAAAATCACAAAATAAGCTTATGTAAATTTCAGAGACCCAAAAACACCTGTGAAGATAACTCTATTACCATTTTATGGAGGGGGCAAAGGACAAACGCTTCAAATAACAGAAACTGCCGATGGTACCGTCACAACTAACATAATACAAACTTCACTCAGTAATGTCAAACCTGAAGAATCATCTTTGTTCGAACTAGAACACCCAGAACTGCCCTCAAGACCTGCCACTGAATATGGGCAGAATATTAAAAACATCCACCAAGCAGCAATAAATATTCTAAAGTTGCAGGAAGCAGCGAAGAAAGCTGCATTGAGTGAAAAAGAGGAGACCGATTATAAAGAACACGTCGAGGCTTTAAACCAATCGGCAAATAAGTTATCGAAGTTATACGGTGGCGATGAAGAGGACGATGAGAACACCGGACTAGCACCATGGTTTGCCAGAAAGAAAGCCGCCGCTTCCAAAAAGGATAAGAAAAAAGACGAGGACGAGAAGAAAAGAAAGGAAGAGGAGAAAAAGAAGGAAGAAGAAAGAAAGCGGAAAGAGGAAGCAGAGAAAAAGAAACAAAAGGAAAAGGAAAAGGAAAAAGAGGAAGAAGCCGAGGAAGATGACGCAGTTGCAGTTAATTTACCTCCTGATGAAGCATCGGTTGCCGAAGCAAAACCTGTTGGATTAGCTGTAGCTGGTGTGTATTACTATATAAAATTACTTTAATTAAAAAAAAACACTTTTCGTTAATGATATTTTATATTTTTTATATACCTTACTTATTATTTTAGGTATTGGAGGAGTTGCTGCAAGTAAACCAATAGCGACAGCCGTTGTAGGTCCAGGTGGACTAGCCATAGCTCGACCAGTTGGTACAGCTATCGCTGGAGTATCTCCAGATCAAGCGCTCGTGCCTATATACGCAGAAGGGTATATCGTTCCTACAAAAAAAGATCCGAAGAAGACCATGCACTCGACGGATTACATTAACAAAATCATCAGTAAATATCATCAAATTTAAAACTCTCCAAGTATACCGAATACGACATTCCTGAATATCTCACATTCATAATAAAAAGGATAAACATTTAATTAGCAAAATGTCAATTCAGGTGTTAAGTGGATTCGTGCGGAAGAGATGATGCAATAAGCCCTTTACTTCGCCACAAAAAGCGACTTCATAATCGCCATACCTTTCTCAGGAAAATTGTCATCCTTACTGATTTATTTATCACAATAATATAAATTGAAGTTAAATAAATATTCAACATTGCAATAAATGATATACATATTCTTGATATTTAATATATTATTTGTAATTTAATATTTTTATTCTTTTTAATTTTGTGCTCTTGTTTCAACTTGTTTTTCTTTGTTCCCTTGCCTTAACACTAATTAGTAATTGAATTTATGAATTTAAATATTTTTTCTTAATATTTGTATGTTATGAAAATCTTTAATTTTTAAATAATTATTCCGATCATGATAATTTAGTCTCTATATACAAATATTATTCACCAAGAAATTGAATTGAATAGAATTATTTAACTCTTTTGTTATTTTATTTACAAATGGATAACGTGTGTTCAACAATTTTTAAAGCCTGTAGTAAATTAAAAATTACACATTTAAATTTAGTTCACATAAAATTATTAAACCTAATATTTTAGTGACATGCATAAGATCAGTATGTTCTTAATTAGAACTGTTAATTTGACACTTGATTTACAATTAAAATGAAATAGCTGGATAACAACAAACGAAATAAAGTCAGCATACTTGTTTATTTCAACCCACATTATTTTGCACTATTTATTAAACGTTTTAATACTTTAGGACCAATATAAAGAATAAATTAATTTGATTAATAAAATTATGTCCAATATTCCTTTGAATTACACAAAGGTTTCTTTTTACTTACACTAGTCTTTATCTTTATACTCTTTTTTACTTTCACAAGTAACTGATCTCATTTAAAGTGATCTTCAAATATGTATTAATTATTTATCTACGATTGTTTCTAAGGCTCTTTAGTTGTCTACAATTTAATTGTACGATAAGTTTTTTTTTAAGTGAAGCTTAAATGGGAAGTAAGTTTCTTTAAATTAATATCTGTGAAAATTATGATTAGTTCACAATATTATTTCTTTCTTATGTAGAATGTGAGAAAATGTATACCAAGTTATAGTTTTATATGATCTATATAATTCATATAACGTATTTCTTTAATTTGAAGCTTTTTAATAATGCCTTACATTATACAATAAAATTATTTATTTTATTTTACATTAAGTAATAAAATTGTAAAAAGTCTCTTTATCAAAACAAATTTATTGTTACTAATTTATAAATAAAATAAAAATAATAGTACTTTTATATTTCATGTATTTATTTAGTTCAATTAAAAGTGTTTGATATAAACATAATTGAATAATAACATGTGTTAATGTCCTTTAAGTGGTAAAATAATTAACTAATAATTAGAAAAACACGAAAACATTACGTGAATCTACAACAAATTTATCAAACCATATTTACTCAGAAAGACAAACAGAAATATGTCCAAACTAGTGTTGCTTTGTGACACCCAAATTACTTTTGTGTTATTTAATATCTGTTGAGGTATTAGCCAGAGAAGTAGTTGTTTCAATAATTGATTTGTTTTGTAGTCTTAGTAAGAGCCCTTGTTGTAGATTTACGAAATGTTTTCGTGTTTTTCTAATTAAACATAATTGATTTCTAAAACTCTACCAATTTAGAATAATCAAATCATGAGATAAAATATTAACTAAATCACGTAAGAAACGAAAGAATTCTGAAAATATAAAAATTAAAATGTAACAATAAGTACAATAAGCGGGGTGTAATAGCGTTGAAGATGGCGATGTATTTTAGGTACAGATTACTGGAATTGTCGGGTTAGTCCGGGATTTATGAATTTCTAGAGACTCAAGGAAGTTCATTTTACGATCCTTTTCTTGACCCTCCATGGATTATAAATGTAACATTTCAGATTTTATAAATATCTTAGAACGTTATACAAATACAAATAACAAAATTAAAAAAATAGAAGGGTTAACAATGGGCTCACCCAACGGTACATTTCTGGATGAAATATTCATATACAATAAAATAAAATTGAGCAAATGGTTGCGACCGTTACTAAGTGTTAATTCACATTTAGTTAAAAATTCACTGTGATTTAACCACAAATACCCATATTTGTATTTATTGATTTTTTTCAATCCAGTTTAATCAATGTTTTTCCATATATTTTAATTCGTGGCTTTTAATGGCACCAGGCCTAAAAATAACAACATACGTAGGGGTATCCTTACAACCCAACATGAATTACTGCATAATTTATAAGATTATATTGCGAACTCTATCAGTTCAGTTCAGTATAATTGTGGATTTGATGTATAATTTTTGATTTTCTTAAATAAAATAATAAATAAATAGATAACATCATTTATAAAAACAATATTTTCCTCAGATTGTAAATTAGGTATAACAATCTGCATTCTCAATTGAGATCTACCTTGAACCTTAATATCCTGCTAGGTTTCAATTACATTCCTATCATTAAAAAATGGTGATGTGGCCATCATAGTACTTTCCCTATATTTTTCTTGAAAACTATGAGGTTTACGCAAAAAGGCTATTCTTAGTAATTTGTTCAGTTTCGAATTATCTACAATTATTTGTTATATAAATTTCATGTAGCTCCAATAGTTTAATAGCAATTGCCAAAAAATCTAAAAATTTTAAATTTTTATTTTTTTTTCTCAAAAGTTAAGAATTTTATGAAAAATATGTTCGACTAAAACTTGTTTAGTTTTTTATTGCCTTTAACTTTTGTTTGAACGGTTTTTTAAAATTTTTCATATTTAGAAAAATATCACGTAAAAACAAAAAACGGCCTCGAGTAAACATCCACTTCCGGTTTTTGAATATTCACCAAAAGCTTTTCAGTTCCAGTTTTTAACGATAAAACCTTAAGTTTAAAGTTTCATCTCAATCGGATCATTCGTTTTTGAGATACAGCGCCCACAGACATTTTCTCGCACGAAAACAATACTTCCCCTATATATACTATATAGGGAAAGTAATAAAAATGGTGATGTGGCCATCATAGTACTTTCCCTATATTTTACTCAAAAACTATGAGGTTTATGCAAAAATGTTACTCTTAATAATTTGTGCAGTTTTGAATTCTCTACAATTATTTGTTATATAAATTTTATGTAACTCCAACAGTTTATTAGCAATTGGCAAAAAATATCAAAATTTTCAATTTTTATTTTTTTTCTCAAAAGTTAAGAATTTTATGAAAAATATGTTCGACTAAAACTTGTTTAGTTTTTTATTGCCTTTAACTTTTATTTGAACCGTTTTTTTAAAATTTTTCATATTTAGAAAAATAAAACGAAAAACAAAAAAAACGCCTCGAGTAAACATCCACTTCCGGTCTATGAATGTTTACCAAAAGCTTTTCAGTTCCAGTTTTTAACGATAAAACCTTAAGTTTGAAGTTTCATCTCAGACAGATTATTCGTTTTTGAGATACAGCGCCCACCGACAGACACACAGACAGACAGACACACACACACACAGACACAGAATTTTTTTTTCCAGAAATTAGTGTTTTGGGCTCAGGGGTCCCAAAACGGATATTTCCGCAAAAAAATTTTTCAAAAAAAAATCACGAAAACAATACTCCCCCTATATACTACGTGTATAGGGAAAGTAAAAATGGTGATGTGGCCATCATAGTACTTTCCCTATATTTTTCTCGAAAACTATGAGATTTACGCAAAACGACTATTCTTAATAATTTATTGTTTTTTTAATTCTCTACAATTATTTGTTATATAAATTTCATGTAACTCCAACAGTTAATTAGCAATTGGCAAAAAATTTCTAAATTTTCAATTTTTATTTTTTTTCTCGAAAGTTAAAATTTTTATAAAAAATATGTTTAAATAAAACTTGTTCAGTTTTTTATTCTCTTCAACTTTTGTTTGAATCATTTTTCAAAATTTTTCATATTTAGAAAAATATCACCAAAAAACAAAAAAACGTCTCGAGTAAACATCCACTTCCGGTCTATGAATGTTTACCAAAAGCTTTTCAGTTCCAGTTTTTAATGATAAAACCTTAAGTTTAATGTTTCATATCAATCGGATTATCCGTTTTTGAGATACAGCGCCCACCGACAGACAGACAGACAGACAGACAGACAGACAGACAGACAGACAGACAGACACACACACAGACACAAAAAATTTTTTTCCAGAAATTAGTGTAATGGACTCAGGGGACCTCAAAACGGATATTTCCGCAAAAAAAATTTTTCAAAAAAAAATCACGATCACAATACTTCCCCTATATTTCATATAGGGAAAGTAAAAATATACGTGTTTGTTCCCAAAACCGAATCGCTTCCTTTCCTCTATTTCTAGTCACACTTATAATTATCAATTTAGATTTTTTACTCAATATTCAACTACCATTTTTTCTTGCTATTCTATCTGAAAAAAATGGTGATGTGGCCATCATAGTACTTTCCCTATATTTTTCTTGAAAACTATGAGATTTACGCAAAAAGGCTATTCTTAATAATTTATTCATTTTTTAATTCTCTACAATTATTTGTTATATAAGTTTCCTGTAACTCCAACAGTTAATTAACAATTGGCAAAAAATATATAAATTTTCATTTTTTATATTTTTTCTCAAAAGTTAAAAATTTTATGAAAAATACGTTTAAATAAAACTTGTTTAGTTTTTTATTCTCTTTAACTTTTGTTTGAATCGTTTTTTAAAATTTTTCATATTTAGAAAAATATCAGCAAAAAACAAAAAAACGTCTCGAGTAAACATCCACTTCCGGTCTATGAATGTTTACCAAAAGCTTTTCAGTTCCAGTTTTTAATGATAAAACCTTAACTTTAAAGTTTCATCTCAATCAGATAATTCGTTTTTGAGATACAGCGCCCACCGACAGACAGACAGACAGACAGACAGACAGACAGACAGACAGACAGACACACACACAGACACAAAAATTTTTTTTCCAGAAATTAGTGTAATGGGTTCAGGGGACCCCAAAACGGATATTTCCGCAAAAAAAATTTTTCAAAAAAAAATCACGATCACAATACTTCCCCTATATTTCATATAGGGAAAGTAATAAAGCTTCTGGAGCCCTATTTATATAGGGTGTCCCCTTAGTGTGGGTAAATGGCTGATCCACTGATTCCTAGGGCCAAAATATGATGATTTAACATAACATATGTATCCAATGAACGAAAAACGATGGAATGGAAAAAATACTTAGGCAACAGAATAGAAAAAAATTATAGCAAATATAGGAACGGGAAAGGATGAAAAAACTAATCATATCGGCAAAGGAAAAACAATGGAAAGAAATTATTCTACAAGACGATGAAGACTATAAGAGAAAACAAAACACAAGAGCTTTATCAAGAACAAGAATGGGGAGATAATAAAGGAAGAAAAGGATATCACTCAGAGATAGAAACAGCACTTTCAGGAACTGTTAGAGCATGGATGCACAGACCGCGGCCCGCGGGCCGCATGCGGCCCGCCGGTCGAATACCGGTGGCCCGCCGACAGCAAAAATAATACTCTCGTACATTCTAAAAATATTGAATTCTATTCCAGAATAAAACCAAAAAAAATATGTTCGAAAAGTAATTTGAATCTCGCGCGCGCGCTATTACGGTGCGCCGTACGTGCGTCGTCGGTAACAGCGGTCGGTAATGTTCGTGCTGATCTCGGTTAAATTCGTTTGCTTGAAGAAGCGCGGCGGCCGGCGGCGCGATGACGATCGCTCGCGTAGATAGTACAAGACTCGAAGCTTCCAGAGTCGGTTTCGAGATTTCTCCAGACAGTTTTCGACTCTATACGCGCGGTATAAAAGCCACGTTTAATCGCCGCTAGGTGTATTAGTGTTCTGTGAGTTTAATAGAGGTTTTGGAAGGCAATAGTTGTACTCCACTAGCCGGTGTCATATATTTTGATCCACATTCAACGTAGATTTCCTGTTGCAGTGTTAACCGTCAAGTGCCGTGTATAATTGTGTTTTGAAATCGTAAGTAAAACTCTATTATTAATAAGTGTTTCCCTACCTATTTAATCAATTATTTTTGATAATTTAAAAAGGATGGGTAATTTAAGTAGGTACTGTAATTGTTTTTAGGTGCTGTGTTAATCCTAGCCAGGATTAGAACGCAACATGGACAAGCCAGGACCTAGTAAAAAACGTAAGGTTAAAGATGAAAATCGGCAATTTCAAGAAATTTGGACTGAGAAATACTTTTTTGTATGGTCGCATAACAAAGTCGTTTGTTTAATTTGCAAGAATTCTGTTGCAATTGCAAAGGAATATAATGTAAAAAGGCACTATGAAACGCAGCATCCTTCTTTTACCAAGTTTACAGGCGAATTAAGAAAGCAAAAAATGTTGTCTTTAAAACGGGAGCTTACGGGTCAGCAAGCTATGTTTAGAAAACCCATTGAAGATTCAGAAACAGCTACAGAAGTTAGTTATGAAATTTCTCGAATGATAGCAAAGCGAAGTCGCCCCTTCAATGATGGGGATTTTGTAAAAGAATGCATAGAAATTGCCGCTAAGAAAATGTGTCCAGAAGCAGCAAAAAAGTTTGAGAAAATTCAACTGAATCGTATGACCATCCAAAGACGAATTATGTCTTTGTCAGGTAATATTGCGGAACAATTAACTGAAAAAACTAAGATCATTGAATTTTTTTCATTAGCACTCGACGAATCCACTGATATTAGTTCCACAGCTCAACTTCTAATATTCATACGAGGTGTTACTCAAGATTTTGAAGTCGTAGAAGAGTTATTAGGAATGTGTTCATTGAAAGGTCAAACCAAAGGAGTTGATATACTCAATGTACTTTTGGATGAGCGTTCAAAAACTGATTTGGACTTATCAAAATTATCGGGAGTTGCGACTGACGGTGCTCCTTCGATGATTGGTGTCAATTCCGGGCTAGTTACTTTGCTGAAAAAGCATCTGCAAGAAAAAAACATAAAGGCTGAAGATCTCATGCAGTTTCACTGCATTATACACCAAGAAGCCCTCTGTGCTAAACAAATTGAATTTCAAAATGTCATGAAAGTGGTAGTTTCGACTGTAAATTTCATAAAATCACGAGGACTCAATCACAGGCAATTCAAACAATTCCTTGATGACATCGAAAGCGAATATGGAGATTTACTGTATTATACAGAAGTAAGGTGGCTAAGTCGTGGATTGACACTGGAACGATTTCTAAATTTAATAGAAGAAATTGGAATATTTCTGGCGGAAAAGCAAAGGGATGTCCCGGAACTTAAAAATCCTGATTGGTTGTGTGATTTGGCTTTTTTAGTTGACATTACAAATCATTTGAATGTCTTGAACACACGGCTTCAAGGCAAAAATCAACTGATATCCCAGCTCTACGCTCATGTATCATCCTTTCAATGCAAGCTGACACTTTTCAGATCGCAATTGAATTCTGGAAATTACAATCATTTTCCGAATTATAAGAAAATGGCTGAAAAATTCAACAAAACTGCGATTAATTTCAGTTATGTAGAAAAGCTAGATATTTTGATTCAATCTTTTCAAGACAGATTTTCGGAGTTTAAAAAAGTGAAACCTCTGTTGGACATATTCAGCAATCCTTTCACGATTTCAGTTGAAAATGCGCCAGAGTCAATGCAGTTAGAAATTATCGACATTCAAAACGACGAAGATTTACGCAACAAATTCAACGAAGGAGACTTGCTGAACTTTTACCGCTGCATTGATAAAAATATGTACAAAGAGTTGCGCATAAACGCTCTGAAATGTGCCAGCTTATTTGGTTCTACCTATATATGTGAACAAACTTTTTCAATACTTAATAATAATAAAACCAAAAATAGAAACCGCCTTGCAAATGAAAGTTTGGAAGCAGTTTTACGTGTTGCTACAAGTAAATTTGAGCCAAATATAAAAAAGATTGTAAGCACTATGCAGTGCCACGCTTCAAATTAATAAATTCCTTTTTAATTTTAATACATTATTATCAATTATTTATTGTCTTTAATTACCTACACTTCTGGCGGCCCGCCATCAGTTCATGATTTGCCCGAGTGGCCCCTAGTCTTAATAAGTCTGTGCATCTCTGTGTTAGAGGAAGGGAGCGATACAGAAGGGGAAAATGAAGAAAAACCTGGAGAAAGAGAGGATGATAATGAAGAGCTAATAAGCAAAGAAGAGTTACATAGAACAATAGCAAAATTGAAAAATGGTAAAGCTCCAGAAAATGGCCAAATAACAGAAGAAATGCAATATATGTAGGACAATCCGGGAGATCTATAACGGATAGGATAGAAGAGCATAAAAAAGATCTTCAATATAAGAGAGAGAAATCAGCATTCGCCACACACCTCATCGCAGAAAATCATAGATTTGGAGAAGAAACAATACTACACATTGAAAGAAAAGGAAGGAAATTGTATGCCATAGAATTCATGGAAATCAATGGAAGAAAAGAAACTGGACACCTGCTAAATGAACAAACTGAATTGTCAAAATCCCCATTATTGAACTTATTCAATTTACCACCCCCACTCACAAATGTATAAATACACAACCCTAGTTTCATAATGTACTATTCTTCGCCTGAAGAAGCCACAGTGTACTCTTTGAAAGTTTGTGTTTTAGTTACAACACCTAACAGTGAATTATACTTTGTGATTCTTTGGACTCGGTGGTCGGTGTTTTTGGGGCTCGATTTTTGTTTTAGTAAGAGAGTTACAGTACCTGGGGAGAAACCGTTTTGGACAAGAGCTGCCTTGAGGGTGGCTAGTTCATTGTTTAGATTAGACTTGTCTGTTAATCGGAAAGAGCGAGTTAAGAGAGTTTTTGCCACAGAACGGAGTTGGGCAGAATGATGGTGAGAGGCGGCATTTAGATATCTGTTTGTATGAGTTTCTTTTTTATATACGGTGTGGCCGAGAGTTCCGTCGGAGTTTTTATAGATAAGTCGAGGAAAGGGAATTGGCTGTTTTGTTCTAGTTCCATTGTGAATTTAATTTTGGGATGAATATTGTTTAAGTGCTCGAGGAAATTATTGAGTTTGTCTTTACCATGGGGCCACATGACAAAGGTGTCATCAAAATAACGTAACCATAAGGATGGAGTATAAGGGACAGAATCTAGTGCGATGGTTTTGAAATCCTCCATAAACAGATTGGCGATCACAGGTGAGAGTGGGGATCCCAATGGTGCTCCTTCAATTTGTTTATATCGGTTTCCGTTAAACATGAAGTAGGTATTTGTGAGGCAGTGTTTGATGAGTTCTATCGTTGATGTAGGTTGTTTATATTTGGATCTTAAGAGTTACAGTACAATCATTTTCTAGAAACTTATCAACACCATATGCACACATGTTTCCCCTTAAAAAAGCAATGCATTCAATCGTGTAATTAATTTTGGATAACACCAGATGTTTTATCTAAGTCAAAACTCTAGAAAGTTACTAGGCGTGTACAAAAAAGAGAAAAAACATAGAAAATACATTAAAGACAAAAATAAATAGTTTTATGAAAATGCTATTGAAAAATCTTGAAGTAGTTAGAAGTGAGTAGAATTCCCACTCGAAGAATACTAATAAAGTAGATGTAGTAAGTTCTATTTCAATCAGTTCAAAGGTTATTTCAGTTCAAAGGAATTTAATAAGTTTATTTTTTATGAAATTTGTGGTTGTGATCCCCAATTGGAGAATTATCAAATACCAGATAGGCCTCATACCATGTTTCTTGAACCAACTAATCTATCAGAAGTTGAAGCTGTTTTACTAAAATATTCCTCTGAATCATTTACTGGAGTGGACGATACTCAATGCAGCTTACTTAAAAATGTTGCCTCTATTATTTCCAAACCACTATCAGTTATTATAATCAACTATTTCCCGAGCAAAATGAAATAATCCTAGTATTTAAGAAGTTATTATATATTCACTTACAGATATTTATTACAAAAAACAATATAATAAATAAGTACCAATTCGACTTCTTGCCAATTTAATTATTGAAAATCTAGACCAAAAGCAAAACTAGTGGGTATATATTTTGATTTGCCAAAGACCTTCGATACAATTAATCATGGTCTGTTAATTCACAAACTGGAATGCTATGGTATACGAGGAACTGCTCTTAATATTATAAAACCATATCTTTCTAACAGAAAACACCGGCCTTCTATAACACATATAGGAAATAATACTTTATTAAGAACAATATCTTAATCAACATCTTGAGGCAGCAAATATGTCTGTATTGCCTCATCTTCAATTCCAACTTTAGTCAACACAGCTAATAATGCAGTTACTGGTATGTCAGAATGGTGTGCACGAAATAAACTTAATTTTAACTTTACCAAAATAGGTATCCTCAACTTAAGAAATTGCATCATTTTAATATTAGCACAAACATCATAGAAGTACTAAAATAATATTTGGAACAAAGAAAATACAAGGTTCATTATAAAAGTCATAATTAATATGTAGCAGCCAGCGATGTACGATATATTGTATACAGATGATATCAATTTATGCAGCACCATTAATTCACAAAGCGATTGCTTACATAACTTCAACTATAATCAAATGGTGATGTGGCCATCATAGTACTTTCCCTATATTTTTTTTCCAAAACTATGAGGTTTACGCAAAAATGTTGTTCTTAATAATTTGTGCACTTTTGAATTCGCTACAATTATTTATTATATGAATTTTATCTATCTCCAATAGTTTATTAGCAATTGGCAAAAAATGTCAAAATTTTCAATTTTTATTTTTTTTCTCGAAAGTTTAAAATTTTATGAAAATCATGTTCGAATAAAACTTGTTCAGTTTTTCATTCCCTTTAACTTTTGTTTGAACCGTTTTTTAAAAATTTTCATATTTAGAAAAATATCACGAAAAAACAAAAAAACGCCTCGAGTAAACAACCACTTCCGGTTTATGAATGTTTACCAAAAGCTTTTCAGATCGAGTTTTTAACAATAAAACCTTAAGTTTAAAGTTTCATGCCATTCGGATCATTTGTTTTTGAGATACAGCACCCACCGACAGACAGACAGACACACACACATACAGACACAAAAATTTATTTTCCAGAAATTAGTGTTTTGGGTTCAGGGGACCTCAAAACGAATATTTCCGCAAAAAAAATTTTTGGAAAAAAAATCACGAAAACAATACTCCCCCTATATATACTATATAGGGAAAGTAATAAACAAATCAACACTTCATAGACCAGATAAAATGAAAGACTTGGGAGTATATTTTGATTTAAAACTATCGTTTCGTACTAGAAACGTAATATGGTAATATTACGAATCTAGTCAGCTCTAAGCAATTGGGTTTTATTATCAGAATATGTATATATCTTTATATAGATCCCTCATAATGAGCAAGCTTGATTACTGCAACCCAGTCTGGTATCCTGCTTATTCAAAATATAAGCAGTACATGCTCAAAAGTATATAAAAAATATTTCTCTTATACGGATTCTGAGAGAAGTGGCTAGACTGGAGAAAAAATATTGAAATTATTTGTTTTTATTGTTTTTTTAATAATAGATTCCTCGTTCGTTCAGCTCATTTAGTAATTAATGTTCAATAATTTTTACCTAATATATTCCAATATAAACTGGCTAGCTAACAAATCCTAAACTGGCCATTTTTGCAAATACCAGCGAGCGTTCACAATCATAATGTTCTCATCTCATCCCATCATTAAAATAGGAAAAGTCAATTCCCCAAAAATATACAACCCGCTAAATAAATGTCTCCACTTTACCTTATCATTTCCATCTTTCCAAATGAACTTATTCCTTGTATATATACACCCCCATTCCTCAATCTATGATCCTCTAATGTCTCAATTTCCCAAGTTATTATTTCTGTCAAGTACTTAGGCATAACCATAGATCCAAAAATCAATTTTAAAAAACACACTGCTATAACCAAAAGCAAAATTACTACCAGGGAAAAATATTTTACATGTCTCACGTATAAAAATAATGTTATTATTACAAAAACAGTAGTAAAAATATACAAAATGATTTTTCGCCCTTTACTGGACTCTGGTTGTGCCCATTTCAATCTTAGCAATCCAACCTCCTGCAATATTGATGTTAGCGAGCGAGCCAACCAAACTCCATCATCCTCTTAATCCTTCTAATCAGCTCCTTTATGCTACTACTTTAGTTATTCCCATCCAAGAACGCCTTCGATTCCTATCAGAAAAATTCTTCAAAAATCCTTTAAACTTTTACATATTATCCCTATACTGTATTCCTAGAAACCCAAATATAATCCCTAAATTTAAAAACCCACATTCTACCATTTTTGATTTCATTTCATAAGTTCATGCATCTACTCATTCAAGACTGACGCCATATGACTGGACAAATCAAGGCAGAAAGACCTTTGGTCGATAGCCTTTTCACAGATTAACATACTAACACTTCATTCATTATTTATTATTTAAATGTTAAATTTTATTGTTCATATTTGCCAATAAAGATGTATTATACTACTAGATTCCTAATAGAGGATTGAAAACCAGTGTTTTTGGCGATGGCGAGAATACGGTTTAATTCCTAATTAAAATTAGTTTCTAAAAGGGGGACATTTATTAACCGGTGTATCATGGCATTGAATGCAGCGAATTTATGGGATTTGAGATGAAAGGATTACTTGTGTATGGTTGTGTCAGTGAGGGTGGTTTGTGGTAAATACTAAATTCATGTTTAACAATTACTCGAGCATATTTGCTCGATTAATTACATCAACGTAAATTAAATTTCTTGTTCTAAAATCATTTTTAGTTTATTTGACAGAAATAAATACATTCAAACTAGTGTTACTTTGATAGCCTTGCTATTTACAAGACGCAAATTACTTTTGTGTAATTCAATTCAGAGAAGTAGTTGTTTCAATAAGTGATTTATTTTGTACTCTTAATAAGACTTATCGTTGTAGGTTTACGAAATTTTTTCGTGTTTTTCTAATTTGAAAGTTCAAGAATATTTTAAAAACTAATTTTCAGAAATTAATTTAAATTTCCCTAAATAAAAATGGAAATCTGATCATCGTAAAAAATATATAAAAACGAAATTAGAAGCGGAATAATAAAGCTATTTAAAAATTTATCTTAAATAAACAAAAACTCCAAAGAAGATTAATTAAAAAAACAACTAATAAATTCCTTTACAGGCCGTAATTAAATAAACTACAAAACTTAGTTACTGAATATTTTCACATGACATTAAATCAAATGATGTTATTTAAAATTAATTTCAAATTGCCATAAGCAACATTCTTCAATGTATCATTTCTCACAGTAACATACGTATTTTTGGAAGTTTTTAATGTAATCATAAATTTAAATATATCGGAATACAATATACGAGGGATGGTAGGAAAGTAGTACTGTGCTGAGCGGTGGCGAATAGAATAGCGGCCGGATGTTCATTTGTATTTCAGGTATCTGTGTGAAAAGTTACGTCTCGTTGGTATTAACTGTGCTGTTTATATGAGTTGTGAAGTTATGGGTATGATTAGATTTGTTAAGGCAAGAAATATGCGACCTTCCAATATTCATCGACAATTGTTCGGCCCTGGTGTCGTAATTTCAACTTAGGAAGAGAAAACATCTATGATGACAATCGTTCGGGACACCGTCAGTCATTACGTACGAACTTTCATCCACCGACTCTCTAGTCCCAACTTAGCTCCCTCTGATAACCATCTGTTTACAAAACTCAAAGACTTTTTGGAAAGAAAGAGAGATTACATATATACATACATTGTTTGACGTGCTCCGAGTAGTATACACTGTACATACATGTGCTCCGATAAAATTCAATATAATAACAATTATAAAATGGTGATGTGGCCATCATAGTACTTTCCCTATATTTTTCTCGAAAACTATGAGGTTTATGCAAAAAGGCTATTCTTAATAATTTGTACAGTTTTGAATTCTTTACAATTATCTGTAATACAAGTTTCATGTAACTCTAATAGTTTATTAGCAATTGACAAAAAATGTCAAAATTTTCAATTTTGTTTTTCTCGAAAGTTAAGAATTTTATGAAAAAAATGTTTTAATAAAAGTCATTTATTTTCTCATTCTCTCTAACTATTGTTTGAAAAGTTTTGTAATATTTTTCATATTTAGAAAAATATCGACAAAAAACCTAATTTTCATGCATTTTCATGCACAATACTATTCAAATTGTGATGTGGCCATCATAGTACTTTCCATATATTTTACTCGAAAACTATGATATTTACGCAAAAAAGTTATTCTTAATAATTTGTTCAGTTTTAAATTCTCTATAATTATTTATAATAAAAGTTTCACGTAACTCTAATAGTTTATTAGCAATTTGCAAAAAATATCAAAATTTTCAATTTTTATTTTTTTGCGCGAAAGTTAAGAATTTTATGAAAAACATGTTCAAACAAAACTTGTTCAGTTTTTTATTTCCGTTAACTTTTGTTTGAACCGTATTTTAAAATTTCCCATATTTAGAAAAATATTACCAAAAAACCAAAAAACGCCTCGAGTAAACAACCACTTCCGGTTTATGAATGTTCACCAAAAGCTTTTCAGTTCCAGTTTTTAACGACAAACCCTTAAGTTTGAAGTTTCATCTCGAACAGATAAGTCGTTTTTTGAGATACAGCACCCACCGACAGACAGACACACACACACACACACAGACACAAACATTTTTTTTCTAGAAATTAGTTTTTTGGGTTCAGGGGACCCCAAAACGGATATTTCCGCAAAAAAAATGTTTCAAAAAAAAATCACGAAAACAATACTCCCCCTATATATACTATATAGGGAAAGTAATTAGTAGTTAGAGAGACATTTGCAATTAATGTATCTTAATAGTGACTAAATTGTGTCCTCCGTGATTTTTCTCGCTGCACCATCAGCTGCGTGATAAGACGAGGCATTAACCTCAGTTTTTTTTATTCTCTCGGCTATTTTATGAATTGAGAGTATTTTAATAATAGTATTTTAAACCATCTTTTTGAAATCAACAAAATCATCTGCTGTCAATCTATGAATGTCAACAGGCAGAAGTGTGTATCCCCGTTTAATTATTAAATAATATTATATATCAGGTAATAATAATGTCCCTTTCCTGTATACACTGTAAATTAATTATTCACCCTAAAAATGTAGCGAAACTGCTATTAAATGTGGTAGTGACTGCAATAATTGGTATCATTCAAAATGTGTGAAATTGTCTGAGAAAGACTTGGCTTATTTTAAGAATGAGGAAAAGAGTGCTGATGGAAACAAATGGATTTGTGATAAATGCAATATTCCTATCATCAATATGATTAAGTCTATGTTTCGATCGGAACTTACGTTATACAATTGAACGAAGATATACAATTGAATTTATCTAATATAATGGAAAATATTAGTTTACTAAATTCGCGACTACTTAATTTAAAAAACGAAAATAAAGCTTTGAAGGATGAAATTAATTTATTGAAAAATAGTGGCACTAATGGCGACATGATTTACGAATTAATCGATCGAGAGGATCGTAGTCGTAATGTTATCTTATACAATATATCAGAATAATTGTCAAAGGATAATGAGAAACGGAAAAACCACGACTTGAATGAACTTAATAAAATTGTAAACGTTATTACTGATCGTAAATTGGTGCCTTCTAAATTAATAAGATTAGGTCGTAAATCAGATCAAAACAGACCGCTTAAAGTAACTATGGATGATCGTAATATTGCTTCGACAGTTATTAAAAAATGTAGCAAGATTAAGGCATCACATCCTCTTCTATCCATTAAGGCAGATTTAACGCAAATTCAACGAAATGAGCTCATAAATTTATATGCAGAATTAAAGATGCAAAAAGAAAATGGCGAACCAAATGCTTATATAAAGCACATACATAATCGTCCAACTATAAGCATTGATACATCCACAAATAAAAGACCGAATCTAAAAAACTAACAATATATTATCAAAATTTAGGTGGCATGAAATCTAAATTAAACGAAATTATGCATGCAGTTAATTGTTGTACTTATGATGTTCTTATCTTTACGGAAACTTGGCTAGATAATTCAATTTCTGACAATGAACTAGGATTTAAAAATCATACAATATACAGAGTTGATCGTTCTACATTAACTAGCAATAAAACTAAAGGGGGTGGAGTTCTTATTGCCATCAAATCTAATTTGTGTTCGTATAAAATAGCTATTGTTAATACCAATTTAGAGCAATTATTTATTAGATTAAATAATAATTTAATTATAGAAGGAATTTACATTCCTCCTTCTTCGCAAGTTTCACTTTATGAGGATCATTGTCGAACTGTTAATGAAATTCTTCAAATCCACCCTGATGACAACTTTTTACTATCTGGCGACATTAATCTACCAAATGCTAAATGGGCCGATGATTTGGAACGCGTAACACATTCTAGCAACATCTGTTTTCCCGCTGAAATACTAAGCGACAGTTTCATCTATCATCATTTATATTAAAGGAATACCACGACTAATTCGAGAGGCATCTTATTAGATTTATTTTTTTCCAATATTGTTAACCTGTCTGCGATTGCTGCTGTTGATCCCATTAGTAATAATTCGATTCATGACACGGCCATGGAACTATCAATTCCTTTAAAATGTATCGAACAAGCTTCGTCAATTTACTATTATTACAACTTTAAAAAAGGAAACTATAATGCTATTAACAACTATCTACGTTCAATTGACTGGACTAGTGTACTGGAGCATTCTAATCCTGATGATGCAGCACATATGTTCAATTAAGTTACATATCTATTATGCTATAAACAAATTTGTGCCTATATCTAAACTTAGCCACTCAAACTACTCTACGATTTAATTAATTTAATTAAGAAGAAAAAGTGTGCCCATATTCGTTACAAAACAACTTCTAAGAGGAGTGACTACAATAATTTCGCATCCCTACGTACACAATGCAAGGATTTAAACAAACAACTCCATGACTTATATATAAATCAAGTTGAAGAAAATCTGCATCATAATCCACGTTCTTTTTGGGCGTATGTCAACGATACTCGACGAACAAGTGGTTATCCAAAAGCAATGTATTTTGATCAAAGCAAGTGCAATACTGAAGAAGAGTGTGCCGACAAATTCGCTGATTTTTTTTCTACAGTTTATCTGAATGAAGATCGCAATGTGCCTACGTTTAGCTTTCCCTCTCAAATTTCCTGTATTTCTTTTAGTGTTTCGCTATCTGATGTTTTTAATGGTATCAATAGTTTAAGTAATAGTTGTAAATCTGGGCCAGATGGTATACCACCATTCTTTTTAAAACAATGTATAACTACTATTACCATCCCTATCCATTTTATGTATAATTTATCATTAAAAACGGGTATAGTTCCTTCATGCTGGAAGAGAAGCTATATTACTCCTTTATTTAAATCTGGCGATAGAGCAAATATCAGGAGTTACCGTGGTATAGCGATTCAATCATCTGTTCCCAAACTATTGGACAAAATTGTTGCGAATCAGCTAAAGTGGGTTTGTAAAAATCTTATTGTTGACCAACATCATGGGTATAGTACTGGTCGCTCAACGGTTACAAATCTTTTAGTATTTAAAAGAATAATTCTATATGCCTTAGAGAAAGGTTTGGCGGTCGACGCCATTTACACTGACTTCTCTAAGGCTTTTGATCACGTCCACCACGAAACCCTACTCGCTAAGCTGTCTGCTTATGGTTTTGGAACAGATGTTATTAGTTGGTTTAGTAGTTATTTAGGAGAGCGGACCCAATGTGTAAATATAAATGGAAAACTGTCAAAGATCATCAACGTAACTTCTGGAGTTCCTCAAGGGTCACATTGTGGATTATGTCTCTAATTTTCATTAACGATATTGTGTCCGTTATAAATAATAGCCACTGTCTCATATTTGCAGATGATCTTAAGTTATTCAAGATAATCCATTCGCCACAAGACTGTGTTGCTTTGCAAAGGGATATTTTTAATTTAAACCTATGGTGTACTTCTAATGGCCTCGATCTTAATGCCGAAAAATGTTTTAAATTATCATTTGTACGTAACTTGAAATACCAATCTGTAGATTACTTCATTTACAATAAAAAGTTGACTGATGTACAATATGCTAAAGATTTGGGGGTTTCATTCGATAAAAAATTAACTTTTAAAAATCACATATGTAATATAACATCGAAAGCAACTCAAATTCTCGGATTCATTAACAGATTTAGTAGAAAATTTTCACCGTCATTAATTAGAAATTTATATGTATCCTTGGTTAGGCCCGCATTAGAATATGCTTCACCTATATGGTCAAGTGAGTTGGTATATAATATAATTAGAATAAAAAAAGTACAGAATAAATTCTTAAATCTTTATGCTTATAGAACTGGTTTAAACTGTACTGATTATTTACATCTGAGATGTTATTTAAATGTTACTCCTCTTAAGGATAGAAGGATGATAGCTGATCTATGGCTTCTGTATAACATGTCATAATTTCATAAACTGTCCGGAATTACTTTCTCAATTAAACTTTAATGCCAGTCCTCCTCATCTACAAAGACATTCCACAAATTATGGTAAAAATAGTCCAATTTGTCGTGCAATGCGAACTTTTAATTCACTTTCGGATAAAAAGATTGACTTATGTCACCTATCCATGTCTGTTTTCAAGAAGCGTTGTTTTAGCATAATTTCACGGTTATAATAATTAATGTACATATTTAAATATACGTATATAATAGTTTTTGCATGTTATAGTTAATTTGTAGCCCACAATTTTAATTTGATTTGACTTAATTTATTTAATTCTATTTAATTAGTTTTAATTAGTTTTAGATTTAATCTGATTTAGTTAAGTTTACTTTATTTGATTAGATTTAATTTAATTTAGTTTAGTTTAATTTAGGGAAATTGCACAGGTACCCAATAGTTGTGTATTATTCATGTATAGTCATAAATTATGTTTATTTGTATTTAAAATGTATTTTACGTTAATAAAGTTATTATTATTATTATTATTATTATCTCAATACATTAGCGGCAAAGGAATATGATGTTGGAATACACGTTGCGACATATGCTTAAATTTGCGAATTTACATTGTAGAAAAGTAGTTTATGGTAGGTATTTTCTGTACAAATAAAACATTAATATTTGTTAATACATACTGATTTTTTATACAGGCTCCTGCAGAGAAGTATGACGTTTTTGAAAAAATCATAACTTTAATTAATTATTTTCAATTAAATGAAATTTGTATTTGTTTAATAGGTAGGTGTGGATTTGCCATTTTATATTCACGTATGAAAAATAATGTCATCTAAATGATGTTTGTTCTTTTCCACACTATTGTTCATTGTTTTTTAATAAATACGCCTTTAGGTACCCCTGGAAGACCCTTGTATATTGTTATTAATATAATTTAAACAACTATTGACCCTGTTGGGGATATATTACACTTTCGCAAGTAAAAAATGTCAATTAAACAACCAGTAAATATAGAGATTATTAGGTTTTAAATTATTGTTTAATGTACATAACAGTGTTTTTAAATTATTCCACGATCAACAATAGCTACCGATTGTAGATCATCATTATTTATTTAAATTAGTTTAACAATCTTAATTTTATTAACCAAAATTTTGATAATAACGTAACAAATGTCCAATTTTAATGAACAAAAGACCAAAAAATGTAAAACCACACTTCAGATCACCAAATACATCTTTATATGAGCTATAAAAAATTAAATATCGGTGACCATATTTTTTATAGTTTAAAGAAGTTAATTATTTTCTTTATTTTAATAATTGTAAGTATGCCACATACAGTATTTAAAAAAAATATATTTTATTTTATTTTAGAACTATTAGATTTTGGTTTGTTTAAATCAATTTACAGCTTTATACAATAAAAACATGTTTGTTTTTGAGTTACACAAAATTTTATTATTGACAACACTGCAATAATTGTCTGATGAAGCCACTATGTGGCGAAAAAATATTTGCAGTGTTTTCAACAATAAATCTATGTAACTCAAAAACAAAGGATCTATCTAATATTTTACTGTTTGCAGGTATTTACCTTCATAAATTCGATTTAAAAAAATACATAAACTACCAAATAGAATTGTGAACGAGATAATTTCCGTTTATTATTATCTCAATAATAATTCAAAAAAATATGTATATATAAAATTGCAACTTTTTAATTGAGAACATATAAATTATTATTAAATATATATTTAACATACAAAACTGATATTATCTACACTTGTTATTAATTTATTTGATTTAACATTTTTATACAGTTTACGTATATCATACAAAAGTAATCCTCGTGTGTGATTAAAATCCATTGCTAGTTCCGATTTCAACATTGTCCCAACTATTTATTATCTGATCGTATATACTAATCCCCTCACGTAAGGTTGATGATTTTTGTTGTATGTTACGGCCTAGAATCCTTGATTAAATTAATAGTCAGTAATAAGTAAAAATGTAAACAGCCAGTTCTACGTGACGTTCATGAGTATTCTATTGAGGTGAGTGGAAAATTTAAAATAAGCAATAAAAATAAATTTGTGTTTATTGTAATTGAAAACATAGCTATTTAAAAATAATTCAAAGGTTATTGTGCTGTATTGTGAATAACCTCAATTGTCCTATAATAAATTATTCTGAATAGATTTTAATTTAAAAAATTAAAAAATTAAAACATTAACACTTTCTTCACAAATTTATTTTTATTTGCTAGATGTACATTTCGAGTAAAATGTACTCAATTATCAATAGTTAAACTTAACTATTATTAGTAAATAAAAATAAATTTGTAAAGAAAGTGTTAGTGTTTTCAATACAATTTTTACTATAATAATCTTCATGTAACTCAAGATATTTCTACAAATTTTAATTAATTATTTAAAAAAGAATATTTTATAAATATATATGTATATAAAATTCCTTACATCTATAAAATGTATCTTATTGTAAGGACTCGAAATAGGTATAGTCTGTTCGTTGGATCTTCCGTCGTACGTCACAAACTATCGCTTCGAGAAACGACGCAAAAACATTAAGTCTGATAAAGTAAACCAAATGCGTTAGAAAAAGAACGCACTGTAAAACTTTCGTCGTTTTTTGAAGCGATAGTTTGTGACGTACGACGGAAGATCCAACGAACAGACTATAACTTAATTGATTGATTATGTCTAATTCGTCTTCTCTTAAGTAGCATTCAGAAACGAAAGTCAAGTCAAGTAATTAGTACTTAATTAAGTTAATAAACGTCGGATATACGAGGGTAGATTGAAAAGTTTCCAGAATGGGCAAGAAAACGCAGTAATTAAACAGGTTTTTTTTTTATTTTTCAACATAGTACCCTTGCAGGGCGATATACAGGGTGCGGCAAAACAGACAGTGCAGTTTTGAAGGGTTATTAAAAATAAACGGCGTAATTTAAAGAAATGGGGTTTATTTCATCTTAGTGGGTACATCATGCCGTTTTATGCATTAAGTCCTGAAGATGACATCAGAAAGATGATGACCCCCAGCAGCGATACATTGATGAAGGCGATTTCTGAAATTTTCGGCCGCATTTTGGCACATCTCGATGGGTGTAGCCGCGATTTCCTCCTGAATTCGATCCCTAAGTTCTTCCAAGGTGCAAGGTCGATGCCTAAAAACCTTTTCCTTCAGGTAGCCCCACAGGAAGAAGTCGCAAATGCTCAGATCAGGGGAGCGTGCAGGCCACTCCACATCACCTCTCAAGGCGCCCAGGGAACACCTGTCGCAGTTTCGTCATTGAAACTCGAGCAGGCCGTAGCCCTGTCCTGCTGAAACCAGATGTCTCCCAGATCTGCTTCCTCCGTCAGTTCTTCCAAACGAGGTAAAAATTTAAAAAAAAGAATAAGGCCCAATCACTCCAAATTTGGAAATCGCATACCACACGGTGATTTTTGGAGAGTGAAGTGGTCTCTCGTAAAGTTGCCTTGGGTTATTTACAGCCCAGTATCGAAAATTTTGTTTATTCACCCCTCCACTGAGATGGAAGTGGGCCTCGTCACTACTGAAAAAATTTGACCTCGCATGGATCCGGTTTAACATTTCTTGGGAGCGTTCTCCAGACCAAACCATGGTAACGACTAAAAACGGCACGACCCCCCCGACACAATGAGATCCCTCCCGGGTAGGTACCCCCACCACACGGGATGTACTGGTCGTTCCAAACTGCACTTGTTTGTCTTCATGTTTGTGAACAAAAAGAAGTCGCACGGGGACAGGTCTGGAGAGTACGGGGGATGCGGCACCTCCTCGTAGCCCAATTCAACCAATTTAACATTGGCGATTCGGGATTAATGGGCCGGCGCGTTGTCGTGGTGGAAGAGCACTTTTTTCCGCTGCAAATGAGGCCGTTTCTCCTCCAATATGCCGTTGAATTGATCCAATAAATCGCTGTAGTATTGTACTGTGATAGTTCTTCCCTTCTGCAAAAAGTCGATTTATATCACACCTTGCGAATCCCAAAAAACGGTGGCCATGACCTTTCCAGCCGATGGGACAGTCTTTTCTTCTTCGAAGCAGATTCGCCTGAAAAAATCCACTGCTGCTTGGTTTCTGGTGTGTAATGGTGGATTCATGTTTCGTCCACGGTCACGAATCGGCGAAAAAAATCCGTTGGATTACGCTTTAACAAGGCCAAACACTCTTTCGAAGTGGTCACACGATTTCGCTTGTTGTCCATAGTCAGCAAATCCGGAATCCATCGCGCCGACAGCTTCCTCATGCCCAAATGTTCGTGCACGATATTTTGCACACGTTCTTATGAGATACCCGTGGTCTCTACTATTTCGCGCAACTTCACTCGTCGATCGGCTAACACGAGATCATGGACTTTGTCGACCATTTCTTCATTTGTGGCCGTTTTTGGACGTCCACTGCGTGGTTCATCCTTGGTGCTCCTACGGCCACGTTTGAACTCGCTCACCCAGAAACTAATAGTCGAAAATGAAGGTGTGGATGTGCCATGAACTTTCTGCAAAATATCTCGTATCTCCGTCGCCTTTTTCCCATCCATCCAGAAATGTTTGGTGACTGCACGGAATTCGTTTTTATCCATTTTTGCAAAAGTGCCTGACTTGCTTCACAAGATATCCTATTAAACAAAAACGGAACGACGCACGTGTTTGACAGCTTACCTAAAATAGGTTAGCCTTCACAACAATCATAACAATTTCACGATACGCGCGCCAACTCTTGCCCATTCCGGAAACTTTTCAATCTACCCTCGTATACGACATGCCGGTAAAATCTCGACTTAACTTTTCGAAATTATTAATCATCATATATTATATAATATTTCTTCACTTTTTTCAAATAAGTTGCAATGTGCACACTTTCGGCGATAGGTCCCGCTCCGAAGTGACGCTACGGCGGACTCGACTGCCGTAGCGAAAGGTTTAATAAACCAATGAACTATTGTAAAATATCCATAGGTTCAACGTCAGATTAATAGATAATATTAGCACTGTTTTACGCATTTATTGAGTGAAAGATCTTTAAAATTCTGAACCAAATTATTTTAATAACAATTAGACACATAAACGTGCTAGAGGCCTAATTACTCTTGAATTAAAACAAACAACATTGAAGAATTTCATATATGACTTACGACTATAATATTCTGAAACGCAATTGGATCACAAAATTCATTTCTATTCCGTATTCAAAACATGATTATTTTATATCCCATTTCCATTTCGGCATCAGACGTTTAATCGCTGCTTGTTTACCAATTTTTTATTACACATGAATTTTCATGTGCCCCATTGTTACGCCCATACTCTTTACATAATCGCATTATTTTTGGAACGTTTCGTATCTCATTAGATGCACATTAATTAATACAGTCATTGTTTTCACATTGGAAAATGTGGATAAGTAATGAGTGGGCAGGTAGACTATTAGTAATGATACTATTTAGACCTAAATTCAGAATGTGTTATAAAAACAGTAGATTCCAGTATTAAAATATAAATATTATTGAAAATAGATTTATAATTAGCAAAAACACGAAAATATTTCGTAAAATCTACAACAAATGAGTCTTAATAAACTACAAGAAACAAATCACTTTTAAAACAACTACTTCTCTAGCTAATACTTCGACAGACATTGAATGATACAAAAGTAATTTGCGTGTTACAAAATAGCAAGGCTATCAAAGCAACACTAGTTTGAACGTATTTCTTTCTGTAATATGAACTTCCGTAGAAAATAGATTGAAATGGAAAACTAAACACACTGTTTAACTTTGTATTTTGTAATTATCTTTTTATTTAGTGAATAATGGCTTTAATATTAGCGTATTATATTCAAACTTACGGGTTAAAATCAAAGTAAAAGTGTGTTTAATTGTAATTAAGTATATATAAGGAAGTAGAAGTCTAACATCAGCGAGATATAAATTGTAATTTAATTCATTTATTCATACCCTTTACATATATTTGGTAAATCCACAACAAAATAATTAATTCTTTGAATAAGTAATTCTAAACTAAAACAATATTTAAGAAATCCAAAACAATTCTAATCTGATAAGAAATTCTAAACTAATACCTTAAACAATGCCAGTTTGATGTATTTATTGTGAGGGTTTTTTGAAGATTTAAAGGTGAGGTTTCACTCGAAACCAATTAACCTCATTCGGGCGCGATTTTAACAGCTGATGGTGCGGCAACAATACAGCCTGGCGTCTGTGTCATGGCCAAGAAATTATTCTTCTTACGAAAATTATTCACCTAGTTGCAAAACGGCAAAGAAAGTGAAATGTACTAGTAAATAACAGATGTTTGACAACTATTACAAATGAATGTAAATTATTTATACTGTTGTCGCTTATTAATTGGGAATGTAAATTAGTAAGATTTATGTCTAATTTAGTGATTTTAGAAAAATGCTTTTAAAAATGTAAGGGTTTTTAAATGTAATATAAAAATTGTTTTTTAATGTAAAATCTTGAATTCTTGCATATGTTTCACTGACTAGGTGATGTAATCACTGTTTTATGTTGGAGCGAATATATGTATCTCCCATTAGGAGTAAAATAATTTACTTAACAAATAGGCTGAAAAGTTCGTATCGTTTTGAAAAAAATATAACATGTTTTTGGCAAAATTCAATTTTATTATTCAACATAACTATGTTGAAGTTGTCTGCAAAGAGAAGCAATTCGAGAGCGATGCACCGATTATAGCGATCTTCAAACTTTTAGATGTCATTTTTGTAGTATAAGTTGTCTTTAGCCTCATAATATGCCTCTGCTTCGGCGATTATTTCTTCATTTCTTTCTAGCAAGCATTCTCTGGAGGTCTGCAAAGAGGAGTGAGTCACTGGGGGCCAAATCAGGAGAATACGGCGGGTGGGGAAGCAATTCGTAGCCCAATTAATTGAGTTTGATCATCGTCTTGATCAACTTGGGATACGACGCATTGTCTTCATGAAACAAGACATTTTTTCTTTAAATGGGGTCAGTTTTTCGCGATTTCATCCTTCAAACGCTCCAACAATGCTATTTAATAGTCGGTGTTGATTGTTTTTCCCTTTTCAAGATAATCAATGAACAATATACCATGCTCATCCAAAAATGCAGATGCCATAACCTTGCCAGCCGACTATTGTGTTTTTCCTCGCTTTGAATTGGGTTCCTCGCATGCAGTCCCCTCAGCTGACTGCCGACTGGGCTCCGGAGTATGAAGATGTTTCATCCATTGTCACATACCGCCGCAAAACTCCTGTTTATTTCGCTTAAACAGTTTCAAACAGTGCTTTGAATCATCAACACGTTATTTTGATCGACTGCGAACTCACGCAGAACCCATTTCGCACAGAGCTTTCCCATGCCCAGATATTCATGCACGATATGTCCAACACGTTCCTTAAATATCTTCAGAGTCTCAGCTATCTCGATCAACTTCACTTTACGATTATTGAAAATTATTTTGTGGATTTTTTGTTTTCGTCTGTAACAGCCTCTTTTGGACGCCCACTGCGCTCATCATTCCATATGGCCTGTACGAAATTTAGCAAACCACTTATATGAATAGAGGAAAATCTCAAGAAACTATTAAAAGTTCATTTTCCAGCCTCAACAATTCTGGCAGAAGATCCCAGTCAAAGACCTAAAAGGCCTGTCCGAAATGACTGGAAATAGACACGGAGGCCCTAAGACACAGTAAAATTAAATGGGCCATCATCAGGTTCCACCATATAAGTCCGCGGGCCCGGATGGGTTTTATCCCATTCTGTTACAAAAGGGCAGAGACGAACTGGTGTCGCACTTGTCAAATATCTTCCCTGCTTGGCATAGGGATATATACCAAAATCATGGCAAAGCGTAAGGATAATCCAAGGTAGGCAGAATAGCTGATCTAACGCCAAAGTCATACAGATCTATCAGCCTATCTTCATTCCTACTAAAAATAATAGAAATATTGATAGATAGGCACATAAAGGATGATATACTGGGAAAAGATCCCCTCAACAACAGGCAATATACATACCAACAGGGAAAGTCAACGAACTCGGCGCTGGACGACCTAAACAGGCTCATTACAAAGTCAACGGAAGATAGAGATGTAGCCATGGCCATATTTCTAGATATAGAAAGGGCGTTTAACAACGTCACAACAACCTCTCTCGTAGAGGCACAAGCAAGGAGAGGAGTCCCGCCAAGATTTTGCCAATACATAAAGCCAGCCTAGAGAAAAAAACAATCATATCAACTTTGAGGGGCCATATCAATAAGGCTAAGGCAGAGGGAGGCTGCCCACAAGGAGGAGTACTGTATCCACTACTATAGACAACACTAGTAGATGACCTTCTAGGAAAATTGTCCAAAGAGGATATCCACTGCCTAGGGTACGCGGATGACCTAGCCTTAGTCTTCAGAGGTTTGTTTGCGGGAGCCCTAAACATAGTAGACAATTTGTGCAAACAGGAGCGACTGACGATCAACCCCCAAAAACACAAATTGTCATCTTCACAAAAAGACGAGCACTGTAAGGCCTAAAGTCACTGATGCTCGGGGGTACGGAAATCCCCTTCGTAGGGGAGGCCAAGTACCTAGGAGTAACCTTCGACGCCAAAATGACGTGGAGGCCACACATCACAAAAGCCACCAAAAAAACATCAATAGAATTGGACAGATGTCGTAGAATGTGAGGAAAAAACTGGGGACTAAACCCTAAAATGACTCTATGGCTTGACACTAGGATGATAAGATAACCTATGGAGCAGTGGTGTGGTGGACTAGGACAAAGCAAAAGGGTGCGATAGGACTCCGAAGCGATACACAAAGACTAGCATGTCTCAGTACAAACAGGAGCCCTAAGCACCACCCCAACAGCAGCCCTAGAACTTATCTTGAATATACCACCACTGCATCTTTATACAAGGAGAGACCAGGTCCGTATCAAATAGACTGATGCAAGGACAGATGCCGATCACAAGGAAAAATACCAACGGCTAGAAGACAAGCTGAAGTATATATTAAATAATCATTTTATAGATTCTGTGCATAATGACAAAACAACAACCCACATTGAAAGGAATAATAGTGTATTTAATACGAATAATATTACCTTTAATTGTCCAATTATGAGTCAAAGTGAAGTTTTAAAAATATTAAAGTCAGTTGCAAAGAAGAAATCCACAGGCCATGATAATATTCCTTGTAATTTAATATATGATGTAGTTGATTTGGTAGTATATCCACTAACTGACATAATTAATTTCTCATTTAATGAGGGAAAATATCCAAGCTAACTTAAGGTTGCAAAAATTATTCCTATTTACAAGAAAGGAGATAGGAAAAATTACAGGAGCATAGCAATCCTGTCGGTATTTGCCAAAGTAATAGACAAATGTATGCAAATAAAGTTATTGGAACACCTGCAAAGAAACCATCTATTAGCGAACAGCCTTCATGGCTTCGTGCCGGGAAGAAATACGATAACAGCTTTACATGAAGTAGTTCAATATAAACAGACGATATAGAAGGAAATAAAAAGGTGACAGGAATTTTTTATGATTTTAGTAAGGCCTTTGACTCAGTTGATCACAAACGACTTCTTAGCAAACTCAAATTATGTGGCCTTAGTGAGATAAGTATATCTTGGTTCAAAAGCTATCTTACAGAGCGGGTACAATATGTAGAAATAAAGAAAAATACCGTAGATGAAATGTTAGTACGATATACCTCACAAAAACGAACAACAAATGTCGGGTTGCCCCAAGGAGGAATCTTGTCACCTTTATTATTCCTAATATATAGTAATGATTTATATGAAGCATGTGTAATCGATTCACATATTAAATTAGACCAGTATGTAGATGACACCACTATACTAGTGCAAACTACAAACTAACAACAGGCAATACGTTATTGGAACATAGCAACTAAACAAATAGAAGAATGGTGTAATCAAAATAATTTATATTTAAACTCGTCCAAATCTGTAGTTATAACATTCTCAGCTGCACACTATGTAAAGGATCCAGCCAGTATACTGGTCAGAAGCACAGAAAAATTAAAACAAATGAATCACTTAGTAATGTAAATACGCGGAATTCTGAGTTACTAAGTATCCCGAAACATCGTACAGTCTTCTATGAAAAGAGTACAGACTACATGGGAATAAAAATATTTAACAAACTTTCAAAAATGAATAAAAATATAAATGCAACCGCAAACAGAACCATTTTCAAAAACCAGGTAAAAAACTACTTTATATCAAACCCATTTTACGCAATAAGAGAATTTATATGATATTATACTATATCTATAAGTTGACTATAAAACCTATATTTGTTTTGTTTTTGTAAATCACTGTTTTAATAGATTTTAATTTGATGTATTTTATTATCTACATGACTATGTAATATTCTGTATAGAATCACACTATAAATAATTTATTATTATCATTATTATTATTAATTATTATTATTATTATTATTAAGTCAAACGCGATCACAGCGATACCAAGTGATGCCATAGTGAACAGATGCAACTAAAAAGGGAAATAACTGTACTGATCCCGCGAAAGAAGACTGGGCCGACGGCCAACCCAGAAAAGCAGAATCAAATTGGTTCACGGACGGTTTAAAGACTGACAAAGGAATAGGAGCAGGTATGTACGGTACAAAACCCGAGACAAAGATTTCTGTCAGTCTCACCAAGAATACACGGTGTTCAAAGTAGAGGCGATAGCTCTTTACCACTACACAAGAGAATAGCAAGACAAGATACCAAAATTAGATCAATAGCTATATTCTCCGACAGCCAGGCGCTACTAAGAGTACTAAGCCCCACACAGGTCAAATTTAAGCTAGTGTGGGACTGTATATATGCTCTTAATGAACTTGGCAGTTACAAAAAAGTAACAATCACATGGGCCCAGGACACGGAGGACATCCGGGGAATAACAAAGCAGACGTACTGGCCAAACAAGGCTTGTCAAACGCAGTAATTGGCCCGGGACCCTCCTGCGGCATTTCAAAACCGCAGTCAAACGATCCATAAAAATATGGGTGCAGACACAGTCAGAAACCTGGTGGACAAACTCACCAAGACATAGACAATCGAAACAGTTCCTTAAGAAACAATCGCCAAAATTCACGACCGATCTTCTGAACCAAGACAGAAAATTGGTCAAAACAATGGTAGGTCTGATGACAGAACAGTGCAAGCTCAACAAACATATTAAAAAAATAGGTTCCGCTAGAGCAGAGTCCGGATAACACTTACCAAGAAAAGTTTTTATTCCAGCACCATTTTTTCCCCATTAAAAATCAGTATTTATTTAATACACGAAATTCTTTTTTATCCATTTCTTTTCAAAAACAAAAGTTGCTCTACTAAAAATGCTATAATTCACGAATTGTCCAAGGTCTGTCAAATTTTGACACGTATCGTTTGAAGGTTAATTCACACTGAAAATCATAAGAAAAAAAATAGTGGAGCCCTCTCTTAGAAACGATACGTACTTTTCAGCCGAACTGTTATTTCTAATTCTTGGAGTTTTGAAAGAAATCGCCTTGAAAGCAAATATTTTGCAGCTAAATTTTTAGAGTAGCGCATTATGTCATTCCAATTTTCCAAGACCTTGTTGATGATTTCGGGCTATAACTAACGGAATACTTGGATGATATTAGCCTGAAGTGCTAAAATCGTTTCTGAATTGTTGGCATAACATCGGTTCTTCACGGTTCCCCACAAAAATAAATCCAAAGGGGTCAAATCGCAGCTCAGGCGCGGCCCATTGACAACGCCAAGACGGCTGATAACACGATTTGGAAATTTGGTGCACAAAAGATCGATTGTGGCATGGGCTGTATGGAATAGCGCGCCATCCTGCATGAACCAGGGGTCATCCAAATTCATGTCTTCAATTTCAGTAAAAAAATTCGGATAACATGGCTTCGTAATGCTCACCATTGCCGAAACGTTGTTCCCAGCCTCATTTTTGAAGAAAAATGGTCCAATGATGCCATCACTGCATGATTCGCACCAAACTCTCAATCTCTGTGGTTGCATTGGCTTCTCGGCAATAACGTGCGGATTTTACGTCCCCAGATGCTTCAATTTTGTTTGTTAACGTACCCGCCAAGATGAAAATGTGCCACGTCAGAAAAAAATATTTTTAAGCACTTACTTTGGAAATAAGTTTGGAATATTTCTTAATGTTGTTCAAGCGTAAATCGACTCATTTCATACCGCGGAAGTATGATATTGACTTACAGTCAAGATTTCGAACGGAAAAAAGCTGTCAGTATCAAAATAATCCATGATTTAAAAAGAAACCACTAGTTGGCCCACCCGATATATATATCTCTTTATTATTATGTTATATTGCTGTATTTACAATATAGGTCCTGTATATTTCCTCTAATTTTCTAATCTTATCAAAAATCGATTAACAGCCTTCAAAGCTGGTATGTTAAATAGTACATTAAAATAAATTTATATAATTCCCTATCATTGCAATACCAACTTCCTTTATAAAATCATATTTCTCCATTAAGAAAATGAACTATTAGGTTAACCCTTAACCTTGTATTTTTAATATTATGTTTATGATATAAGATAAATAGTTCAAATAAAAAAAGACATTAAAGAAAAAACAACGATAAATTAAATGCGACACTTCTTTTCGTACAATCAGCATTATAAGATTAGATTCTTAAATTAAACGAAACATCAATTAAAAATATACTTTTGGTAACTAAAACAGATCCTTGCGGTATCATCGCTTATATTTTATTACTCCAAACACAAATTGCTTCCCGTTTACAGATATTTAACCGTTCTATCGACACGAAGTAAAGGTCATCGCTGATCAACAGTTACTCGTGGCGACCGGCGCCGTCTAATTAGTAACCAGATAAGAACCGATGGCACTTCTGCAAATTCAGTAAAACGCTAATGTCTCCAGCGGTAACCTTGAACTTGAGCTCGAGACCGAGTTCGTCGTTCCGCTCGATCGATTCGGTCGATCTGACTTAAAAGGGAAAAGAACTGTAACGGCCTCGCCTCTAATGACCAAACCAGTTTTCCGGAGTTTTTCTTCGTCGCCTGCAAAATTGCTGGCTGGAAGCGTATTGCCGCAATTTTCGTGTCATATCTTGAAAGTGAATGGACGTCATCTGTATTATTATTATCCAGACCGCAGATGTGGATTGCCCGATTATTCATTTTCATTAGACTAGTGAGTGTGTGAATGGCGATTGTATAATTATTTGGTTTTATTCGTTTTGTCACAGGAATTTAAGGTAAAAGGCCGCGTTAGGTAGCTTAGACGGAATTTAAAATAGTTTTTTTGTGGAACATTCAAATGACATGAACAAATATTAGTAATCTTGGGTCGATTGTAAGGATCAGTACAAAGAAATTAATCGTCATTAATATATACCACTTCTTGGGCTTTTCCATCAGTAGTTAGAACTCCCACTAATAAGCTAAATTAATAGAAATGTATTGAAAAATATAAAAATTGTCACATGTGTACATGTGGTTTTCATAAATGGGTATTGAATCTCATTTATATTCGTTTTTTGCTACTTTACTTAGAAGAATAATATTAAATTTTCCACTGAATATTTTGTAATGATCCAGCAATAATCTACTGCAGCGGTTTATTGAACAAGATTATGATGACTACATCTTAGCTGGATTCTTCCATCATGATGGCATCACATCATTAAGGAAGAATTTAAGAATACTCTTGTAATTAACAAATTATAAATGCTTTTCTATTTTGACTAGACTTAATATAATTAATTAAAGAAAATATGGAAATATTGCTAATTAATTATTTCCTTTATAGATCTACTTATATCGGGTGGGCCAACTAGTGGTTTCTTTTTAAATCATGGATTATTTTGATACTGACAGTTTTTTCCGTTCTAAATCTTGACTGTAAGTCAGTATCATACTTCCGCGGTATGAAATGAGTCGATTTACGCTTGAACAACGTTAAGAAATATTCCAAACTTATTTCCAAAGTAAGTGCTTAAAAATTATTTTTTCTGACGTGGCACATTTTCATCTTAGCAGGTACGTTAACAAACAAAATTGACGCATCTGGGGACGGAAAACCCGCACGTTATTGTCGAGAAGCCAATGCAACCACAGACATTGAGAGTTTTGTGCGAATTGTGCAGTGATGGCATCATTGGACCATTTTTCTTCGAAAATGAGGCTGGGAACAACGTTTCGGCAATGGTGAGCGTTACGGAGCCATGTTATACAAATTTTTTTACTGAAATTGAAGACATGAATTTGGATGACCCCTAGTTCATGCAGGATGGCGCGCTATTCCATACAGCCCATGCCACAATCGATCTTTTGTGCACCAAATTTCCAAATCGTGCTATCAGCCGTCTTGGCGTTGTCAATGGGCTGCGTCTATGCTGCGATTTGACCCCTTTGGATTTATTTTTGTGGGGAACCGTGAAGAACCGATGTCATGCCAACAATTCGGAAACGATTTTAGCACTTCAGGCTAATATCATCCAAGTAATCCGTGAGTTATAGCCCGAAACCATCAACAAGGTCTTGGAAAATTGGAATGACATAATGCGCTACTACGAAGCCAGGCGAGGCAGCCACTTAAACAAAGTTGTGTTTCATAATTAATGGGAATGTTTGCACTTACTAATAAAGCCATACTGCATGGGAGAAAATTAAAATTTGTGCATTTTATTGCATTTTTAAAAAGAAACTTATATCTGGCCCACCCCGTATATTGATATAAATCACTAAATATTTGCATACATGTTCTACTTAAATTAAAAAAGAGAAAAAAGAGTGTATTGATGTAACTTCAATGATTTACAAATAAATATTTAATAGTTTTAAGCAGATAGTAACTATTGAAGCAAGTTCGCCTTCAACTAACTAATTAAATTTAAATAGTAGAACTTTAGAAGATAAATGACTGAAAATTCTAAAGAAATAAAATAAGAAATAGTGGAAAGTTTAGAAAAATAATAAAAATACTACAATAGAAAATAATCAAGAGAAATCCTATAAAAAGGGCACGAGACTTTGGAACTAATAGATAAATATAGAATAGAAGAAATAGCAATTTTGTTCAAATATCTTGAACCTATTTTCTCAAGCAATTTGACGCTACTGTAGCAGCAAATGGATATGATGTAGAAAAAAAGACTACCTTATTTACTCTAGCACTATGTAGAAGTGCAACGAATGTTCTAAAGAAAATATTCAAAGTGAAATGGACTATGGCCACTTATTCAAGCTTCCGGAAATGAGATAAGGTCAAGCACACATTAAAAATATTTATTATTCTTGGCTTAAAAAATCTGTCAAAAATCTGGTGTAAGTGTAGTTTATATAGCTCGTTTAACACGACTTGCATATTCCAATACATCATTTTAGTTCCAAATTATAATAGCAGATAATATTAATTAATTAATTCTCGAAATAAAGCTTTCATTTACAAAACTAGATCTCAAAACTATAAAATTAATGAGGAATTACTTCTAATTCAATATATTAGGAGAGTTCGGGTAACCCTCCAATCAAAAATATCGGTTTATAGAAAAGCGAAATGATTCTTAATGATAATTTAGATGAAACATCGCATAAAAAGAGCATCATGAATAAGTATATCGTCGATAATGGTAATAGAGGACGAGGAATAACAATAGTTGAAACACTTGTTTATACAGATAAGGCCATTTGTACGAACTATTACTCTCTCCTTCAAGGAAAGAAATGCTGCTAGAATATTTTCCTATAGCTTAATCGCTACTAAGAAAGATAACAGTAGATAATAGAACAGAAAACAAGATTTACAAAGAGTTATAAAACTGTAATCTATGACCTAAGTTCAACCAAAACTGACAAATTAAAAGAGTTTATTATAAAATGCCTGCATATGTTTGACACTGAACAGGAAGTGCGATTGGTAAAATACAGGAATCAAAGAGCGAGGGCAATATAGAGCGATTTAATATTCCAAAGGCTTCGTTAGTAGTATTATTAAGACAAAAAAAAACGGATCGACTTGCTTTTCTGTTGATAAACGCCAACTCAATAATGTGACTAGATGCTTGTACTTAAACGTGCATATTAGCAAGGGGCTACCAAAGACCGAGAGAAGACTGTATTTGCCCTAGGAATAGCATTATGTCAATTCAATGCCATTTAATTTATATAATGCGCCTTCGATATTCAAGAAACTCATGGATACAGTATTAACAGAACTATCATGGAAGATCTGTCCGGTATTTATCGACGATATAATCATAATAGGAAAAAATCTTCGAGAACTATGCAAAGAGTTTGGAAGAGGTATTCCCATGATTAAAAGATTCTGGGTTGAAACTCACTAAGGAAGTACTTAGAACACATCATCTCGAGCGATTTATTTTAAACTTTTGAATTATGTACCTATATCGAGATTTTTTCTACAAACTCCCAACAAATATCGTATAGTTTGTTTATGAGCAGCAGATAGAATAATGCAATAGAAAAGAAGATAATATAATATGGAATAGAGAAGAACTAGACACCATTCACACACTATTTTATGATTAAGTTTTAACCGATAACAATCTAGCGAATTGGCATGTCAGAAGAACAATCGTGCTCCGACCACAGACAAATCCGCTTCCTATGATTAAAAGGTCTAAAGGCAGAACAGTTCTATTAGCCAAGAAATTGGAATTAATAGAACTGTATTTATATCTATATTTATATGTATTCACGGCAGTGAAACAAATTAATGACGCCATCAGGACGGCATATCTGGAACAGTCTGGTGGAACAAGAACCCCGATGGGACGAGGATCGAGGTTAGAAGGCTATTTAACAGGGCCAAAAACAACCAGGAATGGGACACCTTCAGAGGACAGCTCACTCAATATAACAAAGAAATCCGAAAAGCCAAAAGGGACTCGTGGAGGAAGTGCTGCGAGGAGATAAACGACACTCCGGCATATTCAAGAATCCACAAAGTCCTGGTCAAGGACGGAAGTGCTGCCAAAGAGATAGGCTTCCTGAAGCAACAGGAGGGTACCTACACAAAAACAATATAGGAAAGTCTCAAGGAACTATTAAAAGTCCACTTTCCAGACTTAATAATTCTGGCAGAAGGTAACAAGCCAGACAATCATAGTCAAAGACCTAAAAAGCCTGACAGAAATGACTGGAAAATAGCCACGGAGGTCACAAGACCCACTAAAATTAAATGGACCATCAGCAGGTTCAACCGTACAAGTTCGCAGGACCGGATGGGATTTATTCCATTCTGTTACAAAAAGGCATAGAGGATCTGGTCCCGCACTTCAAAGCCTGCCTGGCATGGGGACATATACCAAAATCATGGCAAAGCGTAAAGGTAATCTACATGCCCAAAGTAAGCAGAATAGTTGATCTAACGCCAAAGTTATACAGACTCTGCATTGGACGACCTAAACAGGCTCACACAAAGTCATAGCCACATTTCTAGGTATAGAAGGGGCGTTTAACAACGTCACAAAAATCTTTCTCATAGAGGCCAATGTTTTGCCAATGGATCAAGGCCAGCCTAGAGAAAAGGACAATCGTATATACACTTTGGGAGCCATAGCATTAATGCCAAGGCGGAGGAGGCTGCCCACAAGGAGGAGTACTGTCTCCACTGCTATTGGCTACTAGGTCATATACTAGTATATGACCTTCTAGGGAAATAGTCCTAAGAGGATATCCATTACCTAAGGTACGCGGATGGCCTAGCCATATGACAGACGCCCATAATCCGATCACACGGAAAAACACACCAACGGCTGGAAGACGAGCTGAAGGCAAACGCGACCACATCGATGCCAAGTGATGCCATGGTTAAAAAATACAATTTCGAAAGGAAATACAATTTACTGAAACTGAAAATTCATGACCGAACTTCTGAACCAAGACAGAAAAATGGTCAAAACAATAGTAGTTCTGAAGACAGGACACTGCAAGCTCTGCAAACATATCAGCAAAAAAGGCTTGGTAAAAGAAGCACCATGCAGATTCTGCCTAGAGGAAGAAGAAAAACTTGTTCCACATTCTATGTCATTGCGAGGGCCTAGCAAGGATTAGACATCAAAACCTGGGTACCAAAATCCCAAGCGTGAAGAGCTATACCCAAGCCCCTCTGGCAGGGCTAATAGGACTAATCAAAGAGGCAAAGCTAGAGCTGGTCGTCTGAGATAAGTAGGGATCCACAATAGATCGGAAATGGTCGCCGTTGAACAGGCGCTAGTGCCACCCATATAACATCTTTTTTCTTTTTTTCTTTTTTTTTGTGGCCGGGAGGTGGAAAATCTTTTATAGACTGAGTGTGGGAGTCCCCAGAACTATACTGGTATACCCACTAAAAACCACCTCCCCAAGTCGCCCTGACACTCCGCGGAACCGCCGTCTGGCATTACTTCACGGGGTGTAGGGTGTCGTCTGCGTCGGTGATGTGTTCATTTGTATGATGAGTGTGTGTGTGTGTGCGCCACCCCGCGGAACCTCCATCAGGCATAACATCACGGGGTGTCAGTGTCGTTGTGTGTGTATGTGTGTGTGTGTGCAATGAATGGCTCGGGTACGTGGGGTCGCTACTCCCAAATGGCTGTGCACGTCAACCACCCCTGCGGGAACCCATATAACATCTAATCTAATCAAATCTAATCAATACCAAATAATTATATTGTATTATTGAACCCTGTACTTTCAAAACGGGCGCGATGTGGAAGTGGTCCATCTTGTTGAAAAAATATGCCTCTAATTTGAGCAAGTGACATATCATCAAAGAGTACTTTCAAAACGGGCGCGATGTGGAAGTGGTCCATCTTGTTGAAAAAATATGACTCTAATTTGAGCAAGTGACATATCATCAAAGAGTTCAAATAAATCATTATGTAGGAAATTTAAATACATGTTGGAATAACAGAAATGCCTAACATACCAGCCCATACATTAATCGTAATCTGTAATAGATTCATATAAACTATCTTATATCGTTAAAAAGGTAATTAAACTCTGCATTTGAAGCACTAAAAATGTTGGTAGTTCCATTTAAAAAAGTTTCCTATGATTGAAATTTTGCAAATTGCCGTAGTGATTTCTTTTAACACAAACAAAGTTTGTCTTTGACCGTCCGGCCTTTGTTAGTACATTTCATGATTAGTAACATTACAGACTCACTGCCTTCGAATTTTTATGATAGCTGCGATATTCAATTTTTACCGGACATCTACTTTTTATTAGAATAACGAATTGCGGCTAAACGAATTATTTTAAATACTATGTATAATACATAAAGTCACACCAGAATTGACCCAGAAATCCAAATATGCAACAATATACAGGGATTGGGTGGAGAATAACACTTGTTTTGTTTAATATTATGGAACAGCGCAACTTTAATATACAGGAAGTTTCAATTTAAAAAAATGCGAATGATATATCACCCCGTATAACAATTGCAACTCAGTGCAAAATATTTTTAGGTTGTAGCCTTAAGAATCCTCCATCATGTCACGATAACAGATTTTAATAATGTACGTTAATAAACCCACAATCTTCCAAACACACATTAATGGCTCACCCTGTATATATGTGTATTTCATTTAGATGTTCAAATTTATTTCGGTTTTGAAATAACTCTTAATATCATTTCACTGATTAAAATTTAAAAAAAATACTGTGCATTTTTTTGGGTGCAGGCAAATGCATGCATGCAAAGCGGATTAGATGATTGGGAAAAGTTCCGACTGACATTTGAAGACAATGAAATCATGTTGTGAAACCGTTACGCATATATAATGAGTCAATCAAGTTCTCCAAATTGGACAGCAAATATAGATAGATGTTTAATCAACCGTATTAATTAAAAAGCTAAAATCTATTTTGAAGGTAGCTGTGTTACATATACTATAGGAATGGTTTGAATTTAAGAAAACCCTTAAAATGTAAAAATTTTCTACATATTTATTTAGAACTTAGTATGCGATTATTAAATTAATAAGTAAATATTTTAATGCAAGTTAGGTAATTTCTTATAAAAAAAGCTTGCGGAACTCTCCTGAGAGGTAATTAGACATGGGCGATTGTTATTGTAAAAGACAATGGCACAATTAATTATTTTATTAAAGAGCGGCTGGGGGCGTGCTAGTTTTTGTTTTTTTTCACGTTTATTCTTCCATTAATTACAACTATTGCAATTTGATATGCGTGTTAATCGTGGATAATTCTCGGATTATCTAATCAATTAAACAAACGGCAATTACCGATGGATTCCGGTTGAATGATAAATAACGTAGGAGTGCGGATGATTGAAACACATGTTTTCAAGAGGATATGAATTATGAGCTATGATTATTTCGTCAAATAATTGTAGTTGTAATATATACTTTATCGGTGCCTATAAATCTATCCAATCTTGAAATTGAATAACATAATTGGAAAATTCCAAAATAACAAACATCGAATTCATGCTAGGAATAATTAAAAACATGTTTTTGGTTTAACGGTAAACTACTAGTTTAAATAAGAATTTAATACGTCGTGAAAATACGGATTTTAGACATAATTTTAAACGTAAAAAACAATAATTTAGTTTTTATCATCGGCCACATTAGAATACTAAATATATGATTATTAAAATTGTTAATAAACTGCTACTAGTGTTGAAAATATCGATTTACCATTAACAATAATTGTAAACAATTTAAATGATCGTCTTGAAATGAATACTGTCGACACTCTATAGAATGAAAGACCAAAATATTGACCGACATTTCACTATAAAGAGTTTTTCACTATATAGAGAAAAATTGAATTACACTTTAGAAAAGATTTGATTAAACATTAAAGTTTAAATACATAGCATATACATAATGTACATACTGTACACATTACATGTATATGTACAGGGCTAAATATTACATATGAAATAAAAAGAATACATAACACAAAATCTGTTAATACATACATACATATGTACATTTAAAATTTGTATAGTCTTGAGAAATTGCTAAAAAAACATACATATTATGTACTAGGAAAATAACCAGTTATCTTTTTAACATTACTTCTGAAAAATAATTGTTGCTCAACAAAATTCTCGCATTTAGTGGCCAAAATCTCAATAAATGCATAAAAATTTATATGAAATTCCGGTAAATTTTTTATTATATAGAATGTTCCTATTTTACAGATTTACAGAAAAAATGCACTATAAAGATTTATCACTATATAGAGTTTCATTATAAATAGTGTCGACTTATTTACTTTATATTTGAATAAGTCCTGTTAATAGCTAAAAAGTATCTCCTAAAAGGAGACAGAAAGTAAATAAAAGCATTTATAAAAGAATTCGGATGTATATTCAAGAGGATATTTGCCCCCTCATAACTATGAAAAAGGAAGGGGTTGAGTGGAAGAACACGATTGTGATTGTGAGTTTCCCACGTGCTTCTTTTCCCCAAAATTGTACGTATTTTTTCTTTAATTTATTTGTTGTATATGTATTTCTTAAGAAGGAGATATATAAATAAATAAATAGGATTAAGCCAACTTATGAACACATTTGTATTAACGCGTAAAACTTTTTAAAGGTAACTTTTGTGAGGAGGCTAAGTTTTTCTTATTGTATTAATTAATTCGTTTTAAAATTTGGAGTAAAAATTGTCGGAACGAATTTAGGAAACGCTAGGCAAACGTATTTTGTTTCTGTGTATTTGGCCAAAATACAATACTTATTAAAAGTATATGGATAGGTATACCCAGTTATTTATTATAGATTGTATCACTATACCAAAGTATTACATTCGTTATTGTGGATTTATGAGTAATGTTAAATAGATACATTTTTGTTGTTAATTGATAGATTGAAACTCACAGTCAGGATTAAACTTTAGAAAAGTCTACGAAACTGTAATTTTCGGACTTGAGGTTGAATTTCAGGCCAGCATGCAAACATTTTTATAAAGGCCAAAAATGGTCAAAAAAATCAAGTCGGTGTAACGATCGTCAGACTTTAGAGACTTAGATGTGGAAGCGATAATTGCACAATATCTTTGTTCATCTGCAGCCAATCGTAACCAGATGTGTTAATCCATGAAGTGACTATAATATTGGGCTGTAAGGAAGGATTTATAGCAAGGTCATCGTAAATGGGTGTTGTGAAGCTAGACGAAGTTAACGTATCAGTCACACTGCTTCCGCACTTTAAATAAATCTAATGTCAGTAAAGAATTGTGCAATAAAAATCAACGTATTTATTTTTCTTCCTCAACGATCCGACATTAAATTCTTTATTAATATTACAAATCAAAGCTTCATCATTGGAGTGGGGTTTACGATGTAAGAATACTGATGGAGACAACAGTGCTTAAATATGATATTATAAAAAATAGTATGCTAAGAAAACGCTTTAAAGACTTAAGGTGTGTTTCTAGAAAGGATAAGAATATGGGTTTGAAACCCGAACCGCTTTTATTGCAATCTAAGAAATTTAATTTTGTTAGTGCCAAAACACATTTGTTATTATTAATGTTTATATAAAAAATATTGTGAACGTTCAAAATTATTGAAGATATTTGACGTGCTTGTTTTTATCTTTAGTAAAGACCAATATATTTTCTAAATTAAAAACAAAAATTTGTTTGGTCTTGGAATATCTCAGCTTTAACCAAATCAAATTTATAAAAATAATAATAATAATACAATATATTGCAATTTTATCAATTTACGTAATAAGTGAAAGCATAATAATACGAAACTGTAACCTAGTTCAGTGTACTGTAGTCTATACGACCGCTATCAGTAGCCAATAAATTTCCATACTATATGCCAAGGTAAGGCCCATAAGCTTAAGAATCCAACAGAACACGCTTTAACCCACTGAAGTGGTTTTATTTTGATATGGTGGCAAATACCTTATATTCCTAAAAACAGATAGATCAGATGTTTCCATATTTTGAAAAACTTGCCTAACAGCAAACTAATGTGTCTTATTTTTCCAATTAAAAAGAACTACTACGTAGGAACGGTCATCTTTTGGCAAACAAGTTTGGTGTGATGTGATCAGAAAATTACGTTAGCAAAAACATTACTTATCAACAAAAGAAATTTAAAACTTGCTGATGTTAAGCACCATTAATTGTATCCCAATGGTGAATGGTACCGGTCACCCATCCGACTACTGACCCGAATCAACGTTGCTGTACGTCAGTTCGGGGCCGTAACCGATGCGCTACCACCGGCGTGTGATATATCAAGTATTTAATTATTTAATTAATTGAGTGTTGAAGTTGCGAGTTGATTCACCGCCAATATATATGCAAAACTTTTTGACAAGAAATTAAATCTAAAATTAATCAATTTATATTTCGAATATTCGAGATATGAGGGAAAGGCTAAAGACCGTTCAGTGGAATAATGTTGGATCAATGGAGGAGTTAGAGGATATCATAGTGGAATGCGGAAGTAAAGGAAAGGGGAAAAGGGGAAAAGCGTGTACATGGTTTGATGAAGAATGCCGACATGCAAAAAGAGAAGTGAGGAAGGCAATGAGAAAATGCATACGGGGCGGGGGGTGGAGAGGCAGGTGGCAGCAGCTAGAGCAAAATATCGTAGTATATGTGAAAAGAAGAAAATACAGTTTTTGGAAGAAAAGAGTGAAGAATTAAAAAAGTGTAGAAATGAAGCAGAAATGTGTAATATCCTGAAAAGAGGGGAAATAAAGGGGCAGGTGGGAATACTATTAGAGGAATGGACAAAGAAATGTAAGAGTTTTAGTGGAATACCATAAGGAGGACTTCACGGAGGAGGAAGTGCAAAGAGCGTTTGAGGGGGTCAAACGAGGAAAAGCAGCTGGCTTGGACGGACTGAAAGCTGAAATGTGGAAGGAGATAGAAGAAAAGGGGAAAAAAGGTTTAGGGAGCTTCTAAACGGAATGTGGAGAGGGGAAGACAACATACCGACAGCTTGGAGAGTGACAGTAATGTTCCCGATGCAAAAAGGGGGAGATAGCACCAACATCAACAATTACAGGGGAATATCGTTGATGAGCATTAGATGCAAGATCACGATGACAGCAACGAAGAACCGGCTACAGGAAGAAGTAGAGGGAAGCGAACTGTTGCCGGAGAGTCAGGGGGGTTTATAAGGGGGAGGGGAACTTGGGACCAAACATTTACCCTAGCAAGGATAGCTGAGAGTGTGATAGAAGAGAGAGGTAATATGTATGCAGTACTTGTGGATCTTAAAGCAACGAACGATACAGTTCCGAGGAAGAGTTTGATAGAGAGAGAGGATAGGTAGAGAAGCGTTCGACAACACAACCTTCAACTCCATAGCAACAGCAATGGAGAAAAGAGGAATTAACCCTCAAGTCCGACAATGGGTAAACAAGATGCTCAGAAGCTCGGACTACCCTATATGGAAAAACAGCAGAAGCTTCAGTCGCTTGCGGGTGCCCGCAGGGAGGTGTTCTCTCGCCGCTCCTATGGTACCTCGTCATGGACGACCTTCTGCTGCTACTCGAAAGCCAGGGCATGTATGCACTAGGGTATGCAGAAGATCTGACCATTCTAGTAAGCGGTAAGTTTGGGACTACTGTATCAAATTTGATGCAGAAGGCACTAAATACCGTAGAAAGATGGTCCAGGAATGACCTGGACCTGGTTAACTGTAAACTCGGTCAAAACAGCGATCGTCCCTTTTACTAGACGACGAAAAACCAATGACATAAAATCACTACGCATGTATTAAAAATCAAGTATAATATTTAGAGGTCATACTTGATACCAGATTGAACTTCAACTTCCACCTAGAGAGCATCAGCAAAAAGGCAATGAGAGGACGTTTTGCGACGCACATGGGGACTGAGACCCAGTATGACCAAATGGCTATACACTATGGTCATAAGACCTATATTGACATACGCGGCGCTCGTTTGGGGAGAAAAGACCCAAACCAAAAGTGCAGCAGTAAAACTCGAAAGAGTGCAAAGACAGGCGTGTCTGCTGATCACTGGGGCAATGAGGACAATGCCCACGGCAGCCATAGAACACATATTATCGCTACCACCACTACATCTATTTGTAATGATGGAAGCTAGACATGCAGCCTATAGGATGCACATAAATGGACACACTTTAAATATGGGGCCATCAAGCCCGGCATTATTTAAAGTACTACAAGAAGAAGAGACACTAAAAATGAGGTCCGATTTCACCAAAATCGTACACCCATCCCGCAGATTTAAAACGATCATACCACAGCGGAGTGAATGGATAAATGGAACATACCCGGGAACGAGTAAAGCCATCTGGTACACAGACGGGGCCAAAAATACTAAAGAAACCGGGGCTGGTATCTATAGAGGCTGCAACTGGAGCAAACAATTCGCGATTGCTCTGGGGAAGCATGCCTCTATCTTCCAGGCCGAAATAGCCGCCATTGATTGGTGTGCTCATCACGTAATGGAGTCGGGACTTAACAAAGGACCAATTACCATTATGACAAATAGCCAGGCAGCCATAAAAGCACTAGCCTCGCCGATAGTGCAGTCCAGGTTGGTCATGACTTGCATAAACAGCCTGGACGCACTGGCGACAACAAAAGAAACACAATTAGTATGGATACCCAAGGACCAAAAAATTATTGGACACTTGGGGGGCGACTTGCTGGCTAAACAAGGAGCAGCAGGTGAATTCATAGGACCTAAACCCGCTTTCGGTATACCCCATGAAACCGGAAAGGAAATAATCCGACGCAAGTTAGCAGAGGAGCGCAAAAAGGCATGACAAAACCAAAATGGAATGAGGCATACTAGACTCTTCCTAGATGGTCCGGTAACTGACAGCATGCTGAAGCTGGCTAGACTGAGTAGATTGAAACTAAGAAAAATCCCAGGACCAATCACTGGGCACTGTGACCTGAACAAGCACAAAAATAGGATGGACATTGAGAAAAGCTCCCTATGTCGTGGGTGTCTGGAAGAAGAGGAAACTCCCCAACACCGACTGTGCACTTGCGAAGCATACAAACAAAAACGAAAGGCGAAACTCGGGAAGCCCATGCTTCCTGTAGAATAGCTAAGGAATATCCCCTGGCAGAAAATCCTGGACTTCTTAGAAGATATAGCAGTTCAAAAGGAGTAAAACAGCCAGAGACCCACAAAAGGACCACGGAGACCGCAGTGCAGGGATGCTAAGGGACACGTGAGGATAAAAAATTATTTAACCTGAACACAAGCGAGTTAGAATAAGTACTCAGAAAAGGGCAGGCGGATGGGGTAGTGATTGGAAGAAGCAAAGTGTGGATGTTAGCATATGCGTATGACATAGTATTAATGGCGAGAGATTGGGAAGGGATGAAAGATATGCTGAAGAGTATTTAAGTATTTGGGTTTCATTTTTAAAAGTGCGGGCGGATACGTGGAACATATAAAGTGGGTGCAAGCGTGGAGTATCGTGTGGAAGAAGTGGGGAAAATGGATGGCGAATAATTTCAGAGTGGCATGTAAACTGTGGGATGCGTGTGTGGGGCCGATTTTAATGTATGGGGTGGAAGTATGGGGGACAAGTGGGTATGAATGCTTAGAGAGAAAGTAGTTGTAATTTCTGAAACGTATGCTGGGGGTTGAAAAGTCGACACCCCGGTACATACTGTTTCAGGAAACCAACAGAATGAGTCTGCAGATTGAGGCATTGAAGAGAGTGGCGAGTTATGAGATGAAAGTGTGTGAATTAGAGAAGGAAAGACTGGTGAAAGAGGTATGGATGACGTACGTAGGAATGGGGAAATGTAAGTGGAGAGTAGGTCGAAGGAAAATGTATGAAAGGGTAGGGGTGTAAATGTAAATGTATATTTATTTGTGTTTGCAACTAAAAGTTTTACACACGTCAAAAAATAAGCCTACATAACAATCATAGTATTTATAATTATCTTAAAATTAACACAAAATAGAAAATACAAAGCATCAAGGAGCAATGTTATTCAGGGAATGCGATTGAACCAACACGAAACACGCTTTGATGTATAGATAAAAGACTTAATTAACTAATTTAAAATAATATAAATAATAAAAATTTAAAATATTACAATGATAAATAACTAAACCATTAAAATTGATGTAAAAATAAAACGACAGATTAAAAACAAAGTTATATAAATTTAAAAATTGGACGGACTCTAAACATATTAAAATGTAGTGTAAGTATTTAAAATTACTCTAACAATACATAACAAGATACATTAAAAATCTAAATTAATTAATAAAAAATATCACAAGTAAGAAAATCATGAATACGATAAAATGCGTTTTCGGCCAAAAATTTAATCATTTTATGTTTAAATATTTTTATTGGTAGTTCTTTTCAATGGGTAGGAAGTTTGTTGAAACATTTTATTGCAAAATAAGTTGTACGTTTGGGATTTATTCAGTCTTATTTTATTTTGGTAAATATTCCCTCTATATCTGGTATTATGTTTATGATGGATATGACTGGAATATTTGGCAGGGTATTTCATTACATATAATACGCATTGTAAAATATAAAGCGATGGCAGTGTAAGAATTTTCAGTTTTTTAAATAGAGGTTTGCAATCTTCTCTATATCTTGCACCTACCAGTATACGGATAGCTCTACGTTGAAGCCTAAATATTCTATGTCTACTAGAGGAGTGACCCCAAACAAGAAGACCATATCTTAATCGAGATTCAATAAGACCATAATATGCGCGTTTTAGAACGTTATCACCGACTTTTCCATACATACTACGAAGGCAATAAATAGCCAATGTTTTGGCTAGGTGATTACCATGCTGTTCCCAATTTAATTTAGAATCAATATGTAGCCCCAGAAAACAGTGGCTTTCGTTTACAGTGCCTTTTTTAAGGGAAAAGGTATTTTGTTTTGTTCTATTATTATTTAGGAGCAACTTATTTTTGGAGCACCTATCAGTAACAACACCCATGGTGATGGTATTTTTCATTCCAATCTCCTCATTTGTTTTCCCTTTATCAATAAAAGTGGAGTTATCTGCAAACAAAACTGATTTTGCTATTCCAGACTGAGATGGAAGATCATTTATAAATATTATAAATAGTAGGGGTCCTAATATAGACCCCTGTGGCACCCCACAATTTACTGGCGACAAATCTGAGAACATATTATTATAATATACCGACTGGTATCGATTACTTAAATATGATTTCATTAGTTTTAATGCGTTTTGATTAAAGTTATATGCTTTCAATTTAGTTACAAGTAAATCGTGTGACACGCAGTCAAAAGCTTTACTTAGATCAATAAATGAGACTGTACTAATTTCCTTCTGTTCAAATATATTAATAATATATTCACTTAATGATATAACAGCATCTGTTGTTGACATATTGTTCCTAAACCCGAATTGACTATCTGAGAACAAATTATTTCGCTCAAAGTATTGAATGATCTGATTTTTCATTATTTTTTCAATTACTTTTGATAGGATAGGTAATATCGAAATAGGTCTGTAATTATTAATTTCCCCTTTATCTTCATGTTTAAAAACTGGTATTACTTTTGCTAATTTAAGAATATCCGGAAATGTTGCTGTTCTTAAACATTCATTTATTAATTTTGTAAGAGGGAGAACCAAATGATCGGTGATGCATTTTAGGTGTTCAACTGATAATTCAAATATATCAACACACTTACTATTTTTAAGTTCTCTTATGGCATCTCTAACAATTATAGGAGTCGTTTCAGTAAACGCAAAATTTAGAGAAGACTGAATATTTATACTTAGACTAGGAGGTATATCTGGTAAGACGCTTATTATGTTTTCAGCTATGTTTATAAAAAAATCGTTGAATTTATTGCATGATATATTACATTTGTTTTTATTTTTATTTTTAATGTGGCTTCTTGCATAATTAATTAATTACCACATGGCCTTTGATTTATTTACAGCATTTTTTATAAATTCTTCGTTAGCTAAACTCTGATTTTCTTTAATAAGCTTTCTGTAGGTAACACGTAAATTACTTTTTGTGCTTTTTAAATGACTAGAAGGATACTTTTTGTAGTACTCATTTATGAAATGTAATCCTTCTCTCATTTTTCTGTCGTCATTCGTAAACCATTTTATATTTTTTAATTGTTTCCTAATTGTTTTACGAGGGAAACATAAGTGTCGGAGTGTGAAGTGAAGGAATGGTTAGAGCGTGGAGTGAATGTGGCGGCCTGGATGAAAGAGAAGGGGAAGGAAGTGGAAATTCAGGAAAGGCAGGGGTGTATTGCAAGAAGTGCGTATAATGATCATCTTGACGAGAGCAAGATGTGGGTCAGGCGAGAGAGGCAGGAAGGGCTGGATGGGAGAAAAGTATATTAGATGTGTGTTATGTGGGAGTGGAAAGGATACGTGGGGAAATTTAGCAGATGAGTGTGAGGGAGTGTGTGAGGAATGGGTGGGAAGCAAGAAAAAGTGAATGAATTGATGAGAGAGGATGGGGCCGGAGTAGATATTCTGATGAGATTGAAGTGGGAGAAAGAAGTTAGAAGGGAGTAAAAGCAAGAAAGTGTATAGTATTATATTTGAATATTTGTATGCTAATAAAGGTCTTTTTTTATATTTCGAACACATTATCAATAGTTAACTGAGTAAAAAAATACTATAAGAGACTTAAAATTCTAAGAGCAATAAGCATAAATTACTATGTAAAGGTTAGTCGTTTCTGGGAGGAATGCTACATGGGTTGGGAATTAAATCTATCAAAGAATTATTAAAAGAGCTAAGATGAATGTTGAGTAGATTATATTGTTTTTTTTATTTCTATTTTCTCTAGCATATTAGCATATGTAAGTTGCAGTAGTTGGATTGATTTAATAATTTTTTTTTTTAATATTTTATTTGTATCCAATTTCCAAAATATGATGCTGTCACAAAATACGAGACTTTGAATTCAACCTCATATGTAAAATAAACCACCCATTAAATTATAACCAACAAACGACAAAAATGATAAAGGTTTTCTTTGACATTTCTTTGGTTTTGCTTGATATATATATATATATATATATATATATATATATATATATATATCTTATCACAGTTTAAACATTATAAAGACTCAACGACAGAGTTAAGTAGTTTATGTTGATGACTGTTGATTGAATATATTACCTAAGAGTTTTGTGTTCAAAATTGTATTTATATCTTGGTTGGGGTCAGGTATGTGGATCGACTTGAGATATGTATCACAAAATTTTGGGTTGATAACAAAGATTCTTACTTCGCTTATCATAATAAATAAATAAGCAGTTTTCATTTAATTCATCATAATAACATATTCATGTTTATCTGATGAGTTTGAAATGGGTTTTAATGTTGTAGTTGATGTATATAATATTTTGTCATATATTTCTTGATTTGCTTTTCTACCGTTTGTTAGTCATAATTAAATGAGTTGGCTATTTTATGTAAGTATGAGATTGAATTCAAACAATCAGTTTTCTTTAGTTATTGGAAGATTGATAGCTCTGCATTTCATACTGTTAAATGCAGAAAGTTTATACGTAAATAAAGAATATTAATCTGAATGAATATAGATGAACGTATGGGTTTATTTCCTGTAGATATTAAATTCGAAATTCATATTCTTTCTAATAATTAAAAAATCAAAACCTCGATCGTATACTTAATACTAGGATAAAAATTGTCGTGTTGAGTTATAAAATTTGTCTGCTCAAAATTTCTGAAAATTGTTTAATTCAGTTTTAACTATATTTTCTAATTGGTTTATAAAATGTATGGTGTTTACTTCTTTACTTACTTTTTAATTCATTTGTGTATATTTGTTAACGATAGTAGGTAAATTTCCGTAATCAACACATGGTGTTCAAAATGAACATTTAGCGTTGAAATAAAATAGTAAGCTTTACCAGGAATCAATAGTCAATAATTTCAATTAATGTTGTTCTTCTACTCCCAAAGAACAATACTATTTTTACTCTCGTGGTATAACGAGGAGGATTCCAAAAGGTACCACTGTTACCTTCTTCTAATATTAATGGATGCTGGTTCCAGAATTTTGAAAATTTGATTGCTTTAAGAAATGTGTTTTAAGCTTAACAGTTTAAACATCTACTAGCAGTAATAATAAATAATCGTAATTATTTATTGTACAGTGGAGTTAATAGCTTTAGTAAAATTCTTAATAGTGTTCAACTTTACTGCACAATAGTTGTTGAAGCTGTATAGACGTATAGTTATAGGAGGCAGTTAAACTAAAATTAGTGTAAATAAAATATTTTTGTTGATATGACACTATATATTTACCAGTGACTCGAGTTTCCTTCAAGAGCTAATCATTTTCAAACTTAAAATAATTAGCTCTTGGTCAAAACTCGAGTCCCTGGTAAAAATATAGTGTTTTATTTAAATATTCAAGATGTATCACGAAGTGAACGCCTCAACCATTAATAAATTAAATATTTTCTGGTATGTCACACAAAGTTCCGAAACACTTTGAGATTCTAAAAGACCATTAAATGCATCGATTTTAAACTTTTAAAAATCAATTGAAAATAATAAAGTAACATGAATAATATACGATATTATTAATGAACGAATAGAGGGTATGAATGTCAACAGCTCGAGCAACTGTTTAATATTTTTCGCACTCATCGATTCCCCATGCGTAGCACTGTGTTGATTTGCTAATTGGCGTTCTTGTTCCCTCGACATAGAAACTTTGTTAGGCGTCGAAGGCGAAACAGCAATGACAATAAGCTAAGTGGTCGGTAGGTGTGAAGAGCAGCATGCAAATCGGACAGGCCATTATTGTCGCGCACGGGTAAAGTGTTCCGCAAATTTGTCCCGCAAAACTAAACCCTCAGGGGCGTTTTAACACTAATGTGTTACCAGGTTTAATATTTAGATTATGTACACCAATTAGTGCAAACGCCTTTAAAGTACATCTACGACTGGCACAAGGGGGCACTAGACTATTAAAAGTAAATTATTATTACGAAATATAATCGTAATTATTTAAACCATAATTGCAACCATTACAAACGACCAAATGCTATTTATTAAGATTAGAATATACTAACAAAAATAATTGTATTTATATTAAATTGTATCATTTTCGAATTATTTTGAACTTTTAACAACCTCAAATTGACATTTTCTTTTAAATTTAAACCGACGATTTCTCCAATTATTTAATTATAATACTTTAGTTAATTATGCATTATGTCCGTAAATATCTATTTTAATGACCCCTGAGCATTTTCCATCATTTTTAAATGTGATGAACTCAAAAACCTCTAAGGATTTTGAGGTGAATATTTTAACATAATGATGCATACATGCAATCTGATGTATCGGAAATTAGTGTTTACTTTAGCCGTTTTTTAATAAAATTAAAAAGAATTCAAACTATTACAACAAAGCTTTGATAAATATGCTGTATTTTAATTTGAGAAAAAAATTTAATTAAATATTTCTACCTTTCTTTCGTGCTCCATCAAAACATCTCACAGTTATATAAAATGTATGTATAGAATACTTGTAGAAAATAATAAAATGAGTAAAGTATAAAGAATTGGGCGCAATATTTCAGAGGAATGTGCGGCGAAAGTAATATAATGGCCAAATAATTTTTAATCAAGTCCGTATATATATGACATTTATTACGTTCTATATAAAAAAGAAACATAAACCAAATAAAAATATTACTAACTCTTTAATATATACCATTGTTTGGGCATTTAAACACAAACGATATGTTGCATTGCATTATTGTACCATTCGAAACGCTTTTGCCGTAAAACAAAGAAAACAAATAACGCATACAAAATGCATTGCACGACAATGCGAATTATACTGCAACGATGCAATCGATTTTTGGATTTAACGACTCGCTATTGTTTCTCTCTTTCGATTTACTTGGTAATAGGAATTACACAACAAAATATAGAAAGGAGATTCCTATTTAAAAAAGTATCTGATGAACAATAAATTTCATTAACGAGATAACTTCCTTATCTGAAAGTGTTTTTTTTTTTTGCAGTTAATTTATAATTAAAACATTGTTAGTCGATATTATTAATAAAAATATTTAAAAGTAGAAGAATTAACTCTTTTGAACGGCTCAATATATTATTTGAAAGCAAATGTTTTGGAAATTAATTAAATGAATATTTATCTTGTATTTAATTTCTATAACATATTTTAATGTCTATTATAAAAATGCAATGAAAATAAATGTTTTGAATCTACGTGTCCATGGATTCATTAAATTGATATGTCATAAATGCATTTTAAAGAGCAAAAACTACGAAGAAAATATTTGGAAATTCCTTTTTTGTAAAAGGCATTTGCAGTTCGCATAATCCAATTGATAAGGTTATACATCCAATATTTATTTTAGTAAAACGACAATCAAAATAATGGTTTGCATCTCGATTAAGGACAACGCGGTATATTGAAAGAAAGTTTTGGAACCAATTAGCACTCTGAATAAACCAATTAATTAATTTAAACGAGAAATATTCTTTAGGCCAACGATTTATTATTCAACACAGTCAACATTCAACTATAACTAAATTCCGTATTGCGGTTACCCAACGAAAATTGCATTAATTTAAAAAAATCTACTTTATACCATATTTTTTATTAATTGAGTTACTTGAAGATGATAATAACTTGATTAAAACACTTAGAAACGTTTCTACGCTATTTTATTTGAAATCAAATGTACATTTCGGGCACAAATAACAAAAATAAATTTAACACTTATACAGTGTGGAAAAGCCAAATAGAATAAATTCATTATTTCGGTTATATATTTATAGAGAATTCCGTAACACGTCAAATTTGAATTATAATTTGACATTTCATATTTCATTTCAAAACAGGGTTATTCTTTTGAAATTTTGAATAACATAAATGTGGCTAAATTTCACCAATAACGCGCAGTATTTCCTCTTTACGATGTTCATCTGTTTCAGGCTTATTCGCATACACCTTTTCCTTCACATAACCCCAAAGAAAAGTCCATCGGATGAAATGACTCTGCAGTAACAACATTGTTTCACGTGTAGTGTGGCAGGTCGCCCCGTCTTGTTGGAAAAACATGTCCTCCACATCAATCACATCCAATTCGAGCCACAAATTTCCGTTAAGATTTCCTTATATCGCAAACCATTAACAGTTAGCGCATTTCCAGCCGCATTTTCAAATAAATACGGCCCAATCATTCCGCCAGCCCAAAATACGCACCAAACAGTTACTCGTTGTGGATGCATTGGCTTTTCGAGTATCACTCGAAGATTTTCAGCACCCCAAATTAGACAGTTTTGCTTATTTACGTATCCGTCAAGTTGAAAAAGTGCCTCATCTGAAAAAATGATATTCTACGAATAATCCTCATTAATTTCATGATGATCAGCAAATCCACCGCGCTGCTCATGGTCCCTTGGCTTGATTTCTTGTACCAATTAATCCTTAAAGGCATGCAAATGCAGATCTTTTACCAAAATTCGTTGCATAGTGCTTCTGGAAATGTTTAATCCTTGACCACGATGCCGAATAGAAGTTCCTGGATTCTCAGCCACAGATTCCCTTACTGTGACTATATTTTCGAGTGACCTCACTGCCTTTTTATTTAGCACAGTATTGCGACCGAAAACTTGACGTAGTTGGCGCAAACTTTCACAAAAAAATATAAATTTGACCCATAAAAAAAGGATTTAAAAAAAAGATGTGCTATTATGATTAAATTAAAGCGGTACCTTATATTGTTCCGTTATTGATAGTTTTTGAAGATTTCTAATCAATAATTGGGTTATCATAATAGTAGAACACGTGAAAACTGAGAAAACTCAAGTTATAATAAAATAAAACCAAAACAAAATTAATTAGAAATTAATATCCACCAAAAAAGAGAAAAACTTACTCTATCTAAAAATGAAGAAGATATAAAGAAATCACATGTGAAGCGGATCAAAAAAATCTATAAAAACAACACTAAAGCAAAAAAAGAGGAAAACCAGATAGTAGCCAAAAGATAAAAAAGAGCATAAATGGACTACTTACATAAAAACAGAAAAAAAACTATAGAAGACTTGAAATGAGAAACAAAAACACAAAACCAATATAAAAATGATAATGAAATTCAACAAAAATCCAAAACATGTTTCACAGCACAACTGAACAACAAAAAAATATAAAATGAAAGATAGAAAAGTAAAAATATTATTTTGTAAGACAACAGAAAAATGTGAAAAATAGCAATCGAGAATACAAAACCAAAAGGAGCTACCGACCTAAATGAAATAATAAAGAAAATCAAGACACCCGAGGAATGAGACAAAGGAAATAAATACCTATACAAAATATTTGACAAATATATTTCTTCGCCTGAAGAAGCTACAGTGTAGCAAAATAAAGTGTTTGCTATTATTATTATATTAAATAATAATGGATTTTCAAGATGGCAAATAAGCTATAAAGCACTCAAAAGTACACCAGAAGAAATCTTTACGAGGATAATGGAGACAAAAACAAAAGAAGAACTCTTTACCGTATTGAAAAATACAGGACAATTACATTTTATCTCTAAGTAAAATAATTCTATATATTTAATTAATTGCTCACTTAACTTGTGAAGGAACATTTTTGAAATATCTTAGAAATTAAAAACGAGTTTTAATTTCTAATCAAAATAAAATAATTCATTGCAAATAGGAAGATATTCATTGATACCTGATAATCTGCTTAAAAACTTTTGAAATAACATTGTATTTACACGCAATCTCTGTCACCAGTCATTATTAAGACAAAATAATAAAACATTAAGTGATTTTGTATATCTGCAAAACTCTTTGAATTAGAATAAAGTGGTATCTATATATTTAAACCAGTTAGTTAATTAACTCGCGGATAGGTACGGAGTAGGAAACTATTGTTACACATTGTTTTCTAGTATCAAAATTTACAAGCTTTTTCTATCCCTACCCCTTGGCAACCCTCTAGGCAAGCGTGGCGCAATACCTCAACATATAAACCTTAAACCAAAACTACCACATGTGAGAATCTCACACTGAATATTTAGGCAGCTCCAAAAGATTCTGGAAGGAGCAAAATTCCTCTATATTGCCACGTATATCAAGAACTGCAAACCATCTCGTAGTTCAAAGAAGAACTTAAAATGAAATTGGAGATAATTGGAATTTGTGAATCTAGATTAACTAGAGCAAAATGCATCACTTTCAGTCAGCCACACTCTTTATCAGAATAATGCAAACAAAAAATACTATAATTTTTGAATCTAGCATTCCTAATAAATAAAAACTATATGATATCCAACATAGAAACTTACATTACATTTAACTTAAATAAAAGATGCAGTTTATAGATTGTGCTTGCCTATGCACTAATGAGTAAACCAAATTAAGAAAAGAGTGATTTTTTTAAAAACAACGCCAAACTACCTGTGACGGTAAAGACAAAGATTGTAGTTCCTTTGTCGCATAGAAGAAACAATAAAGGATAATTGTAAAATATTGAGGGATAACAAAAATAACGAAAATACGGGACAAAACTAAAATGACATAAAGTTTTCTTTACTACCCTAAACATCACTAATGATGAATCCGAAAATCATCTTGAAAGTCATAAATCAATAATTCTGTTTCTAGATTTTCAGAAAGGTTTTGATCCGGTTTGGCATACTGTCCTTCTTTATAAATGCTTCCTGTTATATCAAACGCCACTTAATAATCCTTACATACAATTAACTTTCAACAGATCCAATCAAGTTAGCATCAAACACTTTCCGACCCATTTCCAATCCACCAAGGGGTGCCTCGGGGCATTACCACCCCTTATTTACAACATTTTCTACCATGATATATATAATCCCAATCCTACATACTTTGATCCCTTAAACTACTCCCTTCTCTTCGCTGATGATATCGGCCCTTATCGTCCATGCTCCAATTCTCCAGGTTGCACAACATTCCCTTCAAAAATCATTCAATGCGATCCAATCCTGGAGCTCGAAATAGCACATAAAAGTCAACCCTTCCAAATCCAAACTCCTAATTCCGCATTATAAAATTACACCACACTCCCCCTTCATTAACATAAATAATATCATAATTTACACTTCCTACTCCTGTAAATATTTAGGCATCCTGTTTGACTCCCAACTCTCCTTCAAAGCCTATGCATAAGCTATAAATGTCAAGGTTAAATCTAGAGCTTGACATTTTCGTGCATTGACTTATAAAAAACAAGGAATTTCTACTAAAACAGAAGTTATAATCTATAAATCCATATGTCGACCTCTGATAAACTACGGTGCAATCCTATTCTACCAAATCCGTCACTCCACCCTCCATCACTTTTATGTCGCCGAAAGGTCAGCCCTATGAACCCTCACCAAATTTAGACACCCAATAAACCCTTCAAATGAGCTCCTTTATGAATACACCCAGGTTACCCCTACCTCCTAACATATACATATACTAAGTCGTAAATTTGTCAACATTCCTTTTAATGTAGCTCTTTTTAATAAATATTGCATTCCCCGAAATCCCAATACCCCACCTAAATTTAAACACCCTTTAGTCACCCTACATCAATTCATTAGATCGAATCATCCAGACAGTTAAGCTAGATAGCAAAGTTATTTATTTTTTATACATAATTAGAGTCAAGACAGGGCAAAAAGACCGATGGTCGATAGCCCAAGCGAACAGACTAACCCATTATATACCATTTGTGAATATTTTTAATTGTATATGTATTTATATGTTCGATGAATCCGAAGATCTTCTAAAAATAGAGGACGAATAAACACAGCATATGAAACAGATAAAGAACAACAGTTGTCCAGGAGAAGGTCAAGTTAATATAGAAATAAAATTGGGAGAAGCTGTGTGGAAAGCATACCACTTAACTCAGAGATAATACAGTAACTTAAAATCTGATAGAATTTATATAAACCATTTACAAAAAAGAAACTTATTTTAAGGAGTGGATGAATGCAGGTTAAAAAAGACACTTTATAGATTAAATACATTTAAAATAATTATTATTTTGATTGTACCTATTTTGTTACTTTTACTTTTCGCTAGTAACAATGCAGAGAAGTTTTTGCTTCCATAATTGTGAATTTTTTGCGGATATCTATCCTAGATTTAAAAATATCTACCGCTACTCCTATCCTTAATATCTTTAATTGATCAGCAGTACTCCTTTATTTTTCAAAATAACATTAAATTAAACAATTTATATGATGACAAAGCTTAAATCAAAACAAATAAGATATTGAATTGACGAGGCGGATACATGATGAAACTCCATAACAAATTGAAATAAAATAACACAGTTGGGAGGGTTTCACATTTATTGTTGAACACTGCAACATGTTTCGCCACACAGTGGCTTCATCAGGCAGATGAGACATGTTGCAGTGTTTAACAATAAATGTGAAACCCTCCCAACGGTGTTGTTTTATTTCAAAACAAATAATCTGAACTATATAATTCAAATGGATATCATTTTTTATAAACTTGGGAAGGTGATTCCGAGTGATAATTTCTGATTTTTTTTTTCTAGTAGAACTTGAAGTATTATTCTTGATACCCATTGTATCTTTGGTATATATACTGACTTACAAAAAAATGTTACACCAAGAATTGGTTGAATGATTTTATTGAAATTATCACAAAACGTCTTTTTCATGAAACAAAATGTTGATTAAAATTTGTATAAAATCTAGCCAGTAGTTTCTTGTTTTTTTTGTTTTTTCCTTTGCACTTAGTAACAATAAATTTGAAGAAATAAACTAGTTATTCGGTATATATCTTTCAGTTTTGCAAATTGTTGGTTCACGATTTCCTTCTGAACTTGAGAACAATGCCAAGAGTACTTTAACATTAAATTTTTTTTCAATTAACCGATTTTGAACGTTGCCATATTATTGACATAAGAGAGGTCGGACAACCCTCCAAATGTACCCAATAAGGGGTTTAGCAATGTCGCCCTGAAGCCTGATGGTTAGAAGAGACAGATTTTCAACAACTCGAACAATTGACAATGTTTATATGAGAGGTGTAGTACCAATGTCATATGCTTATTGCCGAACAAAGTCTTATGAGCTGCGTTCATATCTTCAATTTTATGTTTTCCTCTTACACCACTTCACCATCTGCACAAGATAGAATGGAGCAACGAAGGAGCAGCATTGCATCAAATTGTGTTTTTGATTGTGGGCCCACGATTATCCTATGAGAGTTTGACGGATACATCGAGAACGTGCAATATGTTCTGGTAGCAGATCACACGTGCGTGGTTTTCATTGACGGCAACTGGTTACATTGCCAATGTGATGTTCTATCAGTTGCGGCGCTTCCATATCCTGCAGGATAATACGGATCCGCATTCAGCAAGGGCTAGAAAATGTTTTCTTTTGGAAGAAGCTAACATTGCCGTCTTCCCATCGCCTGCTAGATCGCCTAATTTGTCGCCAAGTAAACATATACGGGATGTGATCGGTACGCGACTATGTAATTTACCAAACCCTCCATACGATCTTCAGCTACGAATTCAAGAAGCTTGGGATGATATACAACAGGCAGCTATAGATCACTTGATTGATAGCATGTCAAACCGTCTAAATGCGTGTATTACAAATCGTAGTGAAGCAACTCATTATTTCATGAAAATAGACGTTTTATGAAAATTTCAATAAAATCGTTCAACAAATTGTTGCAATTTTATGGAAGTCAGTATACATGCATTTAAGCTTTGCATGATACTTTACTTGAACATTTTGAACTAGCATAATACCATCAAATTGAATTGATTATTTTATATAAAACTGTATAGTTTCTATAATTTATAATAATCTAGATGCATGAATGAATAAAATAAGATTTAGAAACATATATACATATTTATGCAATGTTGGGAAGAGTTAACAGTGTGATTCAGTAGATGCATTAAAATAATCTCACTGGTGATTTATGTTGCGGTTTTATTTTCCAGAATGGGTGCGTTTTGCTCCTTCGGCATTCGTTTTTCTTCCTCCCACTCCCACCGGCTATTTCGGCGTGGCTGTTGTTTTTTTTGTATGTGTTTATGTTTATGGGTACGTGTGTATAAATATAAAATAATGTTGATCCTGCGGACTGGTGTATTAGTATTGCGAGTGCCGCTGCTTCAACCAACTGTATAGTCAACCGAGCCCGCCAGTCCCCACCTGGTCACCTGGTGGAGTGCAAAAGAGAGGTCGTTGCGCCTACGAAGAAGCTACTCACCAGCTCATTCGCTATTCTTGCCGTGCATAGGCACCAACGCAAAAACACATACAGGTAAGTCGAAATTCCATGATCTTTTAATTGTTTTAAATTTAAAAAATACTTATGTTAATTGATTATCATTCAGTACTACATATATTATTAAATATTATAGCTAAATGACACATATTTACATATTTATATATTCATACGAAGGAAAATGGTTTAAGGTTTGTATTAATTGCAACTTCTCTCATTTTTTATCTTTGAATCATTCTTAAAGAGGGTGTCTGTAGCTATTATTAGATTGCTAATAATAACTACAGACATCAACTTAAGATTTTATTATTATTTTCATCTTATAATGTTTAATAAAAAATAAACTATAAAAAACCTTATTTGACAAACGTTTTCTTTTGTAAATAACACTTAAATGAAATAAGAATCGCTGATTTAATCAACATTTAGGATGGTTATCTGCAAAAAGACGTAAATATTCTCGTTATAATTACATTTTAAATTCATTGTAGTTTATATTCAAATAGTTGACACATTAGAAAATTTAAGTTCGATTTTAAATTATCATATATTTAATGGCGAAATATTTCTTTAAATGCATGATATTGAATTCAAAGCAAATATAATTCATAGATAGCAAAATATTATTCATATAATTTAAGTAGTAAATAATAAATTTTTTAAGATAATAATAATATTATTTTATTTATTAGCGAAATATATATTTCACTAATTTTTTAAGATAATAATAATATTATTTTATTTATTAGCGAAATATATATTTCACTAAATTTGCTTATTAGCTGCTATTGGTAAAGCCTTAAATATAATAAATTTTTATTCTCGATTTTAATCAATATAACTACGTTGATTAAAAATTATTATTATTAATAATAATAACCTTTCGGCGTAGACGCAAAAATAATACACCTATAAGGTATTACTATCAAAAATATCACACAAAATCCTTGATGCAAACTAGAGATTGTTAATGGACTATTGCAGTTTATATGCTGATGTTGAAATTCATAATGCACTAATTTCGCAATATCAGTTTTATTATCCGCAACTATTTAACTATCTCTATCATTATATTCGCTTTTAATTCGGACTTTACTAATTGATCTGCATGAATAACTAAGCTAAATGGTCAGTCTATAGCCTTTCTGTGGCTATTAAATAATTTTATAAAATAAAATCTTAGAAAAATCTCGCCCACACAAAAATATTGAGAAACCATGTTTTTGGGTTTTTCTATATTTACGGATACTCAGGATTATAAAACTCAACAGTAAAACTCCTTTTCATTGTCATGATAAGATCCAAAATAAATACAAACCCATATATGGCTGTTATTCACAGGGAAATAATAATTCAAGGAAAAATATTGCAACTAATTACTTATTTATTCACAATAAAAATAGTTGGAACCGATACTACATGGTAATTAATAATAAACACTAAACTTAAATATCTACTAGGTTTTAACTTTTTACTGGTAAAAACAGATCAAATCTTTTAGTTTAGAGTTTAATTATTAATATATTTTTGTTTTTTTATAGCTACCTGTAGCAGAAGCTTTTTCCTTTTTATTTTCAAAATTACACTAATAATATGTATTTGTGTTGAAAATATAATTATTGAGCGCTTTAATTGTATAAAATTGTTCGCAAGACAGCATCGTACAGCAGGTTTACATTGAAACCTGTTATAATTATAAACACACATATTTCCAGTATATCTGCAAACAACTTAATAAGAAGGTAATTGAATATGAACACTTATTAATCTTACTGGATGTTTTGTTTTTTTTTTTTAATCAAAGGAACGTTTTAAGTCTAATAAGTATTATTTGAAAAAAATATATAACATAACATTTCTGAAGCAATATTTACTAAACTAAATCTAAACTCATCATAATACTTTCCCTATATTTTTCTCGAAAACTATTAGGTTTACGCAAAAAAGCTATTCTTAATAATTTGCTCAATTTTGAATTTTTTACAATTACTTTAACATTTAACTCCAATAATTTATTAGCAATAGACAAATAATGTCAAAATTATTAACTTAAGAACTTTATGAAAAAAAAAGTTTTAATAAAACTTGATCAGTTTTTCATTCTCTTTAACTTTTGTTTGAACAGTTATGTCTTATTTTTCAAAATTTCTTAAATTTTAAAATTTGTTTTGAATAAGTCTATTAAATGTTGCAATAATATTATGTTTATTTACGTTTTACAACTTTTAATTAAAACCTTCGCTTTTGTTTTACTGATTGGGGAGTGGGTTAGAGGCCACCCACCCACCCTACATAAACATATTATCTTTAATTACTGATCGCCTCCCCGTCTGCAATAACTAAAATTAACAAAGTAACATTTTTGAGTGTGTAAATTAATAAAAATGATATACATGATTCGTGGAAAGGCTTTAAATCAACCTTAAATAAGATTAGCTGTAGAAAGTCATTTATATTTAAACTTAGATTTGGATTATGCTATATTTTTTGTTACTTACAAAGTTTTATTGTTTTGTAAGCAGCAAAATCATCAACAATTAGTATTTAAAGTTAATATGTATATGTAGGGTGGGTGGGAGGCCTCTAACTCACTCTCCAATCAGTTAAACATTAGCGAGGGTTTTAATTAAAAGTTGTAAGACGAAAATAATCATAACATTATTGCAAAATTGAATAGATTTATCAAAAAAAAAAATCCAATAATGTTTGATGTTTTACTGATTGGAGGGTGGGATAGAGGCCACCCACCCACCCTACATATACATATAAAATTTAAGTCCTTCTCGTCTCGCTGTATCCAATGAAATTAATTACAAAAAGTTTTAAATAAAAAAGGAATTAAAATGGTAAAATTTTTGAGTGAGTAAATTAGTAAAAATTTGATGCATGGTGAGTGGGCAAACTTCTTTAAATCTAAATTAGATAATATTAGTTGTAGAAAGTCATTTATATTTATACTTACATTTTGAATTTGTTTCATTTTTTATCACAAAGAGTTTTTTTAGTAGCAAAATTATCAACAATTAGCAATTCAAGTTATCATGTATATGTAGGGTGGATGGGTAACCTCTATTTCACCCTCCAATTAGTAAAACATAATCAGGGGTTTTAGTTATAAATTGTAAAATGCAAACCAACTCAAAATAATTGCATTTTTTAATTGATGTATTCATACAAATATTTAAAATAATTTTTTGATGGTGTTTTACTGACTGGAGGATGGGATAGAGCGGAAATACCACTTGTATTTAAAGTTATTATTTATATGTAGGGTGGGTGGGTGACCTCTAACTCACCCTCCTAACAGTAAAACATAAGCGAAGGTTTTTATTAAAAATTGTAATATATAAATAAACACAAATTAATTGCAATTTTTTGAGATTTATTCATACAAATTTTTCGAATAATTTTCGACGATGTTTTACTGATTGGAAGGTGTGATAGAGGCCACCCACCTACCCTTCATATACATATAAATTTCAATTACTGATCGTCTTGTAGTTTGGAGTAACATTAATTACAAAACTTATTGAATAAAAAAGAAATTCAAAAGGTAAAATTTTTGAGTGAGTAAATTAATAAAATTTTTATGCATGATGGGTGGGCAGACTCTAAATTTAAATTAGATAAGATTAGCTATAGAAGGTCATTTATATTTAAACAGAAATTTGAATTATGCTTTATTTTTTAATATATACAAGATAGTATTTAAAGTTATTATGTATATGTAGGGTGGGTGGGTGTCCTCTATGCCAGCCTAAAATCAGTAAATCATAAGCGAGGGTTTTAATTAAAAGTTGTAAAATGTAAAGAAATATAAAAATGTTAATGAGGTCATCATAGTATTTTCCTTACATATGGTAGGGGGTGTTTACTCGAGGTGTTTTTTTTGTTTTTTCGCGATATTTTTGAAAATATGAAATTTTTTACAAAACTTTTCAAACAAAAGTTAAAGGGAATAAGAAACTGAACACGTTTTATTGAAACATATTTTTTCATAAAATTTTTAACTTTTGCAAAAAAAAATTGAAAATTTTGACATATTTTGCCAATTTCTAATAAACTATTGGTAGTACATAAAATTTATATAACAAATATTTGTAGAGAATTTAAAGGTGAACAAATTATTAAGAATAACCTTTTTGCGTAAACCTCATAGTTTTTGTTTACATATTTGCATCTCATGTATACTAATATTATTTAATTAATAGTTTTGATTAAATGCATTAACATACAATTGTATTTTTTAAATTTAAGATAACTATATAAAATTTGTTTCTAACTTATTTATTACCTTCATGTTAAAATAATAATTTGGAGTAAAAAAAAAAAAGAAAAAGAAACGATAAAAATGCATACTTTGTTTAGTAAAGAAAATCTTTTAAAAAGTGAAAATGATGGTAGCGACCGTTACTATGTGGTAGTTCATTTTAAAAAGGTAAATGAAAATAATTTTTAAGTTTTAATACCACTATTTATTGTATAATATACACAAACAAAGTTTACAATATATTTTATTCGACCTTTGCAGGTCATTATCAAGTGTTGAATGAAGAAGAAGTTAACACCCTGTATTCTTCTTCATTCAACACTTGATAATGACCTGCAAAGGTCGAAACTATAGTTGTGTCAAAATTGATAATATATTGTAAACTTTGTTTGTGTATATTATACAATAAATAGTGGTATTAAAACTTAAAAATTATTTTCATTTATCTTTTAAAAAAGCACAACAGAAGATAAATTATAATTTTATGAAGACGTTTACTTTGAGGTATATCTTGAATATAGTGATGACTTTGTTTTACAACTTTATTTACAATTACACTTGATGAGAATAGTCATAATCAAACATAACTTTATGTTACTTTAAATTTTGCTGTATTGACAAACAAACTTTTTATAATCCTGTTTACGTAGATATTTTATTCTATTGTTTCTTGGTACACTTAAAAATTAATGTCTATTGGTATATTCTTAGTAAAAATATAACTCTCATTATGTAAATTTAGTATCTTTGTTCTCTGTACTCCATTTTCGACTAAGACATGCCGCAGCATTTCAAGACAACTAGATCTATATAAAAACATGCTTCATAAATATGTATTGGCAAATCTAACATCATTCATGCATTTTCTAAATAATAATTTTTATATAATCAAGTAAATAAATAGAGTACATTTGACGAATAAAGCACCAATAACCTTTCTTCACAATTTTATTTGATTTACCAAATGTACATTTCAAAGTGACCATTATCAATGGATTTGCATTTGTCAACTGGCTAGCGACCATTGGTATTTCCGCCAGATTTTTTGTCCTTGTCATTATTTGAGAGGTCATGATTGGTAACAGTCTTTTTCCTTATCTTAAATTAGTTGGTGATTGAATCATCGTTGATATCATGAAATGAATTCGTGGAGTAATATGGAAGAAAGAAAATTTGCGTTAAAGGTAATGAGAAAAAAAATCGACAAATACAACAATTAGCCTTTTGATGACTTTTTAGAACCGACAAAGGATAAAAACATTTCCAAAACATCCATTTAGACTCAAAATGCAAGAAATTTTACTTTAATTATCAGGTAACCCTATTCTACAAAAATACGATGTTATTGAAGTTTTTCCTGATCATAATGTTATTAAGAGTCTATATCCGAAGTCATAAAAATCCATCACACAATATGGTGATGTCAGTGTGTAGTTATTTCTCACCTATTCACCTCATCTAACTTTTTATTGCCTTACTTATTATAAGACGAATTATTACTAATAAAAAATAAATTTCGAAAATCACGACATTCAGTTTTGTATTTATTCTTTAATATCTTGAAAAAATATATTATTAAATACATACAAAGCCATTCATTTATATTCATTTTAGGAAACACAGGTAAATCATTTCCTTCGATTAATAAGTAAACATTTAGAAAGTGTAAGTTTTAAGGTCCTATATGATTATTATTATATTAACTAATAATAATAAAAGTAGTTAACCGTTCCAGAATTATTTTTATCTCACAACTTCTGTTTGTTTTCTTAGTCCATTGTCCATAGGGATTAAATCAGGACTGCGTGGAGGCCAATTTATAACATCTCTTCTGGAGATCAATTTTATTTGGCATCGTGGGGCTTTGATTCTTGTACCAATTGAATTTTATAGGGGTACAGCTTTAGGTATTTGTGTATAATATGGTGTAATTGGTTTTTCCAATATAGTCGACGCGAGGAACATACCGCACCCACGTTTATCGAGAGTTTTACAAAAATTGTGATTCGGCGACTGGAACAGAGGTTTTCGCCACTTAAATGAGGCGCCAAGCATACCTCTTTTTTGAAAATGGGCGAAGAAATTAGAAGAGACTTCTACTACATTGAAAAAAACAAAATCGGGTTGTGTTAACCAGTTTGTTCGTGACGATCCGAACCTTTCAATTTGGGGAGCCGAAAGCTATAGAAATATAAACTTTCTTTTATGACACCCTGTATAAGAAACTAAGATATAATGTGAATTTGTACCGGTAAATATAGTTTTCAAACATTGGAGTAAATGCTCCACCGTGGCAGAAAAATGGCAACCAATAAATTATTAAATCACAATAATAACAGATGAAAGGCAAAATGCATGCGTTTCATTAGTAATTGTGATTTACTGTTAATGAAAGAGTATCGCACTGTATTTGATATTAATGGAAACAATGAACAATTCAATGAAGCACAATGATTCATGCTCGTGTCATAAGAACTTATTGAATTGAGGTTACTTACTCAATTATTCTGTGTACTTATATTTTGAGGGTTTAGGCCATATTCAAATAATGCTACTATTCTTTTCTACTTTCTTTGCATGAAGTATTGTGATCGTGAAATTTTTTTAAACACCTTATAACATTGAAAAGATAATATAAATTGTAATAACATACAAAGGCATGTTTAGTTGATAAATTATTAATTGACTTTATTTATAACCTATAATTCTGATGATCTTTTTATATTTAAACAAATTTGAGTAAAGCTTATCCACTTAGGGATTAATTAGATAAGAATTTCCAACTTCCAGCACAATATGATTCGATTAAACTATTTTAATGTACATGTTACTGTTTTAATATTAATCCTGCTCAAATACAAGCTAATTAAATATTTTCATGAATGTCAATCTCTAAACTTTTCTTATAATAAAACATATTTTGGGCATATATTACCTATAATTGACTACCTATTATTAGATGCCTTAGGTATGTAAGCAATTTAATGATTCGCTAAGGTACTAGAAAAAAATACAGGAATATAAACTTTTCTTATACCATTATACTTAAATATGTTTAACATTTAACAGGGTAATAATATTATAACTTATAAATATCATCTTAAAAAAGTAGTATTACATATACAACATTAATTTAATAAATCACATCACAGATTACCATAAAGATAAATTAACATTTTGGAATCTATTTTTCTTTCTAACTAACATAATATATAATAACTACGTTTTTTAATAAAGTATTTAAATAATCTTCTTCATTATAAAATAAAGCACTAAAAACCTTTCTTCACACAGTTTATTTGAAATACCAAATATACAGGGTTATTCACGCTATACGGCACGGAATATTGTGGCCAAAATACGCGACTTTCAAAAAGTTTCACTTTGGGGACATATGGGGGTCTATTAGGGCTACTTTTTAAAATTGCTTTCATAATATACAGGGTGTCCCAAAAACCCTAAAAGTATCAAAGTTGTGTTTTTTATAATGAAACACCCTGTATTTTATTGCATTTTTGGATCCTTTGATAAAAATAAGTGTGTGTTTTAATAAGGTTTTTATTACATAAACCTTAAGGTTTTTGAAATAATTTGTAAAAATTTAGCGTAATTTTCATGTTTCAAATACTTAAAAAATAATTAAGTTATGCATACCAAATTTACACTGAAATGTAACAATAGATCGTATTTTATTTTCCAAGTATAATAAACTTGACATCTTATACCGGGTGTAAAAAAATTGGAATTAAACAAATGATAACTTTAAATGGCTATAACTTCATTTATTTAAATGGAACGCTATATTTATTAAAATATCAGCAAATGCACGTTTTAATTACCTATCGAATGGTATTTATATCTTAAGTGTTAATAAATATCTTTTTTACCAAAAAAACAGCGATGTTCAAACAACAACGATTACTAATGATCTAACACAAAAATGCAAAATAAGACAAATAACAAAAGACAGGCTTTTTAAACTAAAGTAACAGACTAAATTAATTATCTTACGTTTTTAAATACGATGGAAAACTAGATACATTTAAATTTTTACTTAAAAAGTACTAAAACGGTGCAATAAACAATATTTTGGCGTTTTCTGTAAAAACGAGAAGACTTAACATTTAAGATATAAATACCATTCGATAGGTAATTAAAACGTGCATTTGCTGATAAATTAATAAATATAGCGTTCCATTTAAATAAATGAAGTTATAGCCATTTAAAGTTCTCATTTGTTTAATTCCATTTTTTTTACACCCGGCATGAGATGTCAAGTTTATTATACTTGGAAAATAAAATATAATCTATTGTTACATTTCAGTGTAAATTTGGTATACATAACTTAATTACTTTTTAAGTATTTGAAACATGAAAATTAGGTTAAATTTTTACAAAATTCAAATTATTTCAAAAACCTTAAGGTTTAAGTAATAAAAACCTTATTAAAACACACACTTATTTTGATCGAAGGATCCAAAAATGCAATAAAATACAGGGTGTTTCATTTAAAAAAACACAACTTTGATACTTTTAGGGTTTTTGGGACACCCTGTATATTATGAAAGTAATTTTAAAAAGTAGCCCTAATAGACCCCCATATATCCCCAAAGTGAAACTTTTTGAAAGTCACGTATTTTGGCCACAATATTCCGTGCCGTATAGCGTGAATAACCCTGTATATTTCGGACACAAAGTGACCATTATCAATGGTTTAATTATTAGTATTAAAACATTGATAATGGTCACTTTGTGTCCGAATTATATATTTGGTATTTCAAATAAACTGTGTGAAGAAAGGTTTTTAGTGGTTTATTTTATAAACAAGTTTATCTTCACGTAACTCATCCAATTAATTTACAATCTTCTTACTCCTTAATCCCAACACATGTTTGAGGAAATATTACAATAATTTAATTAATAGTTTTAGTAGAACTTTGTTTGAACTATTTTGTTAAATATGGCTCAGCACAAATTAGGAAGAGGAAATGGTTTTAAACACAATGCGGTCAGAATATGTCAACGACGCTATCGCTTGGTAACGGCACACAAAAAGGCCATTTCTGTGCGTGGAATACAAATCCCCAATATTAATATTCATAACGTATTCCGACATATCTTACAAATTATGTTGGTTTTCCATAAATACGACAAACAATGAATTACGTGAGTTACAAATATTTAAAGAAGAAACAGTAAATAATACAATTAAACGTTATACTCGATTGATTAAATACATATCATTTGATTCCTATGATTTAATTATAATAATTATGTTCACCTATTAATTATTTATGAAAATCCTTTTCTTATTTATAATAAGCCTTAATTAGTACAACATAATTTTCTACACTCCTTCTCTAAAATACTATTAATTAGCTACGATGACAGTGACAATACATGAAACTGACCTATGTTTTATATAGGTATTAAATATACAAAGAAATAGTACCGAGATAATTCTGAAGCAGTAAACTACATCCGTCTTCCTCTTATATTTTAAGTTTGTCCACTGAAAAAAAAAATATATTTTCTGATTATTCTTAAAGTTTGGAGGCGTTCACTTCGTAGTACACTTTCAATGATTAACAGAAAAACGTTTAACTGTTTTATCCTACTTTTATTTTTACACAATACTTCAAGACTAGTTTCAATTATACAGTAATCATTTTCAAACTAAAGTTTAGTTAAACGTTTTTCTGTATTTCTGATTATTATATTAGACATATACTTTTTTAATCAAATAGACAACCTTAAATCTACTGCAAGATTCTGATATCAGTTTTGCCAATTGCGCTAGTTAAGTAAAGCTCAGAATCATATTGTTGATCTAATTGTACATTAATCTCTAAAAAATTGTGGCCATTTTAAAGAACATAATCATGCGAATCATACCGTATTCGGGATCGGGCTAAGTGCTTAAAATTAACATCATTAAAACAACTAATTAACATCGCAATGAACTTATCCCGATTCGAAAAAATTAAGCATCCGGTTATTACCTTCAATAAAAAACCACCTTGGATTTTATAATTGGATAAAAATGACCGACAGAATTATGGATTTAATGATCCAATTGAAGTTATTTGCTCGTAACCAGTACCCGAAGCCATTAAATCTCTAGAATTTGCAAAAGATTGTAAATTTGCTGACCTAATTGCCACCAAAACACACGTTTCTTATTTGCATAAAATTGTGACATGACAGGAACGTGGGTCTAACGGTTATTACGTCGATCAACAAATTCCTAAATTTAGTGAGCTGGGTGGAAATCTAACGGTATTATTTATACATAAGGGTAATGACTTAAATGGAAACAAATTAAGAGTTTGATGCAAATGAGAATAAAACGATTTGAATAAAAATTATATAAATTTGAATGATAATTAATGGTTAAAGTGGGCGGAAGATTTAAGGTCGTTAAAGAAAAAGGGGGAAAAATATATATCCATTTTAAATTATATAACACAAAACACTTTGTTAATTGATTAAAGCTTGTCTTCCTTCCTTCTGTTAACAAGCCCGTTATTCTTAACGTATTTAACCGCTACATTCGTTAAGAAATATTACGTTTCGCACAATAATTATGTAACAACGTTTAGTTTTTGTGCAACAGGTGACCTTAATGTTAGAAAATTGTATCTAACAAACCGTTAACAATTTCATTTTCGTCACCAGGCATAAGTGTTAAAGATGGTCTACATAATTGCTGGCGGTTTTAAGGTCGTCTACAATTGAAAACAGGAAGATACTACAAAGATTAAAAACAGATTAAATACAACGTTCCGTGTAATAACAACAAAAAATGATAACAAATATAATATAATAATAATATATAATACCAAAATAAATGATACTTAAGATAGAAGGTTATAAGGAAATGATTTACTTTAAATTTCAAATGGTATAGTTGATATAACAAATGTAATTTCTAATATTATATTTAAGACAGTGATTTAGCCAATATAAATGGATTAAATGTATATGTGACGTAAATGTAATTAGATGAGTAAAAACAAGGTCAAGTAAAACGACCACTTGGAATGTGATTAACCTGACTACAAATAAAGATTATGTATTTATTAGGTTTACAACCGGTTGACAGAGAATTGGTACATGTACCAAAACCGTCATTGATATTACATTTCTTACATAGCAAATTAAAATCACTTTCACAGCTGAACGAGATGATACAAATAATCGCACGCGTGTTCTCAATGATAATATATAATGAAATCATCAGTACATGTTTTCTTATTACAAACATTAAAGTAACCAAGTGCTTTGATGAGAAAACTTACAATTAATTAATATTTAAAACATATTCATCTAAATTTCCTAACAAAAGCATGTATAAACTGGAGAACAAGTATAACAGTTCATTTAAAACATGCACGTCGATTTGATAATATGGAGAGAGTTTTTGACTATAAAAGATTTGTTGTAATTATGGCATAACGATATATTTTTAGTAATTTCTGTATATTTAATATTCATATCAAACGTCGACACATCGACTTTCTCTGAATATCCATTTGTCCGGTCAAGAAGTGAAAACTTAATTTCTTAAGATTTTAACAATTTCTAATACGGGGTTCTTAATTAATGTTGTTCATTGATTATATTAAGTTAGAGTTTAAAATATAATAGAATTAATAAGTTTATAAAATTTCCGCAAATGTTTTGACAAAGTTTAATAAATATATTTATTTTTTATTGAGCCAATTACTAAATGCACTGTTAGGTCTTGTAACTTAAACACAAACTTTCAAAGAGTATTGTTGCTCTTATTTATCGCTACAATTGTTTCGCCACACTGCGGCTTCTTCAGGCGAAGAATGGTAAATGATAAATAAAAGCAACAATACTCTTTGAAAGTTTGTGTTTAAATTACAAAACCTAACAGTGCATTTAAAATGAACTTTCAACAATTAACAGCCAATACAATCAAAGAGCCAATTACTGTTGTTATGGGTAAAATCTTTTAAAAAACATTGCTGTATTAATACGTCATTTAATATTTATTCACAATAAACTTAATTACAATTTGATGTAGCTTCTATATTTTTTTATTATTTCCAGATATTTACGTGAGAATGATTTCGGCAATAACGGTATTCCTTGTAGTATCTTGTGTCTTCGGCCAAGAACCAGAGACCAAGGAGAAACAAATATTAGCCCCTCAAGGCAGACAAATACCATTTTATGGAGGGATTTCACCATACGCTGGAGCTCTGCCATATGATCCCTACGCAAATCATCATCTACAGTACCCCGGTTACTATCCTCCAGTGCCAAGCAACCAAGGGTAAGTTTAAACAATATTCCACTATTAATAATATTTAATTAAGTAATGTAAATATAAATTCAAATCCTTGCACAATTATTAATTAAGAGAAGTTGCAATATAAAACAATACCAATAAATGGTACATTGGATTAACGTAATATTGACTTACCTTAATAATTAGGTAATGAGTTAGTGTACTGCCGACCTATCCCAATAATATGTGTATGTATCTGTATGATTTATTAGGTATCACATAATAAACATATACATAACATTTTTCATTTAATTCCCATTGTGCTTTCTAAAGGACATAAAATAATCGTTTTTCTTTTTGATATACTATTTGTGAATTTCGCATAACGATCATTACCTTTTGTTACGCATGTAATCATTTTCAGCACAAATGAATTACGGCTATCAGAAAGAAAACTTTCACGTCACTTTCAACATACGCAGCAAAAGAAAAAGGAAATAGATATCGCTTTCCATGATACACCTTACGCCCAATCAAATACGTTTCGTCGTCCGTATTTATTCTGCAAATTAGCAGTCCCACGGTTTCGTGAACGACTAGACCAGAAAACGGACACATTTACCATAATTATCAACATTTAACCATTACATAAATCGTTACATAACGGTGAATTGATATGTACTTACCTTACTTTTCAATCACAGAGAAGGTAATTGCATAATTAAAAAAGTACTATTGACGGTACTAAATTAATTATTTATTACTAAAATACAATGTAGTGAATACATTGTATTTTTTATGTATAATCAATCAGAAATTAGAGGACACCAATTTTAATATAACGCGTTATATTTCCGTATGAAAGGTATTATTTATTTCAATAACATTAGTTATACCATTAATTGATTCTTCATCGTTCCTCTTGACATAAGAGGTGGTGTTTTCTTAACAATTGTTATTGTTTAAGTTAAAAATGATAAATATCTTTTAGAAAAGAAAATAACATTTATGTTTATATTATCAGGCTCCCTCTACAACCTCAAGTAGTGTATTATTCAGGAGGACCCGGGCAACCGTTCCTTGTGAATCCTGCTGCTCCACCACCAGGCAATTTTCTAATTCCGCAACCCCAACCACAACCACAGCCAGCTTTTGACCCAAACATATTTAGGTTACAACCGTTTCCCCAGAGACCCCTGTTTGTAGCCGGTTATCCGAAACCGGCCCACGTACCTCCCACTGAAAAGGACGCAGAAGAAATTCCAACCGATCCTAAAGACGTTCCGCCACAGAAACCTGCAGGTAAGAACCTTTCTTAACATAACCTTGTCCAAAAAAAGTATTGTCAAATTTACGGTAAATAAAAATCATTACTTTTGTGACAAGCCGATTTGAATGGGCAAATTTGTTAGTCTTCCCTATCTTTGACAATCCATGTCCATTGGAGCGTTAATGTAATAATAAAGAATCACCGAAAGTGAAATTATCCTCACGGCATTACACAAACCATCATGTCATTGTACACGCAACGGATTTGTTTACCTCCGCTGTTGGCAATGACCCAATAAATAATAAGCGCCTCATCGCGCATATCAATGCGGTATTGTTAATTACCTCATTCACACAAGGCTAATTCATTACAGAAAATAAACCGGAAAAACTGGAATTAGATGAAACCGAGCCTGAGGAACCTCTGCAAAAGCCACTTAAGCCAAAGAAGCCGAACAAGAACTTCAACCTACAACCCGGTCAACGTTTTTTCATCCTCAACGGACAACCCTTGTTCTCTAACTATCCATTAGATCCATTCCAAACTCCAGAAAGATTTAACCAGTATGATCCAATCTTTATCCGAAATTTACAACCGTATAAACCACAAAATAAGGTCCCAATCCAAGACCTATTTGTGCGCAACGCTGTAACCGGACAAATCGCTAATGTTAAGCCCCAGGATGTACAGAAACAATATGTTCCTGAATACCAGAAACCCTATGTTCCTGATTTACAAAAGGCATATGTTCCAGAACGAAGTGCCTTTGTGCCAGAATTTCAAAAACCTTATATTCCCAGCTTTCAAAAACCCTACGCTGATGAATTATCGAAACAATACCCAACGGAGAAGGCCGGTGTGTTGTTAAGAGACGCACTTCCTCTGCAATTACATAATCAGGTGGTGGACAGAAATCTGATTCCGGTTTTGCTAAGGTCTCAGCCCAATCACGATGAACGCTTGCAATCGCGTTATTACGAAAAGGGATTGCCTCTCGGCGAACAACCAGAGGAAACTCCGCTCCCTGTTTTTGAAGGCAACGTTAACCCAGGAATTACGTTTGACTACTATCGGTATACTCACCAAGACGACGAAGATAATGATTCAGTCATCGTTGATGCTAAACTACAAGATGCTAGTCAGGATGATTCAGAATCAGAAGGTAATCTAACTATGTTTATTATTTTCTGTATATAAAACAGAATTCATCATGATAGCTTTTTTATAGAACACAAGATTTCAGTTAGGGGCAAGTTTTAATTCTTATAACACTAGGTAATATACATGGTTTCGTATTTAGATTCTTTAAAATATATATTTTCACGCGGAATGACGCAGGTTTTATCTTATTCCGTATTTACTTTAATAATTTAAATTTTCTTTCTCTCCATTTCTCTTTGTGGCAATTTAGATGCTTACACAATCAGAGCTGGAGCCCTACCACCAACTACAATCTTAAAATCCCTATTGCAACTGACGTGGTTTCTTTAAGCGATTTGGTACAAAGAATTAAACTATCATCAACCAATTTGTTGTATGTAGGGAGAATAATGAAAAACTAATTGTTATTGTTTGATAGTAACAAGAGTAACGATAATACTAAAAAACATTCCATTAATATCTATTTATCTATTTTTAGCTGTTGAATCACAACCGACCAAACCTGCAGAATCCAGTGTTGCACAAGCACAACCCGGTGCCATAGCTCTCGCAGGACCTGGCGGTGTGGCGGCGGCTGGTCCGCGTGGTACAGCATTAGCCGGTGAAGGAGGACTTGCCGTTTCCAGCCCACATGCGACGGCGGTGGCGGGGCCAAAGAGGGACGAGGAAGAAAAACAGAAACCGCCGAAGAAGGAGAAGAAGCAGTGACCGATAAGACTTATACGTATTAGATAGACTAGGTTTATAGTGATAAGTAAAAAATAAACTTCATTAACGAAGAAGTGTACACAGAAAAACTTGATCTGCAGCGATCGAAGATACTAACAAAAAAAATCAGTGATATGATAAGAACAAAATGTTAACTTTTGTAAAAAAAAAATAAAGTAATAAATTACAAATTTTATTTTAATTATGATGTCCGTACAATGTTTAATTACTTTTATAATTTTTACTGCTTCATTTAGAAAAATGAAAAATTCCAGAAAATACAAGAAAATACACGCCGGTGGTGGCGCATCGGTTACGTTGGTTCGGATCAGTAGTCGGATGGGTGACCGGTACCATTCACCATTGGGATACAATTAATGAATTAATGGTGCTTTAGAGTGACGGGGGCGATCCTTTAAAGTAACAAGCTCATTTACACACACACAAATACACAAATGACACATGGCGGAAGGACCACGTGGTCGATAGCCTAACACTACTACTACTACTACTACTACTACAAGAAAATTGTTAGAAAATTAACAATAAACAGTGTACAATTCTAGAAAGTGAAGATAAATGCTGAAAAATTAATAATTTGTTCGAAAAATTAGAGAAGATGCTTGTAATTTAAAAAATGGTTTTAGAAAATTTCAATTAAAATAAAATAAGAAACACAACATATAAATTACAAGATTTTTGAGGTGAGATTTCTAAAAAGAACAAAAAAATGAGACAAGAAATCAGGTTTAAATTCGAGTATCGGGAACTTTAAAAGAAACTTTGTTGATATCGCAGACAGGATTTTTAGATTACAAAGGTTCCATACGAGATTGGCGCAATGCGTAATCTGATATATTTTTAAACAATCTTTGTCAGAAATTTGGCGTACAAGTGAATTTTAATAACATAGCTATTTAATAAAGTGTGCTTCTCCCCTGAACAGAATTTTCTAATAAAATGATCGTTTCATGATGAATTTCCAATATCTAGAAAATTAACTGGTTTTTAAAGGGAAGCAAGTATTGGTCTCGGTTGCCCCTCCATTGCATATATCGTTTCCAAAGAGAAGAAAAATTATTGATGATAAGTTTTCTTGCTTTATGCACATGTTAATACAGTGCATTGCGGGATTTTCTAACCGTCCTGCCACGTCACAAACAGGAGATTCAAAAAACTAGGAATATTAGAGGACATTAAAAAACCATCATACTAAACATAACAAATTATTAGTTACCAAATGGAAATTTTGTATTAGATACCAATGCATGCAATATAGCAATTTTTGTAAGAGTTTATCAAAACTAGAGTGGAATTCTTACATGATAAGGAATTAGAGGAATTAAAATTACTACTTGATTGTAAAGTCAATGGATTATTTGTATAAATATTTAAAATCGTTATTAAGAAACTATACTATATGAGATACCAAGCCTTGACTTAGTAAATACTGTAACCATTCAACATACTGTTAGCTAGAGCCAACTCTCAATTAAAAAATGACATGAATTGGAACAACAAAGTCGTTAAGAAGCAGTATTGTAAAATCAGACGATTTCTGTTGCACGTCTAGAAAAGTTTTACTGGCACTATTGGATTTGCTTTAAAAACTATTGAACATGCTGTTAGCTAGAGCCAATTCTCAATAAAAGAATGTTTGCTTCTAAATGGCATCATTTGTAGAAATAAATATCGAGCAGATAGAGAAGACGAATGAATTAGACGTCCATTCTTGCATAACCACAACCAGTTTGTCGAGTCAATTTCAAAAAGACTACAAAATGACAAGTACACGATCTTCGTCATAGCAATCAAAGTATCATTTCGAAACTCGAAAAGATGAGGATCGAGGTTCGAAGGCTATTCAATAGGGCCAAAAACAACCAGGACTGGGACACCTACAGAGGAAAGCTCACTCAATATAACAAAGAAATCCGAAAAGCCGAAAGGGGCTCGTGGAGGAAGTTCTGCGAGGAGATTAACGACACTCCGGCATGCTCTAGAATTCACAAAGTCCTGGCTAAGAACGGCAGTGCTGCCAAAGAGGTAGGCTTCCTCAAGAAACCGGAAGGAACCTACACAGAAACAATAGAGGAAAGTCTGAAGGAACTATTAAAAGTCCACTTTCCAGCTTCAACAATTCTGGCAGAACACAACAAGCCAGACAATCCCAGCCAAAGACCTAAAAGGCCCGACCGAAAGGACTGGAGATTAGCCACGGAGGTCACAAGACCCACTAAAATTAAATGGGCCATCAGCAGGTTCCAACCTTACAAGTCCGCGGGACCGGATGGGATTTATCCCATTCTGTTACACATGGGCATAGAGGAATTGGTGCCGCATCTGTCAAAAATCTTCAAAGCCTGCCTGGCATGGGGATATATACCAAAATCATGGCAAAGCGTAAGGGTAATCTACTTGCCGAAGGTAGGCAGAATAGCTGACCTAACGCCAAAGTCATACAGACCTATCAGCCTATCTTCATTCGTACTAAGAACAATGAAAATACTGATTGATAGGTACATAAGGGACGAGATACTGTTAAAAGATCCCCTCAACAAAAGGCAATATGCATATCAGCCGGGTAAGTCAACGGACTCGGCGCTGGACGACCTAAACAGGCTCATCACAAAGTCAATGGAGGGCAAAGATATAGCCATGGCCACATTTCTGGATTAAGAAGGGGCGTTTAACAACGTCACAACAACCTCTCTCGTGGGGGCACAAGCAAGGAAAGGAGTCCCGTCAAGCCTTTGCCAATGGATCAAGGCCAGCCTAGAGAAAAGGACAATAATATCCACTTTGGGGGGCCATACCATTAAGGCTAAGGCAGGGGAGGCTGCCCACAAGGAGGAGTGCTATCTTCACTGTTATGGGCTACACTAGTAGATGACCTTCTAGGAAAACTGTCCAAAGAGGACATCAACTGCCTAGGGTACGCGGATGACTTAGCCATTGTCATCAGGGGCCGGTTCGCGGGAGTTGTCTCGGAGCGAGCACAAAGAGCCCTAAACATAGTAGACAATTGGTGCAAACAGGAGCGATTGACAATCAATCCACAAAAAACACAAATTGTCGTATTCACAAAAAGACGAGCATTGCAAGGCCTAAAGCCACTGAAGCTCGGGGGTACGGAAATCCCCTTCGTAGGGGAGGCAAAATACCTGGGAGTAACCTTTGACGCCAAAATGACGTGGAGACCACACATCACAAAAGCCACCAAAAAAGCTACAATATCATTGGGCAGGTGTCGCAGAATGTGCGGGAAAAATTGGGGACTAAACCCTAAAATGACTCTATGGCTCTACACCAGTTTGATAAGACCCATGATAGCCTATGGAGCAGTGGTGTGGTGGACTAGGACAAAGCAAAAGGGGGCGATAGGACTCCTGAGCAGTACACAAAGACTAGCATGTCTCAGTACAACAGGAGCCCTAAGCACTACCCTAACAGCAGCCCTAGAAGCCATCTTAAACATACCACCATTACACATCTTCTTTCAAGGAGAAGCCAGGTCCGTATTATACAGACTGAGGCAAGGACAGGCGCCCATAATTCGATCACACGGAAAAACACACCAATGGCTAGAAAACGAGCTGAAGGCTAACGCGATTACAGCAATGCCTAGCGATGCCATGGTGAAAAAATACAATTTCGAAAAGAAATATAAGGTACTAATCCCACAAAGAGAAGACTGGGTCGAAGGCCAACCTACCAAAGCAGAATCATGCTGGTTTACGGACGGCTCAAAGACAGACAAAGGGGTAGGAGCAGGTATATACGGCACAAAACCCGAGACAAAGATTTCTGTCAGTCTCACCAAGGACACCACGATGTTCCAAGCAGAGGCGATAGCTCTTCACCACTGCACAAGAGAAATAGCAAGACAAGACACCAAAAGTAGGTCAATTGCTATATTCTCCGACAGTCAGGCGCTACTAAGAGCACTAAGCTCCACACAGGTCGAATCTAAGCTAGTGTGGGACTGTATACGCGCTCTTAAGCAACTTGGCTGTCACAAAAAAGTAACAATCACATGGGTCCCAGGACACGGAGGACATCCGGGGAATGACATAGCAGACGAACTGGCCAAACAAGGCTCGTCAAAAGCAGTAATTGGCCCGGAACCCTCTTGCGGAATCTCCAAAACCGCAGTCAAACGATCCATAAAAAAATGGGTGGAGACACAGGCCCATACCTGGTGGTCGAACTCACCAGGACAGAGACAGGCGAAACAGTTCCTTAAGAAACAATCGCCAAAATTCACGACCGAACTCCTGAACCAAGACAGGAAAATGGTCAAAACGATAGTAGGCCTGATAACAGGACACTGCAAGCTCAACAAACATATGATAAAAATAGGCCTGGTGGAAGAAGCACCATGCAGATTCTGCCAAGAGGAAGAAGAGGACTCGTTCCACATCCTATGCCACTGCGAGGGTCTAGCAAGGATTAGATATCAAAAGCTAGGCACTACAAACCCAAGCGCGGAGACTTATATCCAAGCCCCTCTTGCAGGGCTAATAGGACTAATCAAAGAGGCAAAGCTAGAGCTGGTCATCTGAGATAAACAGGGATCCACAATAGACCTGAAAAGGTCGCGGTGGAATAGGCGCTGGTGCCACCCATATAACATCTATCTAAAATATCATCTAGAGCAGTGGTGTCCAACCCCGCGCCCGCGGGCGCAGGTGCGCCCACGGTGAATCCGTAATGCGCCCACGGAATATTTTCAAATTTTTCTATTTTTTTTTTAATTTCTAAATATTCTGATTTTATTCAATTATTTTAATTATTAGTGCAATTGGGTGGCTTGCGGTGATGTGCATGCAGGTGGCGTAAAATGCGGTGCGAATGCGTCTACAGTTCGTCCAAATAAGAGAGGCCGGTGGCGCAGTGACAAAAATTTCCCGCCACCGCTTCGGTATGACTCGTTCGTCTTTCGTTGTGTACTATCCGTGCACACAACACAAATCGAACATCTTACCAAAGCTACGCGTTTGTGCATTCTTTTTTTCTCCGAGTGTACTCGGGCATCCACCGCTCCCTCTCCCTCTGCGCGAAAGCTATTTCAACCGGCCTCTCTTATTTGGACGGATTGTACTTCTGATGTAGTGAGCGCCCGATTGCTATCGTTCAGCGACCGCACGCAGCAGAACGATACGTATATTGGACAGTGCTGTTTCAGCGACGACGCGTCTTGTGTAGAATATGTGTTATAGTTGTCTCCATTAATTCACAAATTTAAAATTATTCTTGGGAACGGTACAAAAATATACCAACAAAAAACATGTCTGAAGCAGGACCAAGTAAACGACCACGGCTTTACACATTTCAGAAGGAGTGGGAAGATGAATATTGTTTCGTGGAAATAAAGGAAAATGCCGTATGTCTTTTGTGCAATCGCAGCGTAACAACTAAAAAATATAATATTGAACGACATTATAAATTGGAACATGAAAAGTTTCATGAACAATATATGCCCAATAGTGCAGTAAGAAAAGAGAAAATAAATACTTTAAAAAAGGCATTAGTAAGTCAACAATCATTGTTTAAGAGGGTGATGTACAAATCAAAAAATGATACTCTTGCATCGTTCAAAATTTCTCATTTTCTTTTGAAGAATAAGAAATCATACCTAACTGGAGAATTATTTAAAAATGCTTTACTTGCTGGTGCCGATTCACTCTTTAATACTTTTTCTAATAAACAAGAAATAGTTAGTGCTATAAATGATTTACAATTATCACGCAATTCACTCCAAAGAAGAGCAACTGCAATATCGACCAATATTAATGATCAACTTGAATCTGATATGAATAAATGTTCTTGGTTTTCACTTCAAATTGACGAATCATTAGATTTGACAGGAACAGCGCAATTAATAATAATAACAAGAATGATTTTTGAAGATTACTCTGTTAAGGAAGAAATGCTATGTCTTTTGCCACTAAAAGAGAAAACCAGAGGTGAAGATATTTATCTAGTCTTTAAAAATTTTGTTTTGGAACGGAAACTTCCCCTGCATAAATTATCTTCAATTACAACGGATGGAGCTCCAGCCATGATCGGTAAAATCAAGGGTTTTGTAAGATTGTGCACAAAAGATGAATTATTTCCAAAATTTTTTACTTATCATTGCATAGTGCACCAACAAGTTTTGTGCTCTAAGGTTCTTTCACTTAACCATGTTTTGAATCCCATCACTAAAATAATAAATTCTATAAAAGCTGCACCTTTGCAGCACAGACTTTTCAAAAAACTGCTAGAAGACAATGATACCGAGTATTCCGATTTATTAACTTATACAGAAGTAAGGTGGCTTAGCAAAGGCAAAGTACTACAACGTTTTCTTAATTTAATTGTTGAAATAAAAGCATTTCTTGAAGAAAAAGGGGATATTTACGATTTTCTTGACGATGTTAACTGGCTATGTGATTTATCGTTTTTAACTGATATTTATCAGAAATTAAATCAGTTAAATCTTGAATTGCAAGATCAGAATAAAGATTTCGTAGATATGGTAAGTACTATTAAAGCATTTAAAGCTAAATTAACCCTTTGGATTTCACATTTTCAAAACAAGTCATTTACTCATTTTCCTCAAATGACAAAAATAATTCAGGAAAATCAGATAGACTCCCAAAAATACGTAAATTATCTAACTAAATTAAGTGATAATTTTAACGAAAGATTTAAACAATTTGACGATTTGGAACTGATTATACTTTTCTTTGAAAATCCTATGAATAACGTTGATGTTAGTGTTTTAAGTACGGAATTAAATAAATTTCATAATTCAACAAATATACAAAATTTAGAATTAGAGATTATAGAATTACAAAATGACGTCGCTTTAAAAGCTGTTAACATGGACAAAACATTTTGGAAATTTGTTAATTCATATAAATATCCCATATTAAAAAATTGCGCATTGAAGCTAAAATCTTTTTTTGGATCTACTTATCTAAGTGAAGCCACTTTTTCTTCCATGCAGTTTATCAAAAATAAGTTCAGATCAAATATTACAGATAAAAATTTGAATGATTGCTTAAAAATAGCAGTATCAAATTACAGTCCTGATTTTGAAAAATTGTGTGAAGAAATACAGCACCAACCTTCTCATTAAAGAAGCTAATAATTGTTTATAATATTTATATTTATATTATATGTTTATTTGTTTGTTTCGTTTATGTATTATGATTATAAAAATAATTAACTAGGTAAAAAAATGATTATTAGTATTATTTGTTTATTATATATTTTGTATTATAAATTATAATTGTTTCAATATATTATTCTACCGTTAAAAAAGAATATTTGTATTTTTTTATTTTCCCTCCTGACAATAAAAAAAACACATGCTCCCACCACGTTTTAAAAATTTTTCATTGCGCACTTGCTTTGGAAAAGGTTGGACACCTCTGCTGTACAGTATTGCGTACAAAAAGAAACATACCGTTTTATTGTATGTAGTTCTTAAATATTCATTCAACAGCAACTTTATTGGAGGCCATTTTGGACGCTTACTATCTAGCGCTGTGATTGGCTATGATATGCCTCGGAAAATTTCACTTATTTTAAACATGCTGGCTTAATTAATGTTAATAAATAAATGAAAAGTATTTTAATTTCAATAAGGGGTATTATTTCTACTTTTAACAAATTTCATATAGAGTTTTCTGACGTAAAAACGAACAATTCCATTTAACAACTACAAACCGTATATCCCTTTAGCAATATAATATGCTGTTAAATACATAAAGATACATTTTATCATTGCAAACAAACAAGTCATTTTTGAAGTTTATCAATACTAAACAACAAATTAGAAAACTTATCCAAGTAAAACAATGTGTATGTAGAACAAAATGGTGTAGCAATGTTTTCGAGCCCGAGCGCAATTGTACGCCAATCAAAGTCTCGTTACGGTTCAGTTGAAATTAATGAGGAAGTAATCAATTCCTCACGCTTGTAGTATTCTTTTTAACGCTCTGTTATCCCACTAAAATTACAAAATAATTACTTACCAGAAGCAGAAAAAACTCTACACTCATTCAAACCGTTCACCACTCGCGTATCAACAAAATGTTACCAACTTAAAGTGAAGGATTTAATTAATATCTCGTGAATTACCTTTAATATATATAAATTATTATCAGTAATTAACTGTCAGCTATTATTAAATTATTTTGCTTTAATTTTTAAAAGTTTTAGTAGGTAAATAGAAATGATTGGTGGACTTATTTTCTTGTTGGTAACGTTTGACGTTTCGAAAATGTCGCCGAAACGCCGCGTCGCGCTTGTTATTGTTTTTTGATTACAATTTTTTGTTAACACCCGCACTGCGTCTTATTAAATGGTAAACCGTGTTGATTTCGAGTAGCGCACAAATGCACATTCGCCCCTTTTGCCCCCTATGAAACTGTAAGCTCCATTATCCAGAACCCCCTCACAACTGCTCTCCCTTAAAACAATGTACTTAACCTTTTACACTTTTCTATCCCTAGTACTTAGAATTGGGTTTGCGAAAGCTGACTGCGGGTGTCAATTGAATAGAGGTTCGCAATGCACAGATGGAGGTACCGTGTCAGGCCACAAGATGTATTCAGAGGAAGCAAATCGACTTGAACCTGTTGGTTATGAAGGTAATTACTTTTTTTTGTATTATCCTCCAAACAAAACCAAAAAATTCCTTACAATCTGCATATCAAGGTAAATATGGTATTTTTACTAAGAAACATTCATATCATGTGTTATTCCAAGTTATACAATCAATTTTAAAAATTGTTATATGTTTCTTGTTCTCAGTATAGATATATTTCAATATTTAAATACAAATATATATTTATATATATATATACACTTTTTTTATCTAAATATCAATAGTAAAAAAGTTAAGTTTTATATCAATAAAACATAATGAATAATAAAATAATTTACTATATTCTTTTTCTTCAAACTAGTAGAAATTCTATCATCCCTTACTATAATGTAAGGTTTATATATTTACATAACATTTAAGTTGATTTGCAAGAAATAGTGATATATGTTAACAAATGTTTTCAGTGTTATCTTCAATACAGAAAAAAAATCTATAATTTACATTAACATTTTCTTTAAGAAATGGTGTTGATTAATGCTGGAATTTTTGAAATGGGCACCGACAAGCCAGTTTTCGAAACTGACAATGAGGGTCCGGTGCGAAATGTTACTCTCGAGGAATTTTATATGGATAGATACGAGGTTTCCAATGGTGATTTTTCTGAATTTGTCAAAGCGACAGGGTACAAAACTGAGGCAGAGAGTTTTGGGGATAGCTTTATATTTGAAATGGTTGTGGATGAGGATGTGAGAAAGGCGCATGAGGAATTCAGGGCTGTGCAGGCTCCTTGGTGGATTAAGATGAAGGGTGTTACTTGGGACCATCCTGAGGGACCAAATAGCAACATAAATGGTGAGGGAATAAATTATTAATTCTTGAAAATATATTGTATATTATATAAATAATATCAATAATATTTATTTTATTGACTATATCCCGCCAAAGGCACCGTGGCAAAACACGGGCGAATTAGAACTAATAAACTCCTAGAAAACTTTGTTGCCGCGATAACAAATTCAAGTAGGGTTCGATTTCGGCACTGTAATTGGTCCTCTACTCGTATTATGTTTCGGCACATGATTGGTTCCCATTTAATTATTCAATTTTCTAATTGGGCTGTACATGAAACTACTGTCAAATAAAATTAACAAACGTCAGTTTTTGTGAACTTTTTAAAAATTATTGTAAACACACGATTCGGAAATACAACACAAGAAGAAATTCAGGAAAAGGTTAAAGACGCTGAGCCAAAAAATACATTATAAAAAAATATTATTAATTATTATACACAGCAAATGCCTTTGTTATTGTAATATTTTAGTTGGGATATAGTCTGATAAGTTGCTATTGTGCATTGTAAATTATCGCAAGTTTGCACTCTTCGACAAACACAGTCGTATTGCTTGGCAACAGGCTGTTGCTTAAAGTTGAATTTGTGCAAACTTGTTACCGATAATTTTCACTTCGCACAATACATTTCAATTTAACAATGATTACATTTTATTTTGTTTCAATTTAGACAGACTGGACCACCCAGTGATTCATGTATCATGGAATGATGCTGTTGCGTTCTGCAAACACAAAGGGAAACGATTGCCCACAGAATCAGAATGGGAAAAGGCATGCCGTGGTGGCTTAAGGCAAAAGCTTTATCCATGGGGAAATAAACTAAATCCACGTGACCAACACTGGTAAGGATCATCATTAAACCCACCCACCTCCAATCCCAAGGTTAAAAATTCCACAGTCCACACAATTTAAAACATTATTAAACAAAAAATTTCAGGGCCAACATATGGCAGGGGGAGTTTCCAAAAGTAAACACAGTTGAAGATGGTTATGCATTGACTAGTCCAGTAGGTGAATTTCCTCCGAATAAATTCGGTTTGTATAACATGGCAGGGAACGTGTGGGAATGGACACAGGATAACTGGATAAAGGGCAATGATGTAGGTCTATCTCCCAAAATACATTTTTATTAAAGATTTAAACAGTTTTATAAAGTAGGAAGCACTTCAGATTAATACAAAGCTGCCTTTCAGGATTTGAAGGTTAAGAAAGGAGGCTCCTACTTGTGCCATCAGAGCTACTGCTGGCGGTATAGATGCGCCGCCCGCTCGCAAAACTCCAAGGACACCTCCGCCGGCAACTTGGGTTTCCGGTGTGCGGCCGACCCCAAGAAGACTCTTGAGAATTTTGATTGATTTTTTTTTCTTAATTTCGGCAGTGTACTATACATATACGAGAAGTTAACAATTATAATAGACATCATTGTATCCTTATAATTTTTGGAAAAATAATTAGGCTTAATCTAAATTCATACCAACTCTAGACGGTCCATTATAATTGTTAATGCCTCAAATATATTTTTGTTGTTAGAATTATGTACATATTTGATACTGTTTATAATTGTGTGCGTGTTTGGTAAAGGGTGTGGATGATAGTGTGAAGGATGTACTTAAAAAAATATTCCTGCCTTTGAGTCTTCCAAAAACCGACAAATTACATGAATTCATAGATTTACAACTCTTTTATTCAAACAACCAGATATGGAATGTGGTTTAATTCGTTTTTTTTTTTAACTTAGAAAAAATAGGTTCCTTTTATGTGTATAAATACTATAAACATAGGATAAAATATAGAAAACAAAAAATCAAAAGTAAGCTTAAGATTAGATCTGCTTAAAACTCGTCACTACTCTTTCAAAGGCGTGATGACAGGTCGACCGAACTGCTCTCGGCATCGGCAGAATTTTATATACCGCATAACCCGCGAGAGCGAAAAATGACAGCTTGAATGTAATTCTAACTATCTTCGAAGTTAACGTTGGCGGTGGTATAAATAGAACTTTAGCAATATTCGGAGATTGATCGACCGGAAACAGTCGGGTAATTCCTAATGCGTGGCCTATACCAACCACTCCGACTACACGAAGAACGTTTTCATTGGAATTGGCTTCTGAAACTGTTAAAAAGAAAGTATATTAAAGAGTATAAAGTATGTTTTAGACCTACGGCTGCGCACATCGGTCATCGCTGCTTGTTGTAGGGTGTAGGTCAGGAAAATATCGCGTTCGTCAACAAACACTTCTCCTAAGGTCGGGAACTCCCCGGACATATCGGCCAACAATTGTTCGAGGATATCTTGCCGTTTGCACTTTTCTATGTCTTCTTTGCTAAAGGTAAGTAAATTGATATACATTTGAAATCGCTATTTTAGTAAGTTTTTTTCTATTAAAAAGCAAGTATTTTTCTGATTTAGTTATAAGCTGCCATTGTGATTAGATAAAATTAAGATAATTTTGGCTTCTAAATTTAATATGCTTAATTTCAGAAAATATTGGGAAATAATGTTTGAGGAATTGCCAACCAACTAAATTGAAAGATTGAGTTACTTGAAGATAATAATCACTTTGATAAAAACACTTTCAATTTCTTATTTTGATCAAGATGTACATTTTGGACACAAAGTCCATTATCAATGGTTCTAAGTGTTTTTATCATTTATGTTGGTTTAGCTAGTTGGTTGACGTCTCATTTTTGTAATGAAATTGTTTTCCAGGGTATTATGGATATATGCAGAAATAAAATGAACATTTAATAAAGTAATAATTATTGTACGAATAAATTTTGATTTTATATAATCTATCTGTAAGGCACTTCTTTCACACTCAATTTGAGGTTGAATTAAAATAAGTATGAGCATTTCTACCATTTTAAATAATAAAAGAAAAATAGACTCACCTAATTGGTTCTTTTGTAAACAATAAATGCCAGGCCATTTTAATCGTTTGCCACCAAGACAACTTTGCTAGTGCTCTAGACAAAGTTATTTTAATTGGCCTGTCTCCTAATTGGACTATACAATTGGGTATTTGAGCTGCCTACAACAAAAATTGAGAGTATAATAATATTTATTTTTAATACATAGTTTAAAAGATATGTACATAAACTCACCTCTTTAAAAGCCACCCTAAATTCCCCACCAGGAGCCATACCGATCTCCTTTGTTAAATGTGCACTCAAATTGAGCAATAAAAGATAAGTGATACCATAATAAGTCCCATTTTTCTTGATGGTGTTGATTATGTTATCAAGGCTAATATTCTTCACCTCCTCCAAAATAGTTTTCTCGTCAAGAGATAAAAGGCCAGTCCTGGCATCACATAACTCTAGTATCACAATATGGGGTTGCACAGCCCGAATCACTTTTGCTACATCTTCCTTGGATTCCTGACTGAAGTGAGCAGTGCCAACTAAATATACTTTTGCTCCTGTTTGGGGATGAACAAGTAGGGACACTGTTTCTGGTAGGTTATTGTCGAAGTCATCATCAGACTTTCGGTCATTGGAACCTGTAGAGGAGAGGTCATCAATTTCCTCGAAGTTATCACTCTTCTCTGAAGACGGTTTTGAGTCGATTTTCACTGTGCTCTCGGACAGTTCTAAAAATTCACAAATTACAATTTCTAAATAAATAATTACTAAGAAATCTAAAAATTAGTTTATAATTATTTTGATAATTAAAACTATAGCGGATCCAAATAAATAATATTTAATTCAATCTTAAAAAGAAAATTAGATACATTTTATCATTTTGCTATTTTGATTCACTTGTAAATTCAATTGTTTAAATATAAATTCTTCATTTCTTTAAAGTCAGTAGTTAACATTTCATTTAACCATAAACAACTAAACATATGACATTAGAATCATTAAATAACAAGTAATTATTATGACATTTGTAAAATATTTTTAAAAATTGAAAAGAAATAATTAATATACAAAATTAGAAATATCATTCAGGGACTATCATATTATTATATTTAAATTTTGGGTGACACATTAATTAAGATAGGTTATTTAAACATTAATAATCATTGAAAATTGCTTTTTCCAAGTGATGACCTTTTTACAATGTGCCACATATGCTGTTTTGACTGCACTTTTTTTTCATAACCAATTAACCTATAATTACGCTATTTTATACTCACCGAAATTCGTGATGGAATTATCCATATCTCTAATACTACAAATGAACGATGATGGAAAAACGTGATTCCGTTTTTGAATACCTAATTACCATTAATATTTTGATACTTTCTACAGGAGAATGCCATCAGCTGATGCGGGGATTTTTGTGCTGTTCCATTAAAAGTTGGCTACCATTAACACAATCGAAAAATATTTTTCTAAATAATATTTAGATAAAAGTAATTACGTTAAATAAATAAATGTATAGACATTAAAATATTGAACCTTTAAATTTAAAACTAGCTTCATTAATTGAAAATGATTGATAACAAAAATCATCAATCAATGTATGGCAGTACTGGGTTATTGGGCGCCATCTATTGTTCTAATCTAAAACACGTATTTCAATAAGTCCCATTAGAACACAAATTGGAATCAAAATTGATAATTGTTCAATGTATTAACATTTATATTACTTTACACGATAGTTTGGTATTAATAAGATGAGTGCGACTAAAGTAGTTAATAGAAGGCTTAAATGGAGTCTGGAGACGACAAGGTAACCTCAAAATATTACTTGTTAAATAAGAAGTTAAATATTAATTGCACTGAGAATAAGTGCAGATGTTTTATTTATAATTAATTGATGAGTTTTTAAATCAATAACTTTATTTGTATTTAAACTTATATATAAAATATGATTCATCATTTGCAAATTTATTTAAATTAGTTCAAATGTGCGTAACAAGTCATCACATATTACAAATAAATTTTAATCAGATTTCAATTGAAGAGGTACAATTATTACTGCTTTTGTAACTAGAATATAATAATGAACTAATTAGTAAATGAAAGAATAGCTTCAATAACTATGTTTCTCTTTGTGAACAGGTCTACCAGAGCAATAACAAATACTGACAACACACTGGCCAGCCCACCAGCTTACAGCACATCTGGTTCGATAACAAGCAGTGAGGTTACTAAAAAGACCGATACTAGTCACTTAATCAAGAAAAAATCATGGGAAGTCGCTTTAGCCCCACTGAAACAAGTCCCAATGAACCTATTCATTATGTACATGGCAGGCAACTCAATCTCCATCTTTCCCATCATGATGGTCGGCATGTTGTTCATGAGACCAATACAGGCCCTGTTTTCTATCAACAGCACTTTCAAAATGGTAGAGGACTCAAGTGCAGCAGCTCAGAAACTGGTATACTTGTTGGGTAACTTCATTAATATTGGCTTAGCCTTATACAAGTGTCAAAGCATGGGCCTGCTACCAACACATTCGAGCGATTGGTTGGCCTTCGTGGAGCCACAAGCCAGGCAGGAATATTTAGGGGGAGGGGCAATGTTGTTGTAGATTAATAATTTCCATTAGGACTATAAACTATGTATTTGTAATAAAACATATTTACATTTTGTTTAATCTTTTTTGTGCTTGTCTGCAAAGTCTTTTAATTTCTGCACCAGGGCGCTTGGTTCGTCCACCCGTGGTATCTGAAAAGAGATTGTGTAAACACCAGGTAACTAATGGAAAACATAGGAATATACTTTCTTTTTATAAATAAACAAAAATAAATGATTGTATACACATTTTTATTACAGTTCATTTTTAAATAAATAAAGTAATAAAATATATTATCAGTATTTTTTTAATAGATTTAATTTAGAAATGGATAAATTATAAATAGAATTACTGATGAAAAAATAAAATAATTAATTCCTTGCAATTATACTTTACTCACCACAAATATACATGAGTTTCAAATAACAAACAAGTCATAAAAATGAAATAAAATTTTTCGATGTATTAATTTCTAACCCATAATGGAACATTTGTGTTTTAAAGATTAACTAACACACTTGGTAATTTCACTTGTTTTATATATTTTTTTTGGATATTTAGACATTTTTAAATTGCTATTTATTTATACTGATTTAGTTTATAAGTACTGTTAAAATGGGGGAGTTCCAGATTGTTATGAATACGTTTTATCACCTTATTGGAACAATGTACCAGGTCTACGTCAATCAAAACGACTCCTGAAACTCGATCACAGCCACAAGGTGCTTAAAGTCACAAGGAACGAGCTAAGAACTTTCACCGGACTCATGACAGGGCATTGTGCCCTCCGATACCATTTGCGGAAAATGGGAAAAGAGGAAAGTGGAAACTGCAGATTGTGTGATTCGGCAGATGAAACTACCGAGCACATACTATGCACTTATGTTGCGATTGCTCACAAGCGTCTTTCACACTTCGGCAGAGATCGATTATCCCCCGAAGAAGTGAGCATTATCTCCCCCAAGATAGTTACCAGGTTCATGGTGGACGTGGGACTGCTTGGGAAGTGATTGGTTAAGGGTAGAACAATAGATCTGTTAGGTCACAGTTCACGAGAGGCTAACACACCTCACTAAGACCCTACTTAACCTATAACCTATATCACTTTATAGATTTCCAAACCCTCCAATAGATTTAAGACACATCCCTTGTTACCTGTATTTAAAATTGTGTCTTGTAAATATTGGTTATGATCGATGTGAATGTCCAGTTCCTGAAACTTCTACAAGTTTGTCTTACACATATGCATTATTACAAATGTCGTAGTAATTTGATGGATTTTTAACATTAAAAAAATTATTCTTCAAAAACATTAGTTCAATCCGACAAAACAAGTACTAGAAAATTAGTCTCAGTAAGGTAATTACCTACATTTTTGGCAAATTCTCATTTCCTAATTATAGAAATGACACAAACATTTTCTCATTATTGATAATTTCAATTATTTAAAACCTCAAAGCTGAGTTTTGAATTTATAAAGCCAAATAATAATTATTTCCAAACATTTTTTATACATACAAATCAGCTATTTAAAAAACATCACCATTACATAATAAAAAATGTAAAGTAGGGATCTGCTTTTCTTAGTACTTACATCATAATTTTGGGAAATATAGATTCCAGCATACACCCCAACAAGAAAACTGAACTGTAATAGATCACAGAATGTATAATGGAACATTTAGAGGGGTAGGCATCAGTTACTTACAAATCCCCTGACCATGTCGTAAGCCAGCTTTAAATATTACAAAGGGCTTATTCTACAAAAATTTCGACTTGCTTTTTCTGAAGGTGATTTAACAATAATACCGATTATCAGGATTCACAAATATTGACAACAAGTTTGCCAACTGTAGTAAATAATAGATAATTGTCAAACCTTAAATTTCATAAATATTTGCATTTTATTCATGTAATAATAATAATGTTATAGTTGTAATTGTCTATTGATGAAAGTACTAATGTATAAAAGACTTTACTGTTATTTTTATAATTAATAATAATAATGTTTGTTGGGTTGCTTAATAGTAACATTCTGGTAATTTTATTTTGCTACAGTTGGTGGTCGCTTGAGGATGGCACGACGCCCGCCCCTGTCGTTGACCATCTGTCAAATAACAGTATTATTAATACACTTTAGTAATTAGAAAACGTCGCCGCCTTCCATAGGAAAACGAAGCCCCGTGTGAAAAGTACGTGCCGCCGCGAAAATGGTGCTCAAGATATACGTTAGCGGTATATCCGGCAACAAAGAGGTACGTTCATGTAATACTACGACGTCCCATTTTTTATATACCTCTACGTCTTGGAAACTGTTCAATTGCAATAACTGGCTCAATTTGTAAGGTCAAGAAAAGACAACAACGGGTTTTGATGATTCTAGACTCCAGGAACTTCAAGTACGAAATCGTCGACATCGCCGAACCCGACAATGAAGCCGAGAAGGACTTCATGCAAACAAACAGCACCTCCATGGGTGCAACCGTCGGCGACACAAAACCCAGACATGCACTGCCTCCACAAATATTTAACGACACTACCTATTGTGGGGTAAGAACTTTTATCCAAAATATATACATATTATAAATTTATATATATTTTTTAAATGTATCATTGAGTAAATACACATTATATGATGACTAACATTTTACACAAAAATTATAATGATTGAAAGTTTTTCTATTTTTACAATTAAGTAAAACAAAGTACAAAAAGTCAAATAATATAAAAGATATTTAATTTCAATTACACTTAAATATATTTGTTGAGTTAACAGATGATCTTGAAATATAGATACACCACAAATATACTTTAAAAAAAAAAAAATTAATAACACTTATAAAATATTGCTTATAGAGAATACACAGTATAATTATGCTTGGACATATAATTTTGTGCTAATCTATTAGTTAATAGGGGTGACTGTCTATTAAACTAAGCATAAACAAATATAGTGGCTTATTTCCTTGCATATTATTTAAGTGTAATATCAAATAAATGTTTTTACTAAATAAAGAATACCTTCATGATGCAATTAGAAAAGCATTTGGTGCTAATAAATTAATTGGTTGAATAAAAAATTTTTGCAAGTAAGTGCAAGTACTAATTTAATTTCTTACTTCATGCATCACCCGGTTAATTCATTTTTAAATTGAAATATAATTATGTAGGGAAACAAGTTATTTGCAACTATTTATTTTAATATATATAAGTAGTTTGTATACTAAGCATTTAGTAGTAGTAGTTATATGATTTAGCATTTTCAATTTTTTAAAGAGCTCCAAAGTGTTTACAAACAATTGTAAATGCAGTGTGGTATTTAAAGAACCTAATTAGTGGTGCGTGTCTCTGTTCACAGGACTATGACCAGTTTGACTTGGCTAATGAGATCGACGAGCTGGAAAAGTTCCTGAAATTGGCACCAGACGATGCTACACCGACTGTAACCTCAACTGCCGAAGTGGAATTGACACCCTCATTGGCGGACGTGGCCCTCTCAAATGCACTCGAAGAGACTAACGAAGCTGAAGCAAAGGAGGAATCCAATGAGGCGGAGGCCTCTAAACCTGAGGTGGAACCTGATTCTGCATTGAATGGTGATGCTGCAGAAGAACCAGTAGAGGAAGAAGAGGGCGAAAATGAGTAATTTCTTGCTCCCATCCCATAACAACACACTCCGAATCAGCTAAACCCGTATAAAAATATGGCATGTAGATGTTGGGGCTTTTCTTTCCTTTTTCTAGTTCGGCATCTATGTTACATATTCCATCGGACTCTAGACTGTTTTATTGGTGCCTATTAATTGTAAGTAATCGCTTAGCTGGTTCAAGTCACTTTCATTATGTATATCCATTATTTACACATACATATATATTATATATACATACAAGAAGAGATAAAAAAAAGTATATAAATATCATTGCGCGCTATCATGGGGTTCTTAGGTCCTAATCGAATTCGCTTGTTACTATTTTACATATTTTGTTAATAATTTCCTTTAACATTGGATTTGTAAATACTTTTAAGTATGTTTCTGTCGTATTCAAAATATACAATTTTATTTATAGCTCTGTGTCTCATTCATCTATTGCATCACCGACTGATGTTTTTATTTCAGGATTTTCAAGTTCATATATGATGCAGTTATTAAATTAGCTACATAGTTAATTCAAGTAAAATTTATTGTACAATTGATGCCTTACGTAGATAATTGTGATTTATATTTAAGGAAATTAGCAGTCACCAAATAAATTTCATTGTAGATTGTTTAGAGTATATTTGTAATAATTAATTGTGTTAGGAGCATTTAATTAACTTTTAAAAAAGAGCAGAAGTATCATTTTTTTTCGTTCTTTCATGATTTTCCTTCCGGTTTATTTCCGTTGACATTGTGTAAACATTTCCCCGTGTAATTCGGTGGTAATAAATAGAAACCAATGTCGCGCAGCGTTCCAAGGAACATTCTGCCGTGTGCGTGTGTTAAATTTGGAGGAAAACACAAAGGCTGTTAAGGGACCGATTTAGAAATTTTCGGTGCTGCGTTACAGGTAGTTGTTGGGCATAAAAATAGAATTCGCACGCGAAATTATTTCGCGCAGTTATGCCGCGCCTGGTTATAGGTATTTACCGTTATTTTCGTTTTCCGTAGTTGGGCACACTGGGCGTATTATTGAGTTGTTTTGTTTTAAAATTTGCATACGTTTCCGTTAATTATTCAGCTAATTATAATAATGAGTTTCAGTTGATGTTTGATTATAGGGCAGAACTTCATATCTTACTTAATTAATAAACGATGTTAATTAAGTCCAATTAACGGTTAATTCGTTTTTGTATGTCTACAACAATCAGATTATATAGATTAATATATGTAAGTATCATAATATTATACTTTATGCAAATGTTTAGTTTTTATCCTTGTTGTAAAGAGTACCGCGTTTTAATTTTCAATGTGGGAAGGCTAAATCTAGAAATCTTTATTACAGGACGCCATCTAATGAAAGGATTGCGTCACTGAAAGTTACAATGATTAACAGGAAACTAAATAAAAGCCTATGTTCAACTACCGTGACTTAAAATAATATATAAAATGCTAATCACTGGTCTTAGGAGCTTCCAGATGCAGCTGAACCAGCGTTAGCGAAAGTGAGAAATTGTTGGTTTGGGTCTGCAATCTGATAGGTATTCTTTGCTATTAGGATACAATTATTGCCGCTTTAAACTAACATAGACAAAAATAACAGTGCATATAGATAACTTGGACAATGTCCAATAAATATTACTTTATAGCGTTGATTGAAATATTGTATAGATACCTTATGCGAGTCACCAAAAGATGACGCATGAGTAGTAAGTATGCTGACCAAAAGAAGGCGCATATTTAGTTTGGTGTAATGCAGTTTTCTATAGCATAGAATAGATTGTGTATATAATGAGAATAACATTATTACTATGAATTCCTCATGATTTGTGTGGTAATCCACCCAAAGATGGCACCTTAACGGTAATTGTCTGTATGTTGTAAACTGTGGGTTGTTTTTATATTTAAAAAAAAATTCTTTCGTCCCCTGATGGCTACGCGAAAATGGCTAATGTCGATTTTTATATTCTTTTAGGATGGTTGTGCGTAATTTTCGCCCCAGATGGACTCATCTTGGATGTTTGTAAGCGCTGTGTTTATACACCTGAAATAGTTTGACAATACCCACAATAAGATTGATCAAGGCGGTACTTGAAAACCATAAGATCACCGCAGGTCTAAGGAGCGAATCAGAAACGGTAACCGCAGTATATGGAATTATATTGTCCCTAACCCAAGACGCCCTTAATAACATAGTAAAATGGGGTCTGGAGGAAGGCTTCAATGTCAATGTTGACAAAACAATATCTTAAAAAGCTGAATATCAATGTAAAATAAAAGGACAATAAATTGCAGTGTCCGAACAGGTAAAATATTTAGGTTTAATACTAGATAGAAAATGTACAGCCAATGCATTATTTTGGGTTTTAGTCCCCATGATCTGCCAAATACCAATTATTTGGTAGATCACGGGGACTAAAACCCAAAATTACGCATTGGCTGTAAATTATGCTAGTAAGACCCATTAGTATGGTGGGTCAAGACTAAACAAGCAACGGGATAAAAGAAGCTTCAATGGTCTGACTTGGTATCACGGGGGCTACGCACACCACTCCCTCTGTAGCAATTAAAGCTTTACTAAACCCAATTCCCCTGCACGAACAAATCAGAAAAGAAGGTCTAATAAATGTGATAATACTGGACTGTCATGGTACAGAAATTCTGAACAGGATTAAACCAGAGTTCCCGCAAGCAGCGTCGTACATAATGTCTGCCAAATTTGATTTTTTATCGCGTTTTGAAGTGATTATTGACAGTCGCCAAGACAGTCTCAACCAAATAAAAGAAAAAAACTAAAACATAACTCTCTAATCTGGTATATAGATGCATCAAACACGGAAGTGGGATCCGGCATAACATATGCGTGCTTAAGTACAGGGAATCAGTTTCTCTTGGACAAGGCCCATCAGTCTTACGGGATGAAATAACAACCTTGCAAAAGTGTGCCCAGGTTTGCACCAAAAAATGGCTACAAAGGAGCACATATCTGTTTGATCTGAGACAGCCAGGCTGCCCTTAAGAACCTCAAAACAATGTATCATATTATGATAAACGACAATAATACATTTCAATTAGTTTAAAAATAGCTTTTAATTGTTATAAATAAAATTAATAATATTTGAAGACTAATTCCCACTTTTGGATATATGTAGATAAGTTGTGTTTAATCATATTTTAATCCAAGGAATTTATGATTTAGCCATTTCCTGCACATGAACAGAACAGTCTGTAATGAATAATAATGAAAATACTGGCAAATACAACCTTTTATTTTTATAGTGTCGATTACTAAACGATGGGCATCATTAACCAAATATACACCGCGTTGTAGAAGACTTAAGCATGACATCAAACTTCCATTTCCTATTCCTTCAAATGCAGCTTTGATATTTCGAAGAATTTTAAAAAGCCGTTAAAAATCTTTATAACATCATATTGCGTTTGTAGCAGCACATATGAAAACAATATGAGATGATACACAAACAAGATATACATAGTTCAAAGACAATATTGTTATTTAAAAAAAAAACGTTTAAAGAACTGACTGTTTGTATTTAACTATCGATTTATTGATAATCATTAATGGCAAACGAGTTTAAAATTATAGAACAAAAAAGATATACAAGTTTGAGTAAATGAAAAATGGCTATTCAGTTAAATGAAACATTAAGAAATTTGTCAACATTATTAACAATGTTATACTATATTTGTAATAATCTTTTGTTTTACCATTTTAAAGGTTCAAATTTAAATATTCTTATTCATCCACGCAAACCACAATCAAAATTTGAAAACCGCTATAATTAAAGCACGGTCCCTTCGGAAGTGAGATTGAAAATTTATAATAAAATAAATGTAAATATTACAATATATAATATTTGAATGGTTATTAGTAATTTTGATTTAGTATAATTTCATCATTATAAGGACATCAAGACATTGTGTTTATTGGGTTGCCTATGGTCAATCAAAAATTTGATTTCTTTTTTTCTGTAATTTAGTTATCAGTTTCTTTTTCTGTAAATTTGTATTTGGAAAGACAAAATATTGATCCGTTTTATTTCGTATAGTGCAACAGAATTATGTATTTCCTTAGATAGCCATTTAGATATTTTGGATATAAAATTATTAACAATTAAAATATTGTTTATTTCGGTGGAAAGAAATTACTAACTACTCAGATTTATACACCACGTGTTTATCAAATCTTTAGTGATTAAGTTAAGTATAACTATCTCCTGTAAATTATATTTACTTCTACCACCTTATCTATTTAACACTTATGAATTTGATTTCAGATTTGATATTTTTCTACGACTACACTTATGCAATACATTTGTTTTTCGTATCTTCACCTGGATCTGTTTTTAAGTTTTTTGTTGAATTTTGAGGTTACTGGTTGGAGCAAAAGTGGAGGAGATAAGTATATTTTTTTATTAGTGTATATCACATACAATGTGTCAATATATTTTTAAATTTTAGAATTTTAAAATTATTTAAACATTAATTATTACTTCAAATTGATTAATTGTTAAGGTACTTAGGCGTTAAAAATCCATATTTAATACTAAGATAATGAAACTTTCAGATTTTCACCTGAAGAAGCCGGAGTGCGACGAAACATAAGTAGTATTTTAAATAAACCAAATTTGAAAATCTGATAGTTTCGTTATCTTAATATTCGGTATTCAAAGATTGAAAAGGTTTGGTTAATAGCATGTTAAGAGAATTTGTCTAAATTAATTAGTTTATCTCTCAATTTCTAATAATTAACTTTGAAGAAATAAATCAGTGATAAGTAAAATTATTTTTAATGTATGTTAATACCGATATGGTATAATGTACATTTAGTTTACTTAAAATGTTAATTGGTTGGCACCGTAATTCGGTCAGCTATTGCTGAAATTTAAGTTGTTTATGTCTGTGGTTAGATAAGTTTTCATTGGTAGAAGTGACGGGAATTCTTTAAGTGAAAAAAAATACATGAAGTGTAATTAAGAATGTTTTATTGTATTATACGTTTTAATAGTGTTTTTAAGATTTAATTATTTATTAAATATTTGTGGTTTTCAATTCAGTGTGGTAAGAGAATAATAGAGAATTGCATCGGCACTTTTATCTGTTAATATAGCGAGTAGACAAGTATAATATAAATTTACGTAATACATATATAAATGGTGATGATGCCATCGTACTACTTACCCTATACTTATTTTATTGTCGTTTAATATTATCACTATATAAATTTAAACCAACAATCCTAATAAATTACGTCACCAAAATCATAATAGAGGCCTAACTTTATCATTTTTACAGATAAAAACATTATGATTATAAATGCACACTGCAATAATGTGAACTAAAAGCGTTGATTGAAATAAAAGCTTACTTTGATCGAGGGTTTATAATGTTAATAAAAGTGTCTGTATTCCACATTACCGTTGATTAAAATATTTCAATCAACGATATTACTGAATGTTTTTCTTTAAATCATAGAGAATTTACTAAATGAACCTCATGAATTTTCCAAGCAATTAAGAGTTTTTGTAGCCCTCATCTCAGAAATCATTCTGATTCCACGTTTAATCATTTTACAATTATTGCATAATTTTCATGTAACTGCTGTATACTTTTTGATAAAATTAAAAAAGGCAAATTATGAAATTTAGTTTAAATAAAAATTCATTTCAGTTACTCAGTACCTAAAACTTTTATTTGAAAATTTTTGTATTTTTTTTTTAACGAAAAGTTAAAAAAGTTCTTTTAAGAAAGAATACAACCTTTAGTATAGAGTTTCACTTCCAAACATTTTGGTACAACGCGTCTCTTTATTTAGTATTTTTTTTAAATCGTAAATTTTTTAATTATTTGTCGAAATATTTGAAATGGTTTTGTTAAAATTTCATACACTGGAAATGGGTGTTTTCTCGAAGCACTTTGTTTTTCCAGATTTTCCTTTATAAACACGCAAATTGAAGATAATAAAAAATTGAGGGCTGAAAGAACACCGGTCGATAGACGTTAAGCAGAAAACCAATTATATCAGAATTTATTTTATTTTATCCATTACATTTTTTATTTTATTTTATTTCTGTGAATAAAGATGTTTAGTAGTAGTAGTAAAAAATTGATTAATTCAAATGAAATTTTCATACTCGAATAACAAATAAAATTGAAGTTATTTTGTTTTTTATACAAAATCTTAACGAACACGATATCATTTGTAAATAATCCCGCGTACATATGTAGCATAAAACCATCCGTTAATTAGCAGTAAAACTTATAAGCTTAATACCCTATTTCGCTTCGATTTGTGAATAGTGTGTCGATGACATGGTAAAGTTGCCATTCTGTATTTCTCTAACAAGCCTTGAAGCTTTGTAAGTAACTGGGCTTCATTCATCTAGATGTTTCCTTCCTGAAACTTTTTACTTATTATTCTGATCATGATTTTTATCAAATTCAGTAAAATAAAAATATGTTAGGTTTGCTATATAATTGCAATCATTTTGAAATGTGTTTATGTATAGGTATGCATCTGTTCATGGTATCTCAAAAGGTGCTAAATTGTTAAACTTGAGGTTTTATTATCTGCCAACACATCTGAAAATCTTTTGTTAAACCTTAATCCACCAGAAGTCGAGACTTCTTTATATTTTCGATTTTTATTTTTTTACGATTTCAGTTACGTCAAATTCATATAATAAATAATTTTATAAGATAATAAAATGAGCGATATAGCGAAAGTACTATGATGGCCACATAACCTTCTTTTTATTTTTAAATGGATAATGGTTTTTGCTAAAATTTGCTAAAGTTGTGAAATTTAATTAATTAAATCAAAAATTCCAGGAGGTATTACAAAGTAATGGCTTCCGCTATCAATAATTAAAAATATATTCTTATTTTCAATTCATTAAGTATTATATATACAGGGTGAGTCTCTAACTTGGAATAAATTCAGTAAATCAAGTTTATTTTTTGAAAATATGACCGGATAGGTCGATTAGTATTTTAAATTGCGCTATTTTGATGTAATAAGATTTTATATAGCGTGTCCCAAATATAAGATATGACGTCATCGACTATTTTTTTTAATGGCAACCCTAATTTTCTATTCTTAAAGAGTATATCAAGTTACACATGTGTGCCAAATTTCAAATTTTTATTTCCTGTCATTTATAAGATATTTAAAAATACTAATACTATCCTCGCTTCGAATGCGATGCTACAATTCTTACTTGTTTTTATAACTAAACGTTAGTTCGACAAAAAATGATAAACCAGCACCTTTTGGTATTTCCACTTTTAAAATGCATAAAAATTGAATTAAATTGACTTTATTTATTTATTTTATTTATTCATTCTTCAAATTCAACTTATTGGAATTTCAAGATTTTCTTAATAATTCTTTCCAAAAACATGTACAAGTTGATGCCATTTACATCGATTTTGCGAAGGCGTTTGACAGGGTTCAGCACTCTATATTGATTTCAAAGTTATATTCCTATGGATTTCACGATTTAACTGTGAGGTGGATTAAAAGTTTTTTAGAAGGACGTCGACAAATTGTTAAGATTAATAATTTTACATCTAATCCAGTTCAGGTAACGTCAGGTGTACCTCAAGGCTCCCACATCGGACCTATTTTATTTCTTATTTTTATTGATGACATTTGTAATTGCTTTATATATTCGAATTGTTTACTTTTTGCAGATGATTTGAAAGTATATCATTGTATTGACGATATTTCTAATTGTTTCGATCTACAATTTGATATAGATAATCTATTCAGTTGGTGTGTCAGGAATAATTTGTTTTTAAATATTAAAAAATGTAAATCTATAACATTTAGTAAAAAGGCTATAAATATTGACTTCACATATAACATCAATGATATCAACCTTGAAAATGTATCGGTTATAAGGGATTTGGGCATTTTGTTGGATTCAAACTTATCTTTTTCATCTCATATTTTTCAAATGTGTAATAAAGCATTTCGATTATTAGGGTTTTTATTGAGACATTGCAAACATTTTAACTGTGATACATTAAAGACAATTTATTGCGGATTAGTTAATGATCTAATTTAGAATATTGTTCACAAATTTGGTCACCACATTATAAAAAGTACGCAAGTAAGATAGAATCTGCCCAGAAAAAAATTTGTTCTTACGTTTCTTTCAAAATGAATTTACCATTTAATAATTATGAAATGGTCTGCAAGTACCTGAATATTGATTCGCTTGAGATCCGTAGAATCAAATTGGATCTTTGTTGGTTACACAGAATTGTTTCTGGGCATATCTCCACTGATATGCTTCAATCAATACATTTTCATGTTCCTCAAAGTAATAGATTATTCAGACAAAAACCACTTTTTAGATTGAATGTAGTTTCTACAAATTATATGTATTATAGTCCTTTATTGCGATGTATGAGGTATGCTAACAAACTCAATTATAATGAAAATTTTGATTTATTTGTTAATTCCCTTTTATATGTAATCCCTGATTCATTTGGGTGAATAACTCCTTCTAAACCTCTTCCTAAAGCAATTTAAACTTGGAATAGGTCGCTTATTTTTCCTCGAGTAACACTAGATTGACCCTTGGAAGATAATCTCATCAAGGTGGCATCTATTACCTATGATTCCCTAATTGAGATAACTACTGATAATCATAACATGCTGTTTGCCGTTCTCCAAAGTAAAACTTCGTTTTCCTGCCTTCAACTACGCTACACTGATCGGATCTAAAATAGATCAAGAGTGGCTGTTATTGAAAGGAAACAATAATTATCCAAACGTTAGCTTACCATTTAACTCTATAAGGGCACGAACTACATCATGGTATTCTTTTTTCTTGTGTTACCTCTAAGTGGTTTTTTAATCGACTATACTGTGTCGTTGGTCGTTTCATATTTTACTGGCATATTTGCTTTTCCCGACCATTATGGACCCTAACTGTAAAGGGGCGGTGAAAGCATTAAAAATGCCTGAATATTTGGCAAAAATAAACCTAAATATGGTTCAATGTTTTCTGATGAGTTCCTGTACGACAGCAGCGTCAGCAGAAGAAGTAGGGTACGAGTGGAAGATCATCTAGGGTGAACTCTGCTCAATTCTCGTGCGTTCTAAATTTTGGATGAATATTATTTATATTATTTTTGTATGTATTAGGTTTTTATGTTAGCACAGAATTAAAACAACCAAATAAATAAATAAAGAAAACTTTGTATTGAAAACGATGAAGAATTTAATCGTTTGCTGCTTCATAAACAAGTTCGTTGATTGTCTTTTTATAGGTTTTAGAAGCTGTTTAACTCGGTGCTGGAGTTCTTGAAAGATAAAAAAGATTCTTTACGATCCAATTTAATTCAACTGAATTTAATAAAAACAAAATTTGTTATTTCTGCATTTGTGAAAAAAACATCTTTTGTACAAACGAAATTTTAGACGAAGGGAATTCAGTTACCAAATTATAATAATATTATAATAATATAATCAACGTTTTGATGATATTTTGAAAATAAACATACCTAATTGGATTATAGATCCTTTATTAAGTGCACAGAAGAATATTCACAGTTCACACAAGAAAAACTGATGGAAGTAACTACAAACGATGAATTAACATTTTAATTCAAACGCGGCTATCAACAATTCTGATTGCAAAAGAAGATCCCTATGCCTTTTCCTAAGACATATACGGACTATAATTCAAAAGTTCCGAATTGCTTTTCCTTCATCATATTTAGTAGAACCTCGTTGATGATGGAGGCTTCTACTTCGCTATACATACTTAATCACAAATTAAACACACTTTTAATTTGTTTTGATAATAAATCTGTTATACAAAACAAAGTATTTGTGAATTTTAAAAATAAAAATATCAAGAAAAACGATTACAAATAGTTAATCGTGGTGATTTAAGATTACTGCTGACAAAATTAAAACCGATGATTACTAAATTGGTAGCAGCATACTACGTTCATCATTCTCATTAAGATATTGTCGAATTTTTAATTTTTTTATATTATCTTTCTATTAGGACTTCATAAATAGTTTCCTAATTCCTTTACTATATTTTACGAAAAAGGTAGAAACATTAATATAACATATATATTTTTACTTTCCCTATATATGAAATATACAGGGTGAGTTTTTTTTCGATGTTCTCTATGGGGATCTCGGAAACTATAAGAGATAGAGAAACGGTTAAATGGGGAAAGAAGTGTAGATTTACGAGACGAATAAAATTCCACTTTCAAAGTTTTCAAAAAAGTCAAGGGTAACTAGATATTTTGAAAAAAGTAAAAAGTGTCATTTTTTCAAATCAATATATCTCGGTTATTATAACAGATAGAAAAAAACTGTAAAAGACAAAGTTTTAGATAATTTTATGTAGATTAATAAAAAATAGTCAGAAAATATTTATCGCCATTATTTTTCGAGATATGATGCAAACTTACATTTTTTTAAATGGAAACCATAGTTGGCTATGGCCTCATTCAGAAGGTAATTTTTTTCTCTTTAATCCAATATGACATACGACATAGTTATGTCTAAAAATAAGTGAGTTATAGTCATTTTAAATTTTATTATAAATAAAAAATGGGTAGCCATGAAAAAGATGAAAGTAAAACAATTGCAGTTGTTTATAATAATAGCAATATTGTAATTATTAGTTCTAAAAAGTTAAATAAAAATAAAAAACCAGCATAAGAATAATATTTTTGTAATTATCAAATGGCCTTCTGTATGTGGTATAAACCCATTTGTCAAGAGGGTAATACGTTTCTTACAAAAATATTATGAACGGATGAATCGCGATTCACTAATTTTGGTATTTTGAATCGCCATAATGAACATTGATGAACTTAAGAGAATCCAGGAGAAGTTTCACAGAGAAAACTACAAATTAAATTTGGGTTTAATCCATGGTGTGTTTGGATTAATAATTTTTGGTCCATATATTTTTGAAAGCTCACTTAAGTGAAACATTACTTTCATTTTCTTCAGAAAACATACGCTCGATTATTTAAATTTATCATTACAAGCAATATTAAAATGGTTCCAATATGATGGTGCTCCTCCTCATAACATGTTGGCTTTACAAATTATTTAAATGATGCTTTTCCTAACTTATAAGCGGGAAGAAATAAACCAATCCCAGGGCCACCTAGATGTCCCGATCTGCGCGTTTTAGAATTGTTTCTGTGGGGTTATGTAAAAAACAAAATATATGAAAAATCATATCAATCTGTGGAGGATCATAAACTAGTTGTTATTGAAACATTTAATACAATTTACATGAGAATAATCAAAAAGTCATAAATTCAATTTTAAAAAGATATAATTTACGTCATAATAGTATTAATAGTGGACTCTGACCATATTTTTTTAATATTAAAATTTTTCTCCCATTGATATATTGATAATTACAGAATTACTTTATGCAGTTGTTTCATTTTGGTTTATCTCTGTAAAACTAATAATTACAATATTGCTAATATTATAAACAACTGCAATTGTTTTACTTTCATCTTTTTCATGGCTACCCATTTTTTATTTATAATAAAATTTAAAATGACTATAACTCACTCATTTTTAGAAATAACTATATCATATGCCATATTGGATTAAAGAGAAAAAAATTACCTTTTGAATAAGATCATAGCCAACTATGGTTTCCATTTAAAAAAATGTAAGTTTGCGTCATATCTCGGAAAATAATCGCGATAAAATTTTTCTGATTATTTTTTATTAATCTGCATAAAATTATCTAAAACTTTGTCCTTTACATGTTTTTTTCTATCTGTTATAATAACCGAGATATATTGCTTTAAAAAATTTGACACTTTTTACTTTTTTCAAAATACCTAGTTACCCTTGACTTTTTTGAAAACTTTGAAAGTGGAATTTTATTCATCTCGTAAATCTACACTTCTTTCCCCATTTAACCATTTCTCTATCTCTTATAGTTTCCGAGATCCCCATAGAGAACATCGAAAAAAACTCACCCTGTATACAGGGTGACTGACGAAAAACCTTTGGTTATTTTTTATCCGATTTTAATAAATAAAACATCAAATTAAACCATTTTTAAAAGAATTTAATAGGATCTGAACTGTTATTTTTTCTCGCACCCAGTTTTTGACAAAATACGATCAATATTTTTTTTTTAATTGCACTGTATATATATTTTTATTGATTCGCAAGGAGATTTTTTTTCTGAATATAAAATTGTAGACAAATTTATCCATACATCAAACTTAAGTCGAGAAATTGAGGATTAAAAAAATAAAAAAAAGTCAAGTATCCATTGTAAACAATATACAGACCCTATTTTAAATGTCAAAAGTGACAGTGACAGCCATTGATACAATACTGCAACGATTTTTAATTATTTCACAATTAAAATGTTGCAATATTTCATACACTGTACTAGAATTTTGTGCTTCTACAGAAATCGTTTTTCAGTTTTTGAAATCTTGCAATATTTTTATTATGAAATTATTAAAAATCATTGCAGTATTGTACCAATGACTGACACTGTCACTTTTGACATTTAGAATAGACTCTGTATATTGTTTACTATGGGTATTTGATTTTTAATTTTTTTTTAATCCTCAATTTCTCGACTTTGGTTTGATGAATGAATAAAATCGTTTACAAATTTAGATTCAGAAAAAAATCTCCTTGCGGATCAGTACAAAATATATATACAGTACAATTTGAAAAAAAAAAGTTGATCGTCTTTTGTCAAAAACTGGATGCAAGAAAAAATACCAGTACGGTTCATATTAAAGTCTTTTAAAAATCATTTAATTTGATGTTTTATGTATTCAAATCGGATCAAAAATAAGCGAGATACAGCACCAAAGGTTTTTCGTCAGTCACCCTGTATATGAGAAGTATTATTTTCGTAATTTTTTTTTCAAATTTTTTTGCCGAAATATCCGTTTTGAAATCCCCATTACTCTAATTTCTGGAAAAAAATGTGCCTCTGTCTGTCTGTCCGTCGGTGGGCGCTTTATCTCAAAAACGAATTATCGGTTTCAGATGAAACTTAATTCAAACTTATGGTTTTATCGTTAAAAACTGGAACTGAAAAGCTTTTGGTGAACATTCATAGACCGAAAGTAGATGTTTATTCGAATCGTTTTGTTTGTATTTTCTAAATATATAAAAAAAAAACAGTTCAAACAAAAATTAAAGGGAATGAAAACTGAACACGTTTTATTAAAACATATTTTTCATAAAAAAAATTGAAAATTTTGAAATTTTTTGCCAATTGCTAATAAACTATTAGAGTTACATGAAACTTGTATTACAAATAATTGTAGAGAATTCAAAAGTGAACAAATCATTAAGAATAACCTTTTTGCGTAAACCTCATAGTTTTCGAGTAAAATATTGGGAAAGTACTATGGTGGCCACATCACCACTTTTTACAATATAAAAATAAATACATTCAAACTAGTGTTGCTTTGATATCTGTGCTGTTTGTAACATGCAAATTAGATATTTTTCTGTTTAAGCGCTATTAAAATTTTAAAAAATCTTTCCAGGGGGCGTTGAATAATATTTTGGAAAGATCTACTCCCCAAATTAGTTTGGCAATAATAATAATAATAATTTCATTTAGTGTCATTACATAACAGTTTACACAAGTCAATAAAAGCAGAGTGGACAGAGATGTGCTGTAACATATAGCATTAAAGATTTAGTATAAATGAATAGTAAATATAAAGATAAATAATAAATAAGAATAAGTGAAAGCGTTTAGATTCATATAAATAAAAAACTACAATTTAAAAATTAAAATCCAAGTGTTAAAATTAATATTTAAAACTTTAGATTAAATTTAAAACTTTTAACTAAAACTTATAATACAAATTTCACATATAAAATTTAATATCCAAAATCCATACTATAAAATTTTAAAACTTAAAATTAAAATCTTACGACTTACAAAGTTCAAATTTAAATAAAATAGAAATAACCATAAAAATATTAAGTATAACGACGATAAAATATTATACATAAAATTCGTAAACATAATAAAAACATTGAAACATACAGTAATATACATACACAGATAGCTTAGAAAAAGTAAAAATGATGTAAGTTACTATTCACGCAATCATGTATGCAATAAAAACCCTTTTTGATGAAATATCTTTTTAGTGCAATTATAAATTTATTGTACTATTTGATAATGACTTCACAGTTACAGGTAGCATATTGAATAATTTTGGACCATAGAAATTTACACCATTTTGGTGATAGCCTTGTACAAGCCTGCACTGCTTTACTGCCATATTCCAACTTGTCTTTCTAAATTATTGAAATCTAGAAGTCATTTTAGCCGAAGAGGACTCGACTAAAATAGCTTCACTTACTTGGGGTATTATAATTCCTTCTTAAATCGGTGATAATTTTTTGAGTTGAGTTTCGACGACATCTTGTATGAAGTGAACATCGAATGTTTTCCCCATTATGATTAATCTTCGAAGGTTTCAAAGGTTTTTAGTATTATCTCTAAGCTTAAACATCGCAAGTATTACAAAAGTAAAATTGCATGATTAAGATTTAAGAACAAGCATTGAAAATATCGTATATCCAAAAATGTCTATAATTTAGATTGGTTTAGTTCAGCCACATTTGTTTCGTTCTTTTTTATTGACGTGTACACTCACAACAGAGAGGTACTCATGATTATAACGATGTACTGTAAAGATCATTTGTTAATGAGTTTGAGTTTCTTCGCTATTTTAATAATTTTATCATACTCCCTATTTACGGTCTAATCTTAGTCTTCAATACCTTTTGACTAAATGCGATTTAAGAACAAGCATTGAAAATATGGTATATCCAGTTCTTAAAAAATGTCTATAATTTAGATTGGTTTATTTCAGCTACATTTTTTGCGTTCTTTTTTTATTGACGTGTACACCCACAGCAGATTATAACGATGTACTGTAAAGATCATTTGTTAATTAGTTTGAGACTATTTTGTAGGATATTTTTATTAATTACCGAGAAAGATGCACAAAAGACAATTTATAGGTTATGTTATGAATTAATTTTGTAAAAAATTCTTAATAATGACATTATTCAAACAAACCAAGTGAACATTAATTATAAACGTTTTATTAACATAATGTTTCTTCAAATGATCAATGAAAAACATTAGAGTGTATATCTGTCCCTCTTATGCACATTTTTAAGATAAGTTGATTATCTTAATTAACATTGAAGCGAGTAGATCCATCTTTATTACTTTTCTAATACAACTGCTAAGGTCCATTGACTACTAGGCGACTCTATTATGCTGTTGCTTTCTATTTCCTGTATGATCTTTTTAGTTTTCTTTCTTATCGCTAAATGTAGTTTTCTGATTGTTCATCATTACTTGGACATATTCGGTGCTGAAAAGTGTTGGTCCGTTAATATGTTCGATAAACTATGCTGTGATATTTACATGATATATAGAACTATTGGTTCTAAAATTAAACTTATTAAAAAATAATAACAGCTACTACCATCGCAGAGAGTATAATGGCATATGCAATCACAAGAGAAAATGCAGGGTCTTAGTGGAAGATCATTTTGAGAAAGAGAGGATTCTTATAACCTAAATTAATAGTCGTAATGGTGTTTGGCTATCGACCACGTGGTCCTTTCGCCGTGTGATTTGTGTATTTGTGTGTGTAAATGAGTTTGTTCCTTTAAAGGATCGCCCCATCACTCTAAAGTACCATTAATTGTATCCCAATGGTGAATGGTACCGGTCACCCATCCAACTGCTGACCCGAACCAACATTGCTGCACGCTAATTCGGGGCCGCAGCCGAATGCGCCATCACCGCATAAATATTGTAATTATTATTTTTGGAATGGCATGTAAACAGGGTGTTTCTGTGACCCGGAGAATAAAATTAACAACATTTACTAAAAATGATGATGATTCGTAAAAAAAAATATTATAAAAGTCTTCATATGAGATACAGGCTATCAAAGTTAAGAAATTTGAACAAATTTTTCTAAATATTTTCAATACCGTTCGTTGTAGAGTGATGTAATTTGCAATTTGGTACAGCCTAAACTAACATCAAGTAAATTCCTTAGACAATTTCTCACTTCGATCGGACCGCGGGAACCATGCAATACAGGGTGTTCCAAAAATTTGTTTGCTCAGAACTTTTTTGTTTGCACGTAAATCTACATGTATTCCTCCATATTTTAATAGGACATTTATTTTAGAAACTTTAATCACTCTTTGAAAATTTTGATGAGTGGTCGTTGTATTAGGGCTCGCATTGATCTTCAGGGGTTAGTTTGTTGGTTTCCTTGTTATTTTTCTTTCAAATAAATGGTACCATTCAGAATTAACCGTCCTAAACTAACATCAAGTAAATTCCTTAGACAATTTGTCACTTCGATCGGACCGCGGGAACCATGCAATACAGGGTGTATTGTAATTTGTTTGCTCAGAACTTTTTTGTTTGCACGTAAATCTACATTTATTCCTCCATATTTTAATAGGACATTTATTTTAGAAACATTAATCACTCTTTGAAATTTTTGATGAGTGGTCGTTGTATTAGAGCTCGCCTTGATCTTCAGGGGTTAGTTTGTTGGTTTCCTTGTTATTTTTCTTTCAAATAAATGGTTGGGTACCATTCAGAATTAACCGTCCGATATTGCATTAATAGTACAATTGTCACATATCCGATTTTGCCGAAAAAAAGCTTCATGCTCGAACATTTTTTTTTGGTTTTGGCTCATCTTGAAAGACCCATATAGTCGACTGCTGTTCATTTTTTCTAACATCCAAATTTTCATGCAATATTGAATGTATACTGGTCACACTAATGCTAAAGGATGCCTCAACCACACGATAAGTCACATGACGATCTTGCAATATCAGTTCATGCATAGCATTATGATATGCTGGAACATCAACCGTTTTAGACGACCTTCAAAAAATTTATCATTAAGCGAACTACAGCCACGATTAAATTACCTATACCATCGATATATAGTGGTGCTTCATCGCTAAAAGCCGAATTAAATTGATCGATTGTTTTAGAGATTAAAAGTTGTAAAAATTAATCGCACGGAACTGTTTACGACTTAATTCAATTTCTTGGTCAACATCAATATTTCCTTCACATCAAAACATTCTGAGTAACTCTACTTTACGTTGTCGGTTGACAGATGGCAGCACATGGATCGTTTCTTCCTTAAATATAAAAAGTAAACCTCGTATAATTCCTATCTAAATCAAATAATAATTAGCAACTTTTAACTTTACAATTTTAAAAAGTCTTAATCACACTTAATCTCTTCTATCAACCAATTTTCACTATTACATCCCCCATTTCCATCATGATAATGTTTATAGCTAAAATGCGTCAATAACGGAATGAATCGTTTACCTTCTTATTCTCTAAAAGAGAATAATATACGTGATAACGTGCACTAGAAATGTTTAATTCAAATACCGCACCGTTCAATAATGCACCTGCATAATTCATACCACACGTTCTTAACTAGATTTTGTGTGACGTCTCTCTCTATTTTAATTTATCTATTTTCCAGTCCTTTCAATACGAATTCATACCATACACTCACATAATTAGCGTTTGTAATTAATATTGTGCATATTTGGGAGTAAATTTTTTCGATGATTTGATAAGATAAGTACAATTAATGTGATAATGTATTATAGTTGTAATGCTACTAGAATGATCGGTTTTCTGTATTGGGATACTATATTACATAATTTAACTTTATATAGACAGAAATTGTATAATTAATTAAAATTTTGAAATGTCATTTTAAATAAATTCACATTTTAATTTATTTCACTTAAATAACTTTTGGAAATTAGAGTTGCCAATTATTTTGTACTAGGATTAATCAGTTATAAAAAAATATCGTGTTAGTTTTAATGCATCAGTGGGTCAATTTAGTGAAATTTGATTATAATGTCCACAACAACAAATGTCTCTATAATTTGTATTCTTCAATTTTAAACTTTTGTCTAAGTAATTTTTTAAGGATCTATTTGTAGTACTTTATTTTATATCAATAAGGTCCGTCAATTGTAATAACAAAAGAACTCTAAAAGTAATTAAATTAATTTAAAAGCTCTTCTTCATCTGCTCAAAAAACTTAAAACACATATTTTCCACGAAATTAAAATCGAATATAAAAACACCGGTAGGCTTTAATTGATCGATTATTGAATAATATTAGAAATTCATAATGTAAAATTAATATTGGTATGTAATGTTTTAATACAATTCTTACTAATGAATATTTATATTTTAATAAACTATAAATAATATTACCATTAATAATGTTATAATGTTAATGGTATTTGTTACAACAAGTGTGTCACGGTACTGGGCTAACTTAATATTTATTGCGCATCAAAAAAAAAAAAAAAAACGCAATAACCAATGTGATTGTAAATAATACCGAAATGGTATATAAGGATTCGAATTTTCAGCGGATGTCGATTTCGATGGCGCGTTATGAAATAAACGTGCAATTTCCACGGAACACACGGGAGGGAAATTGATAGTGACGTGTGCGGCCGGTTGCCTAGGAACATTGTTGTCAAGCGCTGCTCGCTCCGTTTCGCACCTCAACCGCCGCGCAGATATGCCCGTTACGTCGCACGAGAACGTCCTCAGGTGCGCGCACCAAACAACCAAATGTATTTAATTGTGTCGATCTATTTAGACTGATGTGTTTGTGCTGAATAGTGATTATATGATGGAGGCGTATTACAACGATTATAATCAAGAGAGGTAAGTACTTGAAATTGCGCGGTCCCGCGCTACTTGCCTGCAGCGCCATCTCAAGCTTTCACTTTTATTCGTGGATTTAGTGACAAGGTCAGGCGGTAGGTGTCGTCACTGTAACTCGCTACGAAAAAACTATTAATCCTAATTGTTGGAATACCCAAAATTATTCGTTGTTTTTCTACGTGAAAAACAGCCTATTTTTTGGCAATTGTTTGCCTTGTTCCTTTGTTTTTTCGGGTGTAACGATTGACAGGTGCATGTCGATGTTTTTGTCCGTAACCTTGAGCGCGTCCAATGGGAGCGCGCGCCGCCATGTGTCGACCAATGGGAAGCGCCGGCAGCGCCAGGGTCAACAAATCCTTGTGAAATAGCCGAGTTTTGTGGCGGCCATGTTGAAAACAACCTTTACTTCGACGTGTGCCATTTTTTAAGTTTTCCACGCGTTTTCCGCGCCCCGTCGGTTCCGTAGCAGCGCGAGTGCGTGCGTGGGCGTGCCCCCTTGTCGGCGTCGCGACGCGTTCGGTCCCAAAGTGCGCCCCCCGTTTCCCAGACGCGACGACTTGTTTTGGTGGTGCGAGACCTTGAATGAGTGTTTGGCTTCGCGCACCGATACATCCACAGTTTCGGATACACCTCAGTATGTCTTATAATAATTCAGGTAAATACAACGCAATTCTTATCACGGAGTGCACACACCCCGACTGTCGGCCCGTGTTAGGTTAGGTAACAGTATCGCCGACCTCTCCTCTCGCGAGGCCCCACTTTTGTTTTTCGTCTGTGGACAAGCGAAGAAAACAATGAAATGAAGCGAAAAGATGGCAATTGTCATTAAAAAAGAATAATAAGTCCGTTTGTTTATTTTCAACGTTAACCCTGAAATCGCAACTGCACACAAGTACTTGTTTGCATATTAAATAAACTTTACTACACAGTTAATTGAATAACAGATCCAACAATTTGGTCCTATTATTTCTACTATTATGTTAACGTGTGCATTATGAAACTATATGCACACTGTATTTTGAGGTTAATTTCACTTTTAAATTATAGCAGGTGTTTATAATTAAACCCTAAGTATTTATTAACACTTTATCTTAAGATATGTATTATATTAGAGGCTGATTAAAATAAGAATTTAACACAACTGATCTCTACTTCAATATGATTAACATTTTGGAATTTTAATAAATTCATTAGAAATTAATTTTTGTTGTGCATAATGTATTTATTTATTTTTATGAATATAAGTGGAAAGTAATTAATTCCTAATATTAATACTAATATGTATGTGGTAAATTAATCAACCCTTTGACACTCATTAACGGCATCTCAATTTCTTTAATGTTAGCACCGACATAAATTGTATCCTACTGAGTGTTCTATCAACAGAGAATTATGACTCCATAAAAAATGAAAATCCAAATGGATAAACAAGTATATGTATATAGAAGGTTAATAAAATTGTTCTAATAAGTATTACAAGACTCATATTCTATAATAATAATGTTTTTCTTTATTATGAGATTAACAAAATAAAATTACATTATTTGTAATTTTTCATCCGATCACACTTTTATTTTATATGACATATATTTTCATGGAAGATAAGTTTATACTCTTCATTCAATTATATCAATAGTTAATATTAGTAATCTTAAATCATCAAAATTAGTTAGTGGTTAGTTATTTAGGAGTAGGGTACCTTCTTTACGATCGAGTAGCTGTAGTCTTATTTTAAAACACAGTAAACATATATGTGTTTAAATGCTTTGATATTTATTAATTTAAATGTTGTCATAATCAATCTTAATTATTAATTGATAAGATTGTTATTCATTGAAAATGTAAGTCTGCTTGAATCAAGTACATAATTATTTTTCAAAATTTTCAAAAGTGCAGTAATAAATAATTGTCGGTGATCTGTACACATTGAATTCAATTGAAATTGATTATTAAAATTAAGCCTGCTGATCTATTAACCTTTCTGAATAGGTTACAAACTAAATATTTTACTAGTACTAGTCTATATATACTATGATATTAAATACGTATATATACGTGTATATAATAAGTTACCATACGTACCCTAAGTTGTTAAATTCTAAATTTTGAATATTTTTTGATACCACATTTTCTGTTTTGACTTTTAAGAGTATATTTCAATTCTAATAACTTATTAAATAACTTAAATAGTTGATTTAATCATAGGGACTGTTACTAAATGGTAATTCATAATAATCACTAAACTAAGCTAAACTAAGGTTTCGAAGCAAGCAAATTTTTTTGTAAAGAATAAGTTTTTTTCCTAAAATTCATATTAAAAAAGTTTTCCCTATACGAAACCCCATCACTTTACACACAGTATATACTTAAAAAAACTGTTTGGTATGTAAGTAGAGTTTATCTATGACTTAAATTTGATTTTGAAATATATATTGCATTGCATATTTCATCTTTTGTACTTTGTAATCTTTCTTCCATTCACGCGTTTGTTTTATATGACATACATTTTCATGGAAGTTAAGTTTATACTCTTCATTCAATTATTTCAATAGTATTGTTAATATTAATAACCTTAAATCAAAGTTTCAACTGTTGATAATTTTCATGTTTGTCGTGTTGTACTGGATTTAAGTTTTATCAAGGAAATTAAGGTGTATTTGAGAATATTTACTACCAAAGAAGTACTTTTTCGAAGCTTTCTTATTTCTAGTTATATTTTTAAATGAATTTAAAATTTTTGGGATTAAATTAATTATATATTTGTATTGTTTTATATTTTAATAATAGTCTAAATGGTTAATTGCTTGAAATGTCACAAAACAGTGAAATTCAGGTGACCTTGAAAAGAGATTATTGTATTATTTTACTATAGTATTTAATAAACTGTTTTGTACTGTATTGCTTAATTGAATTTTATGTTTTGAGTTAATATATAATCATTCAATAATATTTTCGCAATTGTTAGAACACCAGCGCCGAACAGACGATTCGGCCATAACTTTTTCTCCATACATATTCTTCAATTCTTGCATTGAAAAATCTAATCACAACCCTAACAGCTGAACATTATAAACAACGAGTCGTAACTTTTTATACACACAGGTGAAATACAACTGAACATGTTAGCACACATCCCGCGGCTAGTCTATTCAATTGCGCTCCACACTAAGCAAACGTATACCACTTTCCTCCTACTATCCCTGGTATAAAATGGTATTCTTTAATTTGCACCAAGAGGTGAAGGAGATGGGAATGTATACTAAGTGACAGAAATCCGAACATCCAGAATAAATCATTTTATTTTGATAATATTTTTACAATTGTAAATAAACAAATGAACAACATTTTTCTTCGAATCAACGAATTTTATTTAAAAAAAAAACAAAAAAAACATGTCGATGCACTGCGGGGGTCATACACTCTCTAAGGCGCCTAGGTTCGCTTCTAATTAGGCGATTGATGCCCTCCTGTGGTATCTTATCTCTCATCTCGTTTAAGGGGGATGCTCAATTGGAAATAAATCCGGTGACCTCGGTGGCCAGGACAAAAAATTGATTTCAGCGTGCTCAAAGAAGTTCATTGGGGCTCCTGAAATGTGTGGGCGAGCATTATTCTGCTGAAAAGATGGGTTTGATAATGTCTGAAGGTAAGGGTAGGAGATGAGGCTCCAGAATTTCTTCGATGTAACGCTGTGCGGTCATGTTGCCTCTAACGAAGATTAAGAGGTGACCTAGAGCCATAAGCAATGGAACCCGATACCATAATCCCAACAGTGTGATGAACGTGCTTTTCGACAAAAAAATGTTGTTCTTTCACCACGTCGTCTTTTGACTCTGGCCCAACCATCATGCATCCCTAAACAGAATTTAGATTCGTCACTAAACACTATATCATTCCATTCCTGGTCCCACATCAATCGTTCTCTATACCGATTTCGTCGATGTTCAGCGGTTAAAGGAAGCATCCATGCTCTTCATGCCACTGGTTTGCAATGGACCTGGTTCTTCTCTTTATCCCATGCCCGACAACATCTTACTATAGTATCTAAACTTCTGTGCACCGTGTCCCTATTTTTTCGGAAAGAAAGCCCAGCCTCTCTAAGTTCAACTATCCGCCCTCTATCAAACTCAGAAAGTTAATGTAAATTTGCCCGTCTTTGCACCCTAGACATTGAAAAAGATAACAACAAAAGCTTAAAACCGCATTTAGTAAAATTAAAGTGGTCAAACCTGTTAATTTACACCTTGTGGACCAATAAATAAATAAGTTGAATAAAAGCGAAAACTTTATCTGATGTAGCTGAATTTTTAATCGTTATTTTTCTTTTCGGTAAGATAAGCCTAAATATAAAATTTCCGGATTCGGATTTTTATGTCACTTAGTATATATTCGGTAAAATAAAAAGCTGTACGCGTTTTTTTCGTCGATGAACTAATTAATATAACACTGTCCGATTTAGATCAAATATGTTTATTATGTCAATCATAATAGTAAAAAATTGACCACCTCATTTTCATAAATCTCTATTATGGCTAGTTTTGTACTTTGTACAATTTTTGTTTTGCACGTACGCATACTATAGAACAACCAATTTTGGCGGCTAGCTGTCAGTTGTCGACACTAGAAGTCCGAATTATGTTTGGTCCGATAGGAGCAGTTCATAGTGGATTATTTGTTTCCAATACCTCCAAACACAGCAAAACCTTCTTTGACGATCGTTTAGGCCGGCTTACCCTAATTGAACCACGACCGTTTTTAGCCGTTGTTCTCGTATGTAGCCCATTATTCATCAGACACCATACGATTTGAGAAAGGATCGATTTCGTTACGTTTCAGCAAAGGAAACGTTCATTGTGTGTAGATTCGTGTTGCACCACCCATACATCGAGCTTCTTCTTGAGACTAGCCTTACGCAAACTCTTTTCTTTTCTGGTCAATATTCAGTTCCTGGGTCCGCGATTTACATGATTTTATCGACATTTTCTACGATTTGCCTCATACTACTAGTACAGATTCAACCTCACATTTTTTTGGTCTTTTGATGAGATTTTCATCTTGGTTGTAGTGGTATTGAAGAACGCATCAAATTGACTCTTTTATACCTCCCATTCGCAACGATATATCACACAACTGGCTTGACCAAACATAAAATTGCCAAAGGACTTTTTTGTAGCGTAAGGTCACCATTAAATCGCCATTGAGTTTGACGCAATGTGATGTATTCATTGTGAGATATGACTCAGTAACGACATTAGCAGAAGAACTTTTCTTCAGCTAATATTTTAAAATCATCCTTTACATGTGTAAAAACTATGTTTTTATGCCTCGGTTCGATTCAATGGTCCTGGCCATATCTTTTGATAGTAGAATGATGGCTCAACGTCGGGCCGGTCCGTTCAGTCTTTTGGATCAACATTATCCCTTACTGTTAGTACTGATTAATTCTTATTTTGTTGATTACTGCGTAATAAGATCCAGGATGTGATTTTAGTTTTTTCTTCCCTTGTTATAAGTTGATGCCCTAGGCGATTATTGATTTCAAAAATATATTACGTATTAATTTCTAGTTATATTTAAGCTCCTCCGCATTATTTGATATCGGCACAAATACACTCGAGGGGACGAAATTAATAATTCCGCGCAACCTTCCTTTACCTTCATCATCTATCTCCTCTCCATACCCCTCGGGCCGCTGTGCAAACCAAACATCGTCGATAATTAAACGGCGCCGTTTAATTTGAGCAGAGCAAACGGGAACGGAGCGAAAAGGAAGGGCTTTTCACGCCGCGCCGTCGACTGTTATTTGTCGGTGGCAAATTTAAATTGTAAATAAGTGCGCACGGCCCTCAAGAGCAGCGGAAAGACACAGTCGTTAGGGACCATCGCTATGGTGATAAATAATTTCGCAAGACTTATTTGTACTCTCCCTTGAATAATATCATCTCTCCTCCACAGTTCGCCTCCCCGAAAGCGTTAATTATGTTTACACGCATATACACATACATACATCGATCAAGGACGGGCACACAGGGTTTTAATTATTATACGTCTGCTTTGATTATACGCCCAGGGTTATACACATCGATGGGTACATACATACCTCATCCCTTAATGCGGGATTTTTGTTGTTAGTTTGTGCAAATCCTGTTGAAATGTGTGGTTTTCATTTAAATATTTATGCCCAATTAAATAATTTAAAGGAAGGATTTGCTTGATAAATTAGGAACTATTACATAAATTGGCCCTAAGTTGGGCGCCATTTAATATTTTGGTGAGTGTGTATTATAAAACTAGAGAAACATTACGTTCATACGTTCAAAACACAATTGTGGTTAATATTGTTAAAAAATATATGCCTATGATTATAAAATAGATTAGAATCATCGATTCTGTAATTATTCTACGAGAAAGCGTTGTAATAATAAGTTTTGTCTTTATTGTAAGTATAAATTCTCATCAACACATATATTTTGGCAATTTAAACGAATAAATTCTAATTAAAACTTGAATCTTCTTGTCTTTCTATTTTAACAAATAGTCATAGATATATTTAATATAAAAAAATAAGCCCAGAAATGCAATAAATATTCAATTCTAGTTTGTATACATTTTTGTATAATATTAACACACTTTTAATTCAGACATTATTATCATCATTACAGTCATTAATTCTAGATCCCTTGCATAAAGGTGCATACAGTTTAGTAATCCAATTGCCTACTATATATTTTATTATCTGATTAACTAACTTCGGATTTGATAACAACAAAACCATTGTCACGATTAAATATGCTACTTATTACAATAATGGGTATATAATCTTTCTATTTATTACAATTTAGTGTCTTAAAACAAAATGTTATAAAAAAATAATTGATAATTTAGCGATTCGGCCAGATATGGGCGTCTTAAATTTACAGTAAGACTAGAAGTTAATTGAAATATATTCAATAGTCTAAAAATTTTTCATTCGTGTATGCAAACATGTAATAACAAAAAAATAATAGGTGTAAAAACGTGAAATTCAATAATATACTTTCGACACATTGTCCATCATCAATAAACGGTCTCCCCAGATTATATTGAACTGTTACAGCTTATGATTCTGTGATTAATCATCCGACGTTTCTTTTGTACAATTTTGGTGCTCGAATTTATTGATGAAGGATGCGTGTAAAACGTGTGGGTGGATGCTGTAAAAAGAAATGCTTACGCATATAGCACCGATGCTGCGAATAAATAAGCGCGCCCTTTCTCATCTCCAACATTCGTGTAGACGGTTACATTATTCAAGCGGATAAGATACTCTGTTTGAACCTACCCCAAGTGTTATGAGCGTGTGATGGATCTGTTATGTAAACGCATATAAATTCCTTTTATGTAATGTTTCCATTTATTTATTATTTAAGTGAAAATTAAGTAATTGGCGATGTAAATTTATAACGGTTAACTTTCTATGTTATTTTTTCGTTCTAAATACCTACAAGGTTAAAAGTATTTTTAAAAAGTTTATTTGATGTACATAATGAAAAATGTATAAATAATAATATAGTAAACTTAACTCTTCTGTTCTTTGATTAGTCCCCTAGTTGGGCGCCATAAATCAATTTAAATGTAAATAATGTATATTACTCAATAAAACTCTAATTGTTTTGTAGGGTAGTAGTAACATTATTATATTAATTAAATTAAGTTTTGTAAGTTTGAATAATGCGAATTTTTCAATTGGTGATTTTATTTTTGATCGCTGAATAGCAGTCGTTTTATGGTTTTGAAGGTGTACATAATGTGACAGGAATAGATGAACATAATAAGATCGGAATTGATTTGCGTGGTCTTATCGCGATGCATCAATATCAATATCGTTTGGGAGTCCTACCGGGGGGGAGCACGTGACGCGTGTCGCTAAGACGACCGCCGCCCACAACTCCCCACGTTTCGAACGAACGAACGAGCACGCATACCAACGCAGGAAACGAGACTGGGCCCGAATCCGGCTCGCCGCCGATCGATTCCTCGCCTAGGTACGTGTCAACAATAAATTCAATGGCGATGGCATACACAATGTGTACACTTGATAAATAGAGAAATGCGACGGGTAGTTATAGGTTAAATATCATTCATTGTTATATTTTTAGTAATTGATAAAAAAGTTGTTGTTTATGTTTACATAGGTTAAGGCTTTTCAGTTGTATATATGTTTATAACTAAAAACATCATAATAAAAATAAATAATATTGTAAAATATATGTTACCTTTTTTCCAAACTGGAAATTAAATTTTATAATCAATTAATATTAATTTTCAGTTGTAGCATTAAGATTCTAGGATACAAATGGTGATGTGGCCATCATAGTACTTTCCCTATATTTTACTCGAAAACTATGAGGTTTATGCAAAAATGTTACTCTTAATAATTTGTGCAGTTTTTAATTCTCTAAAATTATTTGTAATATAAATTTTATGTAACTCCAACAGTTTATTAGCAATTGGCAAAAAATATCAAAATTTTCAATTTTTATTTTTTTTCTCAAAAGTTAAGAATTTTATGAAAAATATATTCGATTAAAACTTGTTCAGTTTTTTATTGCCTTTAACTTTTATTTGAACCATTTTTTTAAAATTTTTCATATTTAGAAAAATAAAACGAAAAAACAAAAAAACGCCTCGAGTAAACATCCACTTCCGGTCTATGAATGTTTACCAAAAGCTTTTCAGTTCCAGTTTTTAACGATAAAACCTTAAGTTTGAAGTTTCATCTCAGACAGATTATTCGTTTTTGAGATACAGCGCCCACCGACAGACACACAGACACACACACACACAGACACAGATTTTTTTTTTCCAGAAATTAGTGTTTTGGGCTCAGGGGGTCCCAAAACGGATATTTCCGCAAAAAAATTTTTTCAAAAAAAAATCACGAAAACAATACTCCCCCTATATATACTATATAGGGAAAGTAATAACGACACATCCACTATACAAATTCTTTTGTAACTACCCTATCTGTGTTATTATGCTTTTAATACTTTCTAAAATTCTTTAGCAAAAAGGTTTGGCCAATTTATGATATCTTTTCGATGACACAATTACCTGATATTCATCTACATAAATAATTAGGCTTCATATCAAATAATACAAATGGTGATGTGGCCATCATAGTAGTTTCCCTATATTTTTCTCGAAAACTATGAGGTTTACGCAAAAAAGTTATTCTTAATAATTTATTCAATTTTAAATTCTCTACAATTACTTTTTATGTAACTTTTACGTAACTCCAATAGTTTATTAGTAGTTTTCAAAAAATGTCAAAATATTCAATTTTTATTTTTTTTCTCGAAAGTTAAGAATTGTATGAAAAATATGTTCAAATAAAACTTGTTCAGTTTATTATTCCCTTTAACTTTTGTTTGAACCGTTTTTAAAAATATTTCATATTTAGAAAAATATGACCAAAAAACCAAAAAACGCCTCGAGTAAACACCCACTTCCGGTTTATGAATGTTTTCCAAAAGCTTTTCAGTTCCAGTTTTTAACGATAAAACCTTAAGTTTAAAGTTTCATCTCAAACAGATTATTAGTTTTTGAGATACAGCACCCACCGACAGACAGACAGACAGACAGACACACACACACACACACAGACACAAAAAATTTTTTTCTAGAAATTAGTGTTTTGGGTTCAGGGGACCCCAAAACGGATATTTCCGCAAAAAAAATTTTTGAAATAAAAATCACGAAAACAATAGTCCCCCTATATATACTATATAGGGAAACTAATAATTACTTTCCCTATATAGTATATAGAGGGGAAGTATTGTTTTCGTGCGTAAAAATGTCTGTGGGCGCTCTATCTCAAAAACGAATGATCCGATTGAGTTGAAACTATAAAATTAAGGTTTTATCGTTAAAAACTGGAACTGAAAAGCTTTTGGTGAACATTCATAGACCGGAAGTGGGTGATTACTCGAGGCATTTTTACTTTCCCTATACACGTAGTATATAGGGGGAGTATTGTTTTCGTGATTTTTTTTTGAAAAATTTTTTTTGCGGAAATATCCGTTTTGGGGTCCCCTGAACCCAAAACACTAATTTCTGGAAAAAAAAATTGTGTCTGTGTGTGTGTCTATGTGTCTGTCGGTGGGCGCTGTATCTCAAAAACGAATAATCTGTTTGATATGAAACTTCAAACTTAAGGTTTTATCGTTAAAAACTGGAACTGAAAAGCTTTTGGTAAACATTCATAAACCGGAAGTGGGTGTTTACTCGAGCCATTTTTTTGTTTTTTATCGATAATTTTTTTAATATGAAAAATTTTAGAAAACTTTACTAACAAAAGTTAAAGAGAATGAAAATCTGAACATACTTTTCATAAAATTTTTAACTTTTGAGAAAAAAAAATAAAAATTGAAAATTTTGATATAAATATAATTTTTTTTTTTTAAAACGGTTCAAACAAAAGTTAAAGAGGATTATAAACTAAACAAGTTTTATTTGAACATTTTTTTCATAAAATTCTTAACTTTCAAGAAAAATAATAAAAACTGAAAATTTTGATATTTTTTGCCAATTGTTAATAAACTATTGAAGTTACATGAAACTTCTATAACAAATAATTATAGAGAATTTAAAACTGAACAAATTATTAAGAATAACTTTTTTGCGTTAATCTCATAGTTTTCGAGTAAAATATATGGAAAGTACTATGATGGCCACATCACAATTTGAATAGTATTGTGCATGAAAATGCATGAAAATGAGGTTTTTTGTCGATATTTTTCTAAATATGAAAAATATTACAAAACTTTTCAAACAATAGTAAGAGAGAATGAGAAAATAAATGACTTTTATTAAAACATTTTTTTCATAAAATTCTTAACTTTCGAGAAAAACAAAATTGAAAATTTTGACATTTTTTGTCAATTGCTAATAAACTATTAGAGTTACATGAAACTTGTATTACAGATAATTGTAAAGAATTCAAAACTGAACAAATTATTAAATAATAAATAATAATGGCGGCCGACATTTGTGCAACTTGTTTACTGGTTGCTAAGTAACACTTTCCTTAGTGCACTGCGGGTAAAATATGTTTTCATTAATTGAATTATTGAAATGACATTAAAATATTACTCATAAGAATATATTCTTTGAAACCCTTTACGATCGAAGATAAAATTTTGTAAGGCACACGTATAAAAAGTTTCTTTATTGCACTCCTGGCTTAAAAAAAAACTCGCTCGTTCCTCGCTCGTGTTTTTAAACGCCAGTTCGTGCAATAAAGCACCACTTTTTACACTTGTACCTTAAATAACTATTATTGAATAAATTTTGTATTGTTTTGTTTTTATTTTGTTCACAGCCGTGCGTAAGATAAGATTAACACCAACTAGATTAATCTGTATCTATATGGCGTTTAAAAGATATCTTAGTATAACTTGTTTTATTGATGATTATATTTCTAAACATGTTGATTACCTAATTTTCACTCTGTCTTTATTAGGTTTTATTCAGTTAGTTAAAAATTAATTAATGATCAATATGAAGACATTGACTATTATAAACAAATGTTAATTATTTAAAAGCCTCTTTGTTCAAATATAAAGAGGAATAGCAAACAAGTCAAACAAGATAATTCCATGAAGGTGCCATCTATTGCCTAAAGCGTTGATGATATCCATAATATTCGTGGCTGTTGTTAATGGGGAAACAATAATTTAATGTTTTCACATTATCATTGCTATAATTTTTGCTGTGGATAGTTCCCTATAATTGTTGGTGGTTATCCACTCAACTAAAGAATCTTAGTGCAATCCTTTAGTCAATAGATGGCACCTTAATTATTATTATCTTGCGAAACTAAACAACTTTTATTCAAACAGAATGTTCACAATCTTCTTGAATTTTAGGTGAAAATAATTATATGAATGTATTTGTATCGAATGTTTGAAGGAAAGTCAAGCGTATTACGATCCTTTTACACGCTGCACAAAACTTGACCATTTTCATCCACTACCTGTAGTTTAAACAGTTGTAATGTTATGTACTGAAATGATCTTTATATCATCGCGTTGAATTAGACTCTTACCATAGAACTTCAAGACGTTCGCCTCGTTATCATTGATTAACATTTGCTTCACACGCAATAAAATAAAATAACGATCGTTTTTATCACTAACCTCGCGGTATGGAATCACATATGTCTATTTTTGCAGACGTATGGCAGGTACCGTGAAGGGAGATGCTACTGATAGAAGCCTTAGACACACTGATTACATATTTATTCAGAAGAAGAAATAATATTCCCTGGAAAGCTTCGTGCAGACGCTTTTTTTCATTACATAATTACCCGACGGTTATAAAATTTGCACACAGAATTTATTCGGTGCAAATCACGCGAGTGCTGCTGGGAAACCACATTTACTGAGAATTTCCTGCGATCGAGGAAGAACACGCTCCGACAGTCGAATTGCATTTGCATCTGCCGCAATTTTATGACCTACATGGATAATACGATTTGTCACTGCAATTCGAATTGACATTTTGTAAAATCAAATATTACAAATTGATAAGATGATGTGATGTAAATTATGAAATTCTAGTAGTTTGATTATAATGAATTGCCCAAAATGTTTCTAGTTATCGTGTGGAAAATCCATCTACGGATGGCCTTGAAGGGTCATTTTCCTCACGCCACCCATCAACGTGTGTTTGTGAATTCTGTATACACCCCATTCTACGTACGTATGTATTGAATTTCGGGAGTTCAACAACTTTCCGCCTTTCACGTGCACACTTTTCACAGATATGTACATTATTTATTTACTTTACGAACCGACGCCGGTCTCTGTTTAAACTTTACGAATTTCCAAGAAAAGCCAAAAAATATCCGCAGGAAAATACAGTCTGGCAAATGATGATTCACAAGCATAAATGGCAAAATAAGCAAAATAAATATTTAAAACATTCGATATTTATTTGAAAATTATCTTCAGCATTTTCAGCAAGAGTCATCGCTTAATTTTTGTATAAAAAAAAATAGTTAAGAGGTAACAAAATATTTTTAGAGAAAAAAAAAACGATAATAAATTGGACAATATCAAAATAAACGATTATTTGTGAATTAATTCATCGATAACAATAATTAATAATTTAATTTTAATTTTGGAAAGCCTATAGTAGTGATTCGTGATTGTGAAATCATAATCGGTTACACAATCTGTTGGTGCAATGTCGAGCGAGTGACGGTGAAAGTTTCGAATGAGGAAACGGCCGAGAATTATTTTGTCTGTCTGACTGCTCTAGCCTAGACACGATTCCTAATTGCAATGGCCTACTGATATTGATATTGCCGCTGTCTTATTTATTTATAAATATGCGTACATCTGCGTGCGTATCATCCAAGGAGAAATAAACTCATAACATCGATCACTTAATTGTTGGGAAATTAGCCATTATTAAGAAGATTATTGTACATTTAAATATTAAGAAATACTATCGATAATATTGTTTTTATATTTACTTATCTAAGGAAAACGTTGATTTCCCCATTGTCCTCGGAAACACAAGTTTTTCTTCTTCTCCATCGTCGAGCAATATCGGTCACGCGATTGGTACAGCGATACCGCATATCGAAAAAGGCGTTGATGCGTGTAAAATATATTGAATTTCATCAGTTTCGATTTCGTGTGCACTGTAAAAAGACGCACGGTTCGTAATTAATATCGACACGCAATCAATAAAAACATTGAAAAATGTGAGTGCTTGTACGTGCTGAGAATATGTTTTAATGAGTGAGAGTTAGTGAAAAGAACTAACTATATGGGTTTATAGGGTGACGATGGAAACATATTGTTTTTCACTGGACTACCTCCTTGAACTTACCTAGCGTCTAAAACCATTCCTCCGTGATTGCTCTCGTGACTAGTTCATCAGTCTTTTCTTTATCGTTAAGATTTGGGAGATCTGGTTTTCTTGAAAGAAGTAGTACCACCGAGCGGATTATAGTGGTTCAGGGATTTAACACGGGCTAATTGGGTACCAATCAGGCCTTTCATGTTTACTATCAGCAGTGACATATTTCGGAAATATTATTTCGAAAGGAGAAGGACTTTCATTCAGATAGCTGTATAAATTTAAATCGAGCTCTTTGATAACTCTAGGGTACTCGAAATCTCAGTTTCACGGTAAATCTGTGTATTCCGCATGTACGGCGAAGCATTCAGTACGTGTCTCAGAGCGACGCTTTGCTTACAGGAGCAGCCTAGGTCAGCCGTGGCCAAATCATCATGTTAAAGGGCATTACTCTGTTTCTCGAAGATGAAGTTGATTTCACGTTGTTGATGCACAACCAACTTAACCAACGATGCCCTAGGCTTATGTATCTAGCAAATCGCCGTCTTTGACCAGGAAATGTTATAGGTCACATGTGGTACTTGTGAGGTTAGCCTCTCGTGAACTGCGGTCTAACTGATCTATTTTTCTACCGTTAACCCATCACTTCCCAAACAGTCCCACGTCCTCCATGAACCTAGTAACTTTCTTAGGGATGACGCTGCTCACTTCTTCTTGGGTTAATTGGTCCCTGTGTGAAAAATCGAGTTTGATTAGTTGTTTTGATTGACGTAGGGCTGGTACGTCTTCTGTCCTCTTCCCATTTTTGCACCACCTTTCTTCTGTGCGCAATGAGTAGTATGCAAAACGGCTCTGGTCCTATAGGAGTGGCATTTGCACCTCTTTTTGCGAGTTCATCTGCCACTTCGTTACCTTTAATATCCCCGTGCTCTGGACCTACATGAGGGTCAACGAGTTGTTCGACATTCCCAGACAGTCCATGAGCCGTGACTATAGGCTCGAACGGCCTTTAATGCGGCTTGGTTGTCTGAGCAAATGTATATATGCGCGCCATTTAGGTGCCTATTCCGGCACTCTTTGGCGCACATATTAATTGTAATTGTTTCCGCTTGCAAAATCGTGGGTGTCGTACCCAGAGCCATGAAGCTCCTGTGATTTTGGTTAAGGCCATAAATACCTAATCCAGTAAACCTGTTATTCTTGGCACCATCCGTGTACCAGCTTGATATTCCTCGACAAAACTCCATGACTCTCATCAAAGATTTGGGGTCCTTAATCGACACCTTAAACGGTAATTCGAATTCAAGCCTGCTGGACATGATGTCCGTCGGTTTGGACAGGAGGTCCGGGTCGATTTGCTGCAGTATTTTTAAGTGTCCTTCTCAATCTCCCGGCAGTGTTTTCTTCCTCTGGGGTAGTCGGAGGGCCTTCACAAGTCCCTCCTTTTGTACCACTAGATGGAGCGGTATAAGGCCAATGATTGCCTCCATTCCCGTGGTTGGGCTTGTTTGGCTCATGTGATGCTTAGACATGCTAAACGTTGAAGCCTATCCAGGTTCTTTTGCGTGTTTAGTTTTTGGATCTTTGACCACCACACAAGGGTAGAATAGGTGACAATGTGTACCACCGACGTTCTATACAGCCAATACGTGATTTTGGGCTTTAAACCCCAGGTTTTTCCCATTAGCCACTGACAGGCCCAGAGTGACGTCGTCACTTTGGCATCCAGAATTATACCCAGATATTTTACTTCGTTGGAGAGGTTTATTTCTATTCCATTCAGTGGGGGAGCCCTTATATGCAGCTTCCTCCTACGCGTGTATGGAACTATGTTCGTTTTATTCGGGTTGACACTTAGTCCTTCCCGAGCACACCAGTTATTGATGCTATTCAGTGCTTTTTGCATTAGGATTGTAAGAATGCCTCCATGCTTGCCCCTGATTATTAAGGCCATGTCATCTGCGTAGCCTTGGATTGTGAAGCCCTTTGTATTCAGTTCATCCAGGAGTACTTCCACCACTATTGACCATAGTGTAGGGGACAAAACTTTCCCCCGAGGACACCCCTTTGTTACAGTCATAGATACTATGGATCCTGCTAAAGGAGCCGTTAGTAGTCGGCTTTGAAGCATTGCCTCCGCCCATCTTATTGTGAAAGGATATAATCCTTAATTTATAGCCGCTTGTTTTGTCAAAGACCCCCTCTAAGTCTACAAATATTCCGAGTGCTATTTCCTTGTATAGGATGGCCCGTTCTACTTCTTTGATGATGTGGTGTAGAGCATCGATGATGGATTTGCCAGCTTGAAATGCGAATTGCTTGGCATCTAAGTGTGCTCTTATAAGTGAGTCAGTCTTTAAGGAGAAATGTGATTAAGCTGATGGGTCGATATGATTTAGGTTCATCTAGAAGCCTATTGCCCATTTTAGGTATAAATACCACTTTTGCCTCCTTCCACAACCGGGGTATGTACCCTAATGCATAGCTGCAGTGCGCGTGGAAGATACCGTCCAGTCCTGGGGACTTATATGGTTTGAAGCTGTTAATGCCCCCAGTCATTTTATTGAGCGTAAATATGCAACTGTGTTTTTTAATAACTTTTAATCCCGGAAAGTGAGTACTTAAGAGAAGCTCTAAACATTCCTGTTGATCCTTGGTGTGATTGCCGTCAGTTCGTTTTAAGATGCCGACCGCATGGGTATGATTCTTTGATAGGACCTTCCGAAGTCTATTTGCTGGGGTCAGATTACCTATCCTCTCGCAGTAGTCAGAGCCTGTCTGTAGGCCGACCAGTTGCCTGTTTTCTTGGCTCTGTTGAAGGATTTCTGAGCGGAAGTCCTGAGTCGCTTCAATTCCTTGTTCCACCAAGGAAGAAAAAAATCACGCACCGAAAGTCTGTATTGTATAATCAAACTGCATATAACATATGTATTAAAATACACAACGCAATTTTCCATAAAGAAATTGCTAGCACCTATGGTTTTCATTTTATAAAAAAGACTTGAATTCTTGCTTTAAGCGACATCGATGTTCTTCGGTCTTGTTATTTGTAAATGAGCTTGTTACATTCAACGACACCGCTAGTCACTCCCAAGTAGAATTTAAATGCAAGGCGTGTTCACAAAGTTTCAAGGCTAGAGAATACAAAATGCATTAAACATTTTTGTACAGCGAATTAAAAATCTTTTAAAGATGATCCTTGGACAACAAAAGACTGCTGCGAACGTTTTTTTTCTCGATTGTTTATAGACTCCCTGGAAGATTTCGCGCTAGGCTGTTGGAGCGCGACTTACTCATTTTGCCCTATGGATCAGGTACCAGGCTTCCCCCGTTATGGTCCTATTGTTCTATAGTGAGTTAACAATGGTAATTACGACCACTAATAATGTTTAGGTCAGGGCTTATCAATTTCGACCGCAAAAAGTATTTACGATTCTTCATTTGGGTCGTTTTCTGATCGTGTACTTTATTTTAATATTTTGAATTATTTCGGTTTTCTGCAATTTCTGTCATCATTAACTTGTATTTAGTCTAGAAGTCGAGAGCTGACTGTGACTCGTGCATTTTCGTATCACGCACTTACTCTACTAGCGATCTTTGCACTCCAAAGTCTCGGAGCCAATTGACGATCATGTGATTTGTTAGCTGACAAACGCCACTACATAATAATACCGGTTGAACGGGTACGCAATCTGTCTGGAAACTTTATGAATAAACCTTATATATCCCAAAATTGAATCGTATTAGTCGATACGTACCATTTTTATCCACAGTTATTTGTATAAGACAGGTCACTTGCTGTGATTCATCACTAATTCGGCTGCAAACTACTATTACTCTATTTTACCGAGTTAGAATGAAAAAATGATGTTATTAATAATCACCACCAAGCAATTGCTTGTATTTTCATTTCCTAGTTCATTTAGTGCGAAGGACGACCGCTGTTTTTTTTTCTGGGAGGCTTGATGAAACTGTGCAGCAGTCCTCGGAGAGTAAATAAATAGTGCGAAGGACGCGGTGGGGGAGGGCACGTGCGGGGCGGCCACGGCGTCCCTGACCCCCCACCCCTCTGAGCTGCAAACCGTGTCCGCGTTCACTGGGGGCCCGCGCGTCGACACCGTACGCCACTCAGGACCCCTTCCGGATTTATTAGCTCCGGGGGCGGCTTAATTGCATCCTTCCCCACATGGGGAAATAATATACATTCGCTTTACTCCCGTTTTTATTACCCTTAATGACCCTATCTGGGATGAATATTACACACATACACACAAAAAGACCAACATAATCAGTTATAATTAATGTTTTTTTAATGAACCGTAACAGTAATTGTTAATAGTGGTTTTAATAAGAATGCAAATTACATTAATAATAATAAATATATATAACTACATACCGCAATGATTCACTTGCAAAACTTGTTGTATATAATTTTCTGGTATCCTCTTGGGTGTATGAGATGTGAGCCTGTCCTTCGATTTAACTACTGTGCGAGTAGAAAGATGATAATAAAGAAGGCTAATTTAATTTCAAAAGCAACAACAAATGATGATTATATTAAGCACTTCGAGTGAAGTATTTGCAAAGGTAGAAATGAAATAAAAATACATTTTGAATAATGAAAGTTAATCATACTAATTCCAATCCTGGTCGTTTTAGTGGGATTAACCGATCTTGAAGGTTGTTTCTGTTGATGACCAATTAGTTTGATAGATGTTACATATTGATAATGAGTAATTTAGAAATTACTTAATTTCTAATTTCCACACATTCATATATGTGACATGAACAGAAGTGATCCTAAAGTCTTTATTAGAAAAGGCATTCTTTTGTAATAAATCTTAGTGTACACTAAAATAATTTAATTTATTTCGTCGATAGCGCATACTGCTACAATAAAAAAATAAAAATAAGTTAAACAACTGGTAGTTGATTAACATAATGTTTCACCAAGTGATTAATGAGAAACAAATACAAGATAAAATAAGTCAAACACTATTAATTTTACCCAAAATCAACAATGTAGGCTACACTGCTCCAGTTTTCCCTATATTGCTCCAGCGCTACGTCGAGCAATTGTTCTCTTTCTTGTTTTGTCCGAAGAATGCTGTAATAAAAAGTTATGAAATGATTTGATTTCCCTTCCTTCAACTCAAAGCTCTGCGGTATTTTACTCAATTCTACGAATGAATCGATATGCGATTTATATGCTTTTTCGCTTCAGAGTGATGAAATAAAACTCAACGACTCGTACAACGACAAACATTGTCCCTTTTCTGTATGTGAGTGGTTGTGTACATCGTCGATCTGGCCTTGTAATTCTTCGGGATCACGCAAATCCCCCACACAAAAGGAGGGCTCAGGGAGTACATAAGCGGACTATCCTGACGGGACAAATGTCTCCGTTTCTCCGTTTTCTTTTCGCGTAGATTTCCTGAGTGTGATTGTATGTGTGTGCATTGCTGTTCTGTTGGCGGAAAAGAGGATAAACGTACGACGAATAAAAATCTAATGCCGAGGTTTCTTTTATACTCCGGACCGTGCCATATTTGGAGGTTTATGACTCGCATTTCAACTTAATGCTATATGTCGATTCTCTGTGTCAAGTTTTAACATTGTAAGAGGAACACATTGTACTGATGAAATAAGATTTTTTTTAAGAAAAGTATGTATTTCATATATTGCGAATACCTTTTCCACTACTTTAATCGGACATTAAAGTGCTGTTAAAATTGAACTGGATATTTTTAAACACCACTCAATTTAATCGCATGTCTTGGAAATGTTTTCTTACCATTTATGACAATTATAAATCGTTTTTCATTAACGTTATTATTTCTTATTCTTAACAGTTGTCAATTGTTTCAATCTTTCTTCAAAAACCTCTTCTCGTTTTCAAGTTTTTAATAAACATTTTTTAATTTAACCTAAATTGTTTTTTTTTGAAAATTTGTTAATGTTTTTGATAATTGTTAATTAATAAATAAATAATTAATTAAGTTTTCATAAATCTCCATTGTTTTTAATTGTATGCAGGATATATTTTTTCTTTAACAATTTTCTCACCTATCTCTTGGTGACATATTATGAAATAATAGGTAAAGAATTGATAAAGTGTTCATCAATCAATCTTTACCTATTATGGATAATTATTATTTTACACTAGAAGTTTTTAAATTACAGTTGAAGATAACCAAAAACAGTTCGAGGCGAAGAATTAAAAAAAAGTGACAAATCTCTACGTTTTTGGGAATTTTGTTTTTCATTAATTTTCATTTGGCTTTTCTTCATTGATTTTAAAAGTTGTAATTGTTTTTTGTGTGTTTTTCTTTCTTTTTTTGACCCTTACGTCCCTCATAAGGATTTTGCCTCCAAAACTATTCTCTCCTATCCCTTTCTACTCCAGTCTATATCCGAGAAACTTGTTTGGGTTTCGTAACTTACGAGGGTGCGTTTTTAAGTACGCGGAATGGTTTCGAAGAGGACGAAATAATATTGCAAAATTATATTTCTCTTTCAATATATTCACCTACAACCCTAACACATTTCCCAGATCTATGATTTAACTTGTGAATACCTTAATAAAAAAAAAATGATTTATCATTCTCTGAAAAATACGCTGAAACTGCCTCCTTCACTTCTTCATCGGTAGAAAATGTCTTTCCTAGATGCTCTGTTTTCAGATTTGGAAAGAGATAATAGTCGCTAGGAGACAAAACTGGGTTATAAGGTGGGTAATCAATGGTTTTGAAGACTACCTTATGCAAAAAACCGACTCTGAAGAGGAGCATTGTCGTACAAGAGCAGGTCATCTTTGGTTAATTTTCCTCTTCTTTTCTCTTTGATGGCTTCTGAACGTTTTGTCGGTGTTTAATGTGCCTTGTATGAGCACCTGGTTGTAACGACTCGAAGTAAGAAAAAAAACACTTTAAAATTAAATCATCTGCTCTAAAATTGAAGCGTAGTATTCTTTGGTTATAGAAATACATTTTTCTTTATAATCAATCAACAAAATTTCTTCTGTGTCATAGAAAATTGTTGCCATAAACTTTCTCGTCGACTGCGATACCTTGAATTACTTAGGCGGTGGTGTACCCTTATTATGCCACTGCATAGAATCTTGCTTAGATTCAGGTCTATAGTGTTGAACCCAAGTTTCATGTCCAGTAACAATTCGCTCCAAATAACATCCTTGACTTCATTACACTGGTTCAAAACGCACGCGAACACTCACCGTACTGTTGTTTTTGTGGCGGTGTGAGCAATCTAGGCACCGATCTTGCACTGACTTTTGGCATGCCGAGTTGATGACGTGCATCCTCCAATATTAATTGTTTAATTTTTCGATAAGATCTGAAAAGACCGCCCAGGTCGGGAATCGCCTTTAATTGATTACGTACCTTGCTTAAATAGATTGTGTCACCATGTTTTTCCTGGACAAGGGTTCCCGTAAACAGATGACATCTCTTCCAATATGTTTTGAATACTTTTTTTTTGCTTTGTAAGAACTTTATAATAGCTTCACAATTTTCGGTTGCTTCATCGACGATAGTTCAAAGACTACTGACCTCGTTATGATAATACTCGGAAAATATACTAATGATTAGTCACTGAACACGTTAGGACCTGTGCGAACGCATACTTTTTTACACATTTTTTTACAATTATTAATTGTTTTTTAAACAATAAATTGTTTTTTAGATTATTCTAGGGCAGTGAAAAATTTATTGAGGTAGATCAAGGGGTACGCTATGACAATGAATATTTTATTGGGATAGGCTATAAGTACGCTAGGACAATTAATAATTTATTAGCCTGGGTCAAGAGAACGCATGGATAATGATATTGTAAGTGCGTTAGAGCAAAAATTAGTGAATTAGCAATAAATTATTCATTAAATAGGCCAATCGTGCTCTAGGGTAATAAATAATATATTAGCTAAGATGAATAATATGTCAGGGCAATTAATTATATATTAATCATTGTTCCACTGGAATATCTCGACACATATGCGTCCTACAAAAAAATGTCCCAAATAAAAGTTTGATGGTTTCGAAAGGGCCATCTGATCCTATACAAATTTTTTCGCCCCCACCCTCCAGGGGGCGGGGCAGGGGGTCAACTTTTATATCTTAAATGGGAACCCTTATTTTTTATTGCAGGTTCGGATTCTACATAAAAAAAATGAACATTTCATTTGAACTTTTTTTTCGAATTCGTGATAGATGGCGCTGCAATCCACCTTTTCATTCGGTTGATTGTCAGATAATGCAATTATCACGAGCCGCCGCATTTTTTGTGCGAACTGTCCGGAAAACTAATTGCAACTAAACAGCATTTGTGGCAAATTGCTTGTTTTGATTTTCGTCAGAATGTTTGTTATGATTTTCGTCAGACGGTTTGTTTCATTTTCCAGGAAGTAAACGGGGCGCGGTTTAGCATCTTTTTGTCAACAATTTTGCTAGAATAACAAGTCATTCACTGGTGCATTGACCCTACGCGATAAGATGACGCACTCCATTTCAATGGCAAACGATTTTATCGTTTTTTGTCTTGATTAATATTATTTTTGCGATTGCAGCTCCATCTATCACGAATTCGAAAAAAAAGTTCAAATGAAATCTTCATATTTTTTTATGTAGAATCCGAACCTGCAATAAAAAATAAGGGTTCCCATTTAAGATATAAAAGTTGACCCCCTGCCCTGCCCCCTGAAGGGTGGGGGTGAAAAAATTTGTATAGGATCAGATGGCCCTTTCGAAACCATCAAACTTTTATTTGGAACATTTTTTTGTAGGACGCATATGTGTCGAGATATTCCAGTGGATTTATTAAAATGGGTCACCCGGTATATAGTATGCTAGGATAACAAAATAAATGTTGGGGTAGGTTAAAAATATTTTCAAATGAATTCTTGTATTGTGGCGATGTTCACTTGCTGGTACATTTTGAATAATAAAGTGTTTTATTTACATACTTTCGAGTACGTTTTTTGTTAGTTAATAATTGTTTTTTTAGGAAGTTTCAAATGCTCTTTCAAGAATTAAACATTTTTGAAAGAGCATTTGAAACTTACCTTGCTCTATTATTTTTAACGTTTCGCTTTTTATTTATTTTTTGGCTATTTTGGCTGCCCAAAGACGAAGAAAATGTGACCAGTGAAGATTATGTAACTGATCTAAAACGAATTACGCTCTAATATTTAATGGGTTAATGTTCTAATTATGACGTAAATGTGCTCAATATGAAGTATGGTGTTTAATATGCTATGATTATTTAAATTATATCATACTCATACTCCAATGTTGCAATCGTCATGGGATGTGTAGAAATAATCAAACAAAAAGTGGTTAATTTCAATCACCTTACTGCTATGTGTGTTCTAAACCAGAACAACGAAAGGTTGTTTGAAGAATTCATTACTTTACTTCAAATCACACGAAAGGTGTAGTTAGTGGTCCATGCCGATGCTCGCTTGTATGTGTATAGTTGTTCATGTACTGCTGATAAATAGGCAAGCAAAAATAAAGAAAGGACATCAGTTCTAATATCTTTGGTGTTTAGGACTATCTTAGACAAGTAACGATTTTATATTGATACGTTTCACCATACTATTGAAATGTGCACATAATCTGATATATTTGCCTTATTATTTTTAAAGATTCTACATACCTCTTGGAAGATATTAGATTTAAAATTACTTCCTTGGTGCGAATGCAATTCTAAAGGAACATCCCAACGACATATCCTTAACTAGTGCTTCTGGCCTTAGTGATAAAACTTGGTTTAATAATGGTTATGCGATTCATTTCAGTCGATCATTTTATGTTGAACGACTTTCATTCATAGTAACAAAATCATCCTGGTATTTATGTTCAACTCTTTTAACTTTATCGTTTGGCTAGACTTAGATTAGAGGTCGAAGTTGTGTGCTAAACGGTATAAGAAAGGCCGGCACCTGGGAATTTAATTTTGAAGTTTTCTTGGATTATGCATCGAGTGTCTACAGAACGTCACAGGATTTCTTAATATCGTTTACAAATCTACGGTTTTGATAATTATCAATTGTTTTTTTCGTGAACCATCATATGTTCTTCATTAGTCTAGGGCAATGCATAAAGTTTCAAGAGTTAAGAGTACGTTAAAACAATGGCGCCTATTAGCCTGGGCCAAAGGTACATTAGTACAATGATTAAATTATTGGTATAGGTCAAGGGTACGCCTTAACAAAGAATAATATATCAGCCTAGGTCAAAGGCATGCTAGGACAATGATTAATTTATTATGATAGGTTAAGAGTAGGGCAATAAGTAGTATATTGGGATTGGTCAAGAGCACGCTAGGATATTGAATACTTTATTAGTCTAGATTAAGAGAACGCAAGGTAATTAACAGCCGTACTAATAGCCGCGAATTAATCCGAGATAGAGGATTGATCCTCAAACTCGGATTCATTCACGACTATTAGTACGGCTGTTAATGACCTTGCGTCATTTAGAAAATCTTCCATTCAATAATCCCGCTCGACGCAAGACTAATCATAGATTATTCGCGATCTGTCAATTTCTTACGTTTCCACAGACATTTTTATAATTCATAATACATTTATTATAATAGTTTATACTGGTAATATAAAATGGATGAAGCCGCATTTCGGGATGAAGTTTTATATTATGTAGATAGATTGGAAGGTTGGTGGCTTTTAATTTGAAAAGATATATTAGAGATGCTGAAATCCAATCGAATTCTATGATTATAGTAAATTTCAGAAGAGGTATCAATTTACAAATATTTAGTTATATTTTAAAATATAACAGTCCGTGTTTTATTATTGCTAGTAAAGGAATTAGAAAATCCAAACAATCTTTATTGGTATGCGTTTTCATGGTGGAATATGACACCTTTGCGATTGACTAGTTCTGAGCTTTTCTGTCGCAATGCTTGGATCAATTTCGGTACCTGCGGGCTGTAGACCTCCGAATCAATTGTCTTTCTTCGAGAAGGCAGCTCGGAAAACAGCACACCACGATGATCCCTCCATATGGATGAGATGCAGACCGGCCTTCGGGTGGCATTCGGTGGCTATCCAGCGATTCCTCGAGCTCTCTTCGGCCCTATGTTATCATAGATGATCCATTTTTGATATTATTCGAAACAACCTCGGTAGGCCGACCACTGAGAGATTCATCTTCGAAACTCATATCTCCGGAACGAAATTTGGCAAACCATTTCTGAGCGGTATGTTTTGTTCTGCCTTTCTTGAAATAATAACGCAAAATATGCCGAAAACAAACAAATCTTATATCAATGAAAACAAAAGAAACAGATGAAAATATTGCCCAATTAGGAAATCAGAACCGCAGACATTTCGAACACATTTGCATTATTACCAAAAACTGAACGAATATATAGAACGACCAAATATTAACCATTCACAATAAATGAAAACCATTTTCTTACTTTAATCTTGATTAAATAAATAATGCTTCATCCAGTTTCTCTTATCACACCAACTAACTTGGCAAACAAACTTTGTACGTGTTCTCTAACAGCTAAACTGACAATCAAGAAACATATTGACAATTTTCACAGCTGTTGCGTGACACCAACCTAAAACCAGTGATACTAAAATGTTACTAAAAATTACCAAAGCCACGATTATTTTCTGGATTCGCCGATACTATCCATAGCTACCCGACTATTTTATACGACAATTAATTTAGGATTCTACAATCCGAGAATCTGTCTATTAGTACGGCTGTGAATATCTTATTGATGTAAGTTCTTTAGCCTAGGATCAAGAGTATGCTAATTGGTTAGATAGGTCAAGAATACGTCAGTATAATGTCCAATTTATTAACCTAGGCCAAGAGTTCGTCAGGGCAATGATTAGATTATTGGGATAGGTCATGGATATGCGAGGACGATGAATAATGTACCAGCCTAGGTCAAGAGTGCGCTAGGGCAATGCTTAATTTATTGGGATAGGTTTATAGTACCCAAGGACAATGACAAGTATATTGGTATTGGTCAAGAGCCCGCTAGAACAATAAATAATTTATTGAGGTAGGTCAATAGTACGCTAGCGCGTAGTAAATTACTTGGTGTAGGCATTTGCTAGGATAATGAATAAGGTATTAATTTTTAAGTAGATAGTGTTAAGAATACATTGTGGAAGCTCCAGATAGAATCGAGTTCTGATAACAATAATTAATTATCGAAAACAATTTCGTCTTTCAATAAGTAAAATGAAGTTTCTCTCCAATGCATTAAGTACGTCTACTAGTCCTTTTTGAGATAAGATATAATTATTCCTAGATATCGTTGTGCAGAGCGAATCGCTGATAAGCAACAATTGAATCGAGTTAAGAATGCAATGGAATGAAATAGAACTCGGTCAGTGAAGCAGAACACAGCGGCGATGGTCAGGTTGAAGAGTGAAAATCCAATGTTACCCATTACGTATTACAGATTTGCCGGCGCGCATAAACACAACAGAGACGAGATGATGGGAGTTTGCGGCCGTTCGAGAGGGAAATCCATTGCATTCATCCACTTACATAATGACGCTGCGGTGGCAGTGAGTGAGAGTGAGCGCGGCCGAGAAATGGAGCGGGCGTGGGCGGGACAGAGAGACACGTAACGGCCACTTTCACTGATCCTCGCCGGTGACCCCGTTTCGACGGTATTGTCCCAATTTTCAGTGCACACACACAACACAAACACACAATCGTAATTATTACCTCTGCGACTGATAATTCAATTATCGCGTAAGAATTTAATTGCGGTGGCGCAAATATTGAACGTCTGGCCTGCGATTTAAACCCGTTACAGTACAGAAAGTACAGTAGTTCTTTCTTGATGAAATATGGTACAAAATGGTTTATCAAAATTTTGTTATGTTTTAGTTTTTAAATTTTGATTCTATTTCCTACTAAGGTGTACCCCAAGGTTCGATTGCACGTCCTTATTCTTCAATCGTGTTTATTCCTAAAGCTTAAATTACATGAAATTTTTTCGAATTCATTCATTCATGAATCAGAATTATAGTGCAAGTGTTTTATTTTTGTTTATTAATTTGAATGTATCCATTTACAGAATATACATTTACATGTAATAAATAATAATACAAAAATGGTTATTATACTTCTAGTTTGATAATGACAAGTTAAAATTGTCGAAACTATAGTCGCTAAATAAAGCCAGTGTTATACAAAGTTAAAAAGATTTTTATTTGTTAATGGTTATTATAGTTAAATAAAAGGAATGGTGTTATTATAAATTAATAAAAGAATCAAAAAATGTAGGGCTAAAATGCTTAGAGTTATGAATCAATAATACCGCCTAATAATAATTCTTGCATAAATGATAGAGTAATTATTTATACATTCAGTGTTTTCGTTGGTATTTTATAACAAAGCATAACCGTGTAAATAAAATATCACGGTAATAACTAAGTAATGAAAACTAAAAATATCAAACATGTGCCTCAAATGATTGGAGCTTTATAATCCCTTATCGACAAAAATAAATTAGTAACCCTAGTTGTGACACAAGTTTAGTTTAGGGAATAGAGGCCGCATAACACAATCGATTTTACTGATTGTGTGATTTCCGTGTTTCATTAAACAAATGGAATTTTGATTTTGTGTACTTTGCATCGGCGCTGGTGGTCGTGGTAAGTGCGTTTTCGATAGAGGGTTTTAATTGAGATAACAGCACTCAATTGAAAATTCCTCCGCAAACAACCACAGAGCACGCGAGGAGTTTGCGTTTTTCACCGACACATTTTCCAGGGAAATTTATCGCGCCTACCGTCAATAAATATCCCGCACGATTAAAATTTACATTCCTCTATCGGCTCACGATTGAACGCAAACACACACACAAGAGACATAAACAATAATATTAAAGTATAAAAAAAATAATGCTCTAATATTTTTTTTAATCTGTAAAAATATGAGATTTTACATTTTTAATTATAAAAAAAAAAATATATTTACATGATTAGGTGGAGTAAAGCGTTTCAATTTTGTGCCGCGGTTTCATATCGACTTTAAAATTCAAGTATGTGTTTATTTGACTTATCTACGGTATATTTGATACTATGTTTTAATATTTGTTATTATGATGTGAATGATGTACAAGGTGACAAGGTATAAAAGAAACTTTATATTTCTCTAGCTCCCCCAGCTATTTAGTAGGTATTGAGCGGTTTTCGGTAGCTGACCGCGACTTGTGCGTGCGAGAATTTTATAAAAATTGTGATTCGACGGCTGCAGTAGAGGTTTTCGCCACTTAAATGAGACGTTAAGTATATCTCTCATTCGAAAATATGCGAAGAAGTTTGAATAAACCAATGTAACATTGAAAAGTTCAAAAACGAGTCGACCAAGATCTTCAAAAACGACAGAGAACATGGATAGGGTTAACCAGTCTGTTCTTGACGATCCGAATCTTTCAATTGCTGCTCCCCGATATTATATTATATTATATTATTTACTTTACAGGATCTTTTACAAAACATATAAAAATACATACATAGAAACACTGAATCACTTTAAAATTTGGAACATTGATCCTGAAGGGATATATTCTTGCCATTTCTGGCGTATTTAGGTCTACTTTTTGGAGACCTGACTTATTTTAATTGCTTATGTCAATGTGACACATATTAAAATAAAATTGAATTGGTTCAAGAATTAATGCCCAAGGATGCCGGTCAAAATAAATTTTCCTGTCAAATTGATCTCTAAAAGAGCTGTCATCATAAATTGGCCTTCACGCAAACCCTATGGATTTTTTTCCAGTGGGGTTATCTCAAATCTAAAAATCTACACCAACTTTTCTGGCTCATTTGAAAAAAAATATCCATCAAGAAATGGCAACCATCATTTTTTTTTAGTTTTGGAATAAAACACTTCTGTTAGCGTGAAGGTTTACATTTGGATGATATTATTTTTAAGAAGTAAATTTCAAAATTATATAGTTTAATAAATAATAAACACATTTTAGATAGAAAAAGTATTCCACTAAATATTAAGTTTTTTTTTTGGACACCCTGTATAAGATGTATAAGGTTGAAAGTTGCACGCGTATGAAAAACTCATCGGATGTTATATTAGTGCGGCCTCCACTGGGAAACAATTCGTTTTAATTTACCCTTGTGGATTGCTGGCACACTATCCCAATTACATTACACCTCTATATCCACAATCCAGTATAGATTGCGTATTTAAACTTGTTCTCTGTTTTAGGGGAGTGCGCATGGAACGCAAATAGGAATACACTAACAAACACGATCAGATTGCATTGTTAAAAATTTCAAGCAATGGAAATTAAATAATATTTGCTTTGCTGTAGTGGTTGTAATGTAAAACAAATACAAATTTCTTGTTTTTTTTTACAATTTAAGATTCTATATAAATTAGTTAGGATTATTAGCAAAAAAATAGTAAATATTACACTGTTATTTATATTTATTAATTGTGGCGTGACTAATCTTAAGAGTCAGTTCGACTTACAAGCTTGAATCAAGAACATCACAACATCTAGTAGATATAGTTCAGAAAACTTAAAAGACTTGTTTAATTTACATTATATGCTACAGGGTAAAGAAAAAGAATGTTCATATTGTGTGAACGCAACGGCTCTTGGGAATTTATTCGCTATAGAGCGTTTTTCGGAAGCGGCCTGCGCGTTGTGCGTGTGTTTACAAAAGTTGTGATTCGACGACTGCAGCAGAAGTTTTCACAATCCTAGTGAGGAGCCGAGCAAACCTCTCATTCGAAAATGAAAGTTTGAAAAGACCAGAAAAACTTTGGAAAAACAAAAATCATCAAAATATCGGAGAACGTGGATAGTGTTAACCAGTCTATTTGTGACAATCCGAATCTTCCAATTTAGAAGCCCAAGCGCTTTAACCCTTTGCACTCGTATGTCCCTCCTCAGGGGACATTACCCGTTTTACCGTTGCGCTCGTATGTCCCTCCTCAGGGGACATCGAATTTTTACGCACTTATGTTGCCGTATGGGCACTAATACTTCATATTTTATATTTTGTAGCTATATATCTGTCCTCAAGTAGATAAATTATCACTGGTTTATATAAAATAAATAAATTCAATAAAATGAATGCGTTATTGATCATTCGGATATGTTTATATTATATACACTTTTTTAAATATTTATAGACGTTCACTTTTGGGTTACAAATTTAGTTTAGTGTCATAACGAACACCACCCGAAACTGTTTTGTGTATTAGTTATATAGTACTATTACTGAATTTTTTTATTCGCAATGCCTAAGCGATATTTACAAGGTAACATTGAAAATGAATCTGAGAGTAGTGATGACGAATTTTATATGGATTATTATGATCGAGAATTAGAGTGCAGTGAAAGTAGTAACGAAGGTTGCAGTGAAGAAGCTACAGAAATGATGCTAGTGGTAGTGACATTATAGGTACCAAAAGAAAACGACGCAAATCACGATGCAAGAGAAGACAATTATGGGCCATGGGTGAATTTTACAAGGAGGATAATGTGCCGCACAGGATAGATTTTACTTCTGGTCATAAAGCTAAAGGACCACAGACTCTAGATCTCGATTTAGATATGTACGATGGTAGGGCAGAGAGGTCCGCGGCACGTAGGTCCCAGTGGGACCTTTGTACTTCCAACCATCTGAGTCCACATTCCTTGCTGTGGTCGAGCCAACCCAAGGCATTGGCAAACGTCAGGATAGCAGCAAGAGGGAATCTTAGTATGTCTGATGACTGTATACATCCCTTTCCCATTGTGAATTCACGTTAGATGGATAGAACCGGGCACATACTCAGCTAATTCCTCTTCCTCTTCGCACAATCTGAAGGTTGAACTAGAGTAGAGTCTCAATCTATTCAGATGCGATCTTAGATTGCAGTGTCCTGTTAGGAGCCCTACAATCTTCCGTAGGTTTTCTCTGGACAGTTGCATACCGTATTTAGCTTTAAGATTTTGTGGTGTTTACCTCGTCCGTTGTTTACAAGCCATCTTTTTGTTGCTTGTAGCCTTATAACAGCCAAATTATATGATATAAGAATTATCAAATATTTGACATCTTCTTCCGTAGTAAATTCTCACCCCAAATGTTTTCTAGCTTGAAGTTCTTGATTTTTCTCCTTCTTGTAAACAAAAGAGGAACATTTCCTTTTTTCCATTTGTTCTGGATTTATAAATAGTCCTTGGTATATGTACCATTTGTTTACTATGTTAAGAGCATCCTATATACGTTTCGTTAACATACTTTCAGAGTTGCCGGAAAGTAGGATCGTGATATCGCCGGCATAATTTACTATGTAGAATCCCTGCCTATTTAGTAATTACAGTAGTATATCAAAGGCTAGGTTCCATAGTAAACAGGAGAGCACTCCCCCCTGTGGATAACGTTTTGCAATCCTGCATACAAGCCTCGTGTCATCTATTAAAATATTGATTGTTCTCCATTGCAACATATTGGAGATCCACTGGCTCTCTGTCAACTGCACAAACCCCATTGGCTTTTTTGAACTTTTATTTCGAATAAATTCATGTAAAAAATTGTAGAAGAAGCTAATAATTATGTTCGCAATAAAATTAGACAAAAAAGCTTATCAAAGCGTGGAATACTTGGTTGGATTTTATAGTGGCAGGCCTTTTAGAAGTTATTCTAAATATGGATACAATAATGGTTAGCCATCTGCAGAAATATTGGTCCCAAAACTTCAATGCCAAAATTCCTTTCTTTAGTACTATATTTAGAAGGAACTGATTCATCTAAATCTTTTAGATGCTTCATTTGCATGAGACAGATTCATTAGATTTAGATTTTTTGGAGTAATAGTTCAAGGAAAATTTTATTTCGCCAAGGGAAATTTCAGTGGAGTAGTCTGTAATTGGATTTAAAAACAGAATAAGTTTATTCCTAAAAGTTCACGAGTTGTGCTGCATTTGTGCCAAAATTTACTGGAAATCAATCGTGGCAGCAAAGGATATTTACTGACAGGTATTATACAAGCCTACCACTTACATGAGAATTTCCGAAAATAAACGTGTAAGGAACTATCCAAATTAACCTGAAATTCGTACCCAACTCTATAAAAAGGCCGCAGTTTTCCGAGGATCCTGTAGATCGTAAAACTTACTATTATTGGCCTGAAAAGATAAAGGAGTCGTCACAGCTGTTAGTAGTTGGGATGTTTCGGGTACTCGGGAATAGTACTTGGAGGGAATTTTAGTTAGTTTTGTTACAGTTACCTACTTCTTACTATTTATAGAAAACAAATATGCTTTGGCCAACCTGTGATGATTTAACCAAACATTTCTGTTTTGAGTATTTCTAAGTTGATTTGTATGGTGGAGGTGCCGGTATTACGAACCGCCCCTAAATATTGTTTATAATTATTATTAATTATATTCCCTAGATTTTTATTGTATTGTAGTGTACTATAGTTAAGTATTCTCAGTAGTTTCAATAAATTATTTTGACACGTTAATAGTTATTTAAGGTACAAGTGTAAAAAGTGAGGCTTTATTGCACGAACTGGCGTTTAAAAACACGAGCGAGTTTTTTTTAAGCCAGGAGTGCAATAAAGAAACTTTTTACACGAGTGCCTTACAACATTTTATCTTCGATCGTAAAGGATTTCAAAGAATATATTCTTATGAGTAATATTTTAATGTCATTTCAATAATTCAATTAATGAAAACATATTTTACCCGCAGTGCACTAATGAAAGCGTTACTTAGCAACCAGTAAACAAGTTGCACAAATGTCGGCCGCCATTATTATTTATGGAAAAAATGTTCAGAGTTCTTAAATCTGCCATTTCGTTTGTATTATATATTTTATTTATAGTTTATTAGTTATTTGTATCAATTAATAAAAAATTAAGTTTTTCGTCGTAAATTTGTGCTATAATATATTCATCTGTCAAATTTGACATTTCTGTGCAATAAAAACAGTTTGACATTACCGTGCAATAAAACGTAAAAAAGCACTAGTGCTTTAAAAAGCCACTTTTACAATGAAAAATGATGCAAAAAGCGTCTACTTTCTGTACGATCGTAGATAAAAAATAAAAGATTATGTGACCACATCCCCGTCCTAGATCAAGGGGTGTATTCAGGGGTTATATTTTAAAATTTCTTATTTATGGATGGTGAACCTTCTAGTTAAATTTGAACACATTTCCATCAAAAAATTAATCTGGATCGAACATGAAAAAAATTCCGAGTTATATCTGCCAACGGTCTAAAGAATAATTACGAGTGCAAAGGGTTAAACGTGCCTAGATCGTCATTATGCACTAAGCTGCACTTCTACAAAAATCAATTGGTACAAAAAATGAAAGCCCCTAGGATGTCAGTTAGAATTAATAATTCCCTGATGAAGTGATATGATCGGCTTCCACGCAATCCTGATTCAAACCCTATGGACTTTTTGCTGTAGAGTTATTTTAAGTCTATAAATCTAAAGTTTAAGCCGATAGACTAACTTCTGTGATACATTTAAAAAATATAAGAAATAAATTTCCAAATTGAATAATTCAAAAATAAACACATTTTCGATTACTTTTTTTAAATTGGTCTACTAAATATATCATTTCTTTTGGGACACCTTGTATGTATTTGTTTAACAGGAATCGTGAAATTATCACGCGCATATACTAATTGTAAAAATTGTTGGTTTCCCAGAAATACAATTCCAAATCAAACGCACAAATCATATTGTCATGTAATTAAATACGTGTTTTGCGTCGATGCCGAATCGAGATCAAAACAATATTGTTGTTCCCAAGGCGAGTGAATAATTCATTATCGAAAATTGTCACACGGATCCCTCTTTGTGAAATGAATATATGAACGCATATACATAGTACAGCCTGCAGCGTTTTAATTAACGCCACCCCATTGTTCCCTCTCCAACCGCATCATCACACCTTTTCTGCTCTTGGACACGTGCTTATCAAAAAAAAACCCATTTCAGAGCACGTTCCATTTTTTCCTCACTACAATCAACCTGCACTTGTTTTCCCTCCCAGCCTAATTGGGGTGTATTAAAATTGGACGATAAAAACTAGTATCGATTTTGCGGGTAGATTTGTAGGCCCCGCACGGACACACGACCCGCGGCATGATGGCCGAATGTGGGTCACTGGGTCGCCCGATACACTCATCTACTCCGGCCGTGTGCGCTCGTCGATTGTTTCCGATTATTCGGGTGATAACTGGAAATGTCGCTGATAAAATTTTTAAAAAACACCTGCTATCGGAGTGCCGACAGAACGACATTGTTTATCAAAAATTCACAATGACGCATGGATGAAGGATAATTTGTGAGAATTGATGTAACACTGCACTGCGATCATGAAAAATGCTGCTATAAAAGAGAATAAAATGTTGGCACATAAAAGCATTTATATGTAAATTTTTCGACATGTACTGCAATAAATTTAATAAAATTAATGATAAACCCAATATAATAAATACAAATTAAAAGAAAACTCTGTGGAAGTAGATGGATTTAAATGTAAATATTTTTGTTCACTTCGATCAGTGTTCCACACTAAAAATACGTTTTCTTAATAGAAAATATACAGGGTGAGTTTTTTTCGATGTTCTCTATGGGGATCTCGGAAACTATAAGAGATAGAGAAACGGTTAAATGGGGAAAGAAGTGAAGATTTACGAGACGAATAAAACTCCACTTTCAAAGTTTTCAAAAAAGTCAAGAGTAACTAGATATTTTGAAAAAAGTAAAAAGTGTCAATTTTTTCAAATCAATATATCTCGGTTATTATAACAGATAGAAAAAAACTGTAAAGGACAAAGTTTTAGATAATTTTATGTAGATTAATAAAAAATAATCAGAAAATTTTTATCGCCATTATTTTCCGAGATATGACGCAAACTTACATTTTTTTAAATGGAAACCATAGTTGGCTATGGCCTCATTCAAAAGGTATTTTTTTTCTCTTTAATACAATATGACATATGACATAGTTATTTCTTAAAATAAGTGAGTTATAGTCATTTTAAATTTTATTATAAATAAAAAATGGGTAGCCATGAAAAATATGAAAGTAAAACAATTGCAGTTGTTTATAATAATAGCAATATTGTAATTATTAGTTCTACAAAGTTAAATAAAAATGAAAAACCAGCATAAGAATAATAATTTTGCAATTATCAAATGGCCTTCTATATGTGGTATAAACCCATTTGTCAAGAGCATAATGCGTTTCTTACAAAAATATTATGAACAGATGAATCGCAATTTACTAATTGTGGTATTTTTCATCGCCACAATGAACATAGATGAACTTAAGAGAATCCACGAGAAGTTTCACAGAGAAAACTACAAATTAAATTTGGGTTTAATCCATGATGTGTTTGGATTAATAATTCTCGGTCCATATATTTTTGAATACTCACTAAGTGAAAATGATTACTTTCATTTTCTTCAGAAAACATTTGAAGATACGCTCGATTGTTTAAATTTATCATTACAAGCAAGATTGAAATGGTTCCAATATGACTGTGCTCCACCTCATAACATGTTGGCTTTACAAATTATTTAAATGATGCTTTTCTTAACTCATAAGTGGGAAGAAATAAACCAATCCCAGGGCCACCTAGATCTCCGGATCTGTGCGTTTTAGAATTTTTTCTGTGGGGTTATGTAAAAAACAAAGTATATGAAAAATCATATCAATCTGTGGAGGATCATAATCTAGTTGTTATTGAAACATTTAATTCAATTTACATGAGAATAATCAAAAAGCCATAAATTCATTTTTAAAAAGATATAATTTATGTCATAATAGTATTAATAGTGGACTCTGACCATATTTTTTTAATATTAAAATTTCTCTCCCATTGATATATTGATAATTACAGAATTACTTTATGCTGTTGTTTTATTTTGGTTTATCTCTGTAAAACTAATAATTACAATATTGCTAATATTATAAACAACTGCAATTGTTTTACTTTCTCATTTTTCATGGCTACCCATTTTTTATTTATAATAGAATTTAAAATGACTATAACTCACTCATTTTTAGAAATAACTATGTCGTATGCCATATTGGATTAATGAGAAAAAAATTACCTTTTGAATGAGGTCACAGCCAACTATGGTTTCCATTTAAAAAAATGTAAGTTTGCGTCATATCTCGGAAAATAATGGCGATAAAAATTTTCTGATTATTTTTTATTAATCTGCATAAAATTATCTAAAACTTTGTCTTTTACAGTTTTTTTCTATCTGTTATAATAATCGAAATATATTGATTTGAAAAAATGACCCTTTTTACTTTTTTCAAAATATCTAGTTACCCTTGACTTTCTTGAAAACTTTGAAAGTAGAATTTTATTCGTCTCGTAAATCTACACTTCTTTCCCCATTTAACCGTTTCTCTATCTCTTATAGTTTCCGAGATCCCCATAGAGAACATCGAAAAAAACTCACCCTGTATATTTACAATTATATTTCCAGAAAAATGTAGATGTCAATTCAGTAAAAAAAATTGGCACTGTCTTTTTTAAGCCGAAATTATATTCATGGAAATATCTTTTCTATTGTCCAGCAACTGAGGATTAGTCAGAAAATTGTTTCGAACTATTTGCGTAAGACTGGTCTTAACAACGAGCTCGATGCACCAGTGCTACACTAATTGATGCAAAATAATCTTTCTGATTCAATTAATGCCTACGATTCTTTGTGACATTTATCTATTTTGGAAGCGGATAGTGACTGGTTATGAAAAATGAGTCTTATATAAGAACAGCCAAAAAAGATCGTGGTCCAATCGAGACTCAAGACGATCATCAAGCCCGGAAATAGGTTATAGGTTAATGAGGTACTTCTGAGGTGTGTTAGCTTCTCGTGAACTGGGACCTAAGAGATCTATTGTTCTATCCTTAACCAATCACTTCCCAAGCAGTCCCACGTCCTCTATGAACATGGTAACTTTCTTGGGGGTGATGCTGCCCACTTCTTCGTCCTTGTCAAAGTGTGAAAAACGCTTTTAAACAATCGCGACACAAGTGCATAGTATGTCTGTCTGCATTTCCACTTCCCTCTTTTCCCATTTTCCATAAATGGTACCGGTGGGCATAATGTCCTGTCATAATTCTGGTGAACGTTCTTTGCTCATTCTTTGTGAGTTCGAGCACTTTATGGCTGTGGTCGAGTTTGATGAGTCGTTTTGATTGACGTAGGTTGTTCCAGTGTTCCAGTACTTGCGTCTTCGGTGCTCTTCACATTTTTGCACCACATCTCTTCTATGCGCCACGAGGAGTTCGCAAAACGGCTTTGATCTTATAGGAGTAGCATTTGCACCTCTTTTTGTGAGTTCATCTGCCATTTCGTTGCCTTTAATATCCCTGTCCTGGGATCCACATAAGGATCAACGAGCTGTTATTTGCCAGTTGCGAGAGAGATCGTAGACATTCCCAGACAGACCGTGAGCCGTGACTATAGGCTCTAACGGCCTTTAATGCGACTTGGCTGTCTGAGCAATTGTATATATGCGTGCCGTTTAGGTGCACTCTCTGGCGCACATATCAATTGCAATTGCTTCCGCTTGCATAATCGTGGGTGTCGTACCCAGAACCATGAAGCTCCTCCAAACTCCTTGACTCTCATCAAAGACGTTTTGGGGTCCTTAATCGACACCTTAAACGGTATTTGGAATTTGAGCCTTCTGGACATGATGTCTGACAGTTTGGACAGGAGAACCGGGTCGATTTGCTGCAGTATTTCTAAGTGTCCTGTCCAGTCCCCCGCCAGTGTTTTCTTCCTCTGGTGTAGTCGGATGGCTTTCACAAGTCTCTCCTTTTGTAGCACTAGATAGAGCGGTATAAGGCCAATGATTGTCTCTATTCCCGCGGCTGGGGTCGTTTGCATGACCCCTGTAATGCTAGACATGCTAAACGTTGCAGCCTACTCAGCTTCTTTTGCGTGTTTAGTTTTTGGCTCTTTGGCCACCACACAAGGGCAGCATAGATGACAATAGGTACCACCGCCGTTCTATACAGCCAATACTTGAGTGACGTTGTTATCTTTGATTTGAGCGACATGCTGATTCCACGTCAGTTTGGCATAATAAGCCCGAAATAACAGCCGAGAAAGTGTTGGTATGTGTTTCGTGAGATTGGAAAGAAAACATTCACTATGAGCTGATCCGGTCATGCTAAATACTCAATATGGAACTTCCTGTCAACAACTGACTAGATTTAAGAAGGCAATGTACCAGAGGCGACCACAAATATAGAAAAGGTGTGCTGGTTAAGACAAATCTGGTCTTTGTAGGGATTATAGAGTAGATTGATAATTAAGGACTCCGACTTTGGGTCCCTAGGGCTAACCTTTCGACAAATTGGGTATGGTGAAGGGGGTTAGGTAAAGAACCATTATCTAGCAAGGGCCTACGTATCATATATGCATTTCGGTTTTTGTTGATATACCTTCTTACTTATAAGAAAATGATCTGAAATGCCGGGCCCTGTTTCTATTTTAGTTTCTATGGATTGGTTTGAGTTTTAATTCAAACAGAATGACAATGTATTTGCAGGTATACGTGATGTGAATTGTAACTAGGGGATTGTGGTGTGAATTTATAGAGATGGTTTAACAGTTTGATTTAGAACACCCAGGAGGATTAAAGGAATCGTTGAGTAATTTAAAGGGTGAGAGCATGATTAATAAAGGCAGTGTCATCAGCGAAGAATAAGGAATATTTTGATGGATGGTAGTTCTTTTTGTGAAGAACAGGGGATAGAAAGAGCCCCGAGGAACGTCCTAAAGTAATGGAAAGGGATAAGAGAGTGTCGGATTCTTCCTTGGCAGTATCTATGGGAGAGGAAGTTATGTATTAGGATAATTACTTGACGAATTTTAATATGAGACAGTTACTACTATTATTAATTATTTATTATAGAATAAAGTACATTTTCTAATAATTGCTTCCAGATAGTATATATGTATAAAATAATTGTTTATGTAAGGATCTAATAAAATAAACGCATTAATTATGTATTATTCTAAAGATTAAAGACAAACTCAAAGATATTATTCTTGAAAGTAACTTTTGTCTGAATGTCAACATGTTTTTGTTTGTGTATATGTACACTCCGTTTTTGTTATATTCGTCGAGACGAGTTTTGAATGTTATACGGGATGTAAATGTGAAATGTGTTGTAGGGTTTTAAGCCGGCGATTACGGCAGCCGAACTTGAGGGTCTTCTATTTACAATGCCCCATTGTCCGCGACCGTCCCTAATTGGGTTCCCTGGCGGAGCTTCGATTCTTTTTATTTTTTTTACAATTCTTTATATATAAAAAAAGAATCAACGAAATCACGTCTCAGGGCAATGAAATTAAAAAAATATATATAAATTAAAGTGAACTGTATACCAATACATACATAAAATTATATTGTGATGTTTTTTTCTTATTCTACACAATGAATTGGTTATTATTGGGAAGATCGAATAAGAATAAGGGTGTCAATTTTGCAAAAGTATTCATTACAATAATCTATTTACTCTATGTTCCTATTAACGCTTACAACTAGTTGTTGTAGAGCCAATGTCTTAGAAGTGATAGAAGTGAATGTAAAAATATAGGAGCTGATAGTAGATTGATAAAAAGGATGATTCGCAGACACTCGGAGTAAATCCTTTCAATACAGTTTATTGGCAAGATACGGGCTTATAAACCTCAATACCCTAGTTTATCGTAGGTAATAATGAAGATTTTTCCAGTATTGGATATACTGGGTGTCCCATTTTAATCCGCCAGTAGCGATAATTCTGAAACATTCCATTGAATAAAAAAGTGTTCCAAATGAAAAGTTAATGGTTCTGAGGGGGACATCTGATGCCGTAGACTTTGCCACCCCAGCCCCCCAAGGGGGGCGGGAACAGGGGGCAACTTTAAAATCTTAAATGGAAACCCCTATTTTTTATTGCAGATTCTGATAGAGGGTTAAAAAGTATGTAAGTTTTATCCGAAACATTTTTTTTTATTGGCCGAGAGATGGCGCTGCAAATGTAAAAGTTAGGTTTTTTGTTAATTAAATTGCGAAAATCGTCACGTAATTAACTGTTATTATTACTTAAGACTTACTCACAACCTTACAAGGTTGTTTTTTTCTCAGCCTGCCCAAATACCACCCCCGCCACCCCCCTACAAAGACGTAAAGTACTCAAAAATAGCGATTGAGTACTTTTTTTTCAAATTAAATAATGGTAAAATAATTCAAAAAAGAATGTCATTTTTTTTTTCAACCAGTGTTTGAGCTGGCCCCCCACATCGGACGTGCATAAATTGTACATTTTTAACGTCGCACTCGATTGTTTTGTTTACATTCAAAAAAGATTTCTTGGGTTTTTTTTATTTTCGTTCTTTTTTAAATTAAGTTTTTAAAAATGAGTTCAGTACGCAAAGCCAAGTCGTTGAGTAATCATGGACTACTCACCGACCGAAATTGTGGACATCCTAAAAGCCATTGGAGAGTCGCTGAACAATTACACCAATGCAGTAAAACTGTATCGCCAAAGATTCCCGGATCGTCGGTGTCCGTCTCGGAGTACAATGCGAGGGCTGGAAGAACGTTTGCGCCAAGGTCACCTACAACGACACCGACCTCGAGCGAATCTTGTGGATGACTACCCCCGCACCATCGCCATACTTGGAGCTGTACACCTCAATCCGCATATCAGTCTCCGAGAAATCCAGGCAGAAATCGGCATACCGAAATCGACGGCTCAACGGTTACTCCGCGCGCCAAAGTTCCATCCGTATCACATCATGCGCGTTCAAGAACTTCATGGAAATGATTTCGCCAAACGTGTGGGTTTCTGCATCTAGGCTTTGCAGCAGATCGACCAAGACCGTTTATCCTTCCACCGAGTCCTGTTCTCCGACGAGTGCACTTTCCAGAATACCGGATTCGTCAACATCCACAATGCCCATTATTGGAGTGCTGAAAACCTCCACTGGGTTCGACAAGTGAACGCACAGCAGCGATGGAGTGTCAACGTGTGGTGTGGACTTCTCGGCTCGCAGATAATCGGACCATTTTTCTTCGAGGACGTTAAATGGCGCGAGGTACCTGGAATTTCTCCAGAACGATCTTCCTGTGCTGCTAGAAGAAGTCGATTTGCGTACCCGGAGGACGATGTGGTTCCAGCAGGACGGTGCCCCACCACACTACACTCGTGCGGTGGTAGTATTTGGGCAGGCTGAGAAAAAAACAACCTTGTAAGGTTGTGAGTAAGTCTTAAGTAATAACAGTTAATTACGTGACGATTTTCGCAATTTAATTGACAAAAAACCTAACTTTTACATTTGCAGCGCCATCTCTCAACCAATAAAAAAAATGTTTCGGATAAAACTTACATATTTTTTAACCCTCTATCAGAATCTGCAATAAAAAATAGGGGTTTCCATTTAAGATTTTAAAGTTGCCCCTGTTCCCGCTCCCCTTGGGGGGGCTGGGGGGGGCAAAGTCTACGGCATCAGATGTCCCCCTCAGAACCATTAACTTTTCATTTGGAACACTTTTTGATTCAATGCAATGTTTCAGAATTATCGCTACTGGCGGATTAAAATGGGACACCCTGTATTCATTTAATGGATCGCTTATTGCAATTGAAAAATATAATAGCTTCACTGTAGTGTGGAAACTATAATAAACAAGCATTATTATATACAATGCCTGGTATGTATTAGGTTCAATGGAGTTATACGCATTGCCAAGGCCAGTTATATTATCTATTCCTCCATTGGACATTATCGCGGAAAATAAGAAAGGGTCACATGCTCGTTTATACCTCATCTGGAATTAAAATAAAATGTGGAAAAATTCTTGGAACAAAGCATATTCATACTCAAAGGGAATATATGGAGTGAAGTAGCTCAAAGAGGTGCACCTCAGTTTAAATACATACAGGATCCATTATAAAAGTCTGCGCATTTTTCTGTAAAAATATTTTTATTTAACATACCTTAAAATCAAAATACTCTTTCCCGACACCAACACACTTGCAGAAACGAGTCTTCTTGCCTGGAAGGCGCCCTGAAACTCCTAGGCGGGAATGTTTCTTAGAAACGTTGTAAGATGCTGTAGGATGTTTTCCACCGACTCTTCAGTCGGGAAAAGAAACAAAGTCTCACGGAGCGAAACCAGGAAATTGGTATCGATGAAGTCCGCGTGTCATGGCCATGTCTTTGATGTCAGCCCTCACGCCTGCGAACTGGCGTATTAATAATTAAAAAGCTGAGTTGATAATTTCTCCCTGCGTTACAGATACAAAATGGACGATACCTCGGACACCAAAAAAAAAACAGTGAGCATCGTTTTGATGCGAAATTTGCTCATTCGCGCTTTCCTCGTGCGGTGGGATGATTTTGTGTGCCATTCGCTTTTTCGATTCTGGGTCATACTCGAACGTTCAGGATTCATCTCTCATTTTGAATTAAATCCAATTCCACAAATTCCAAGAATCGACAAAAGTTTTTTCTGGCCTTCCGTCAACACTTTCAGCACAAGCAAATGTGAACATGTTTAGGGCGTTAGCGATTTGCTGGATGCTGTCAATGGTCGGAGCGCAAAGCTTCGCGATTACGATTCACATCTTCGTCGGTTATGGCCGCTGTTGGGCGTCCAGAACGGGGTTCGTCGGCTTTCTCCTTCCAGCCCTCCAACTTCTTGCGTCATCTCCTGGACTATGACTTTGAAATGTATTAATCCTTGAAAGCCTCTTGAAATCTCTGGAATGGTTTGGTTACATTCTTTCCACACAAAGAATTTGATTGCGTATCGCTTCATCATACCGTATTACAAAATCGAAAAACACACTTTACGTGGAGGCATGTCTCTCCAGTCAGAGTGTTCGGAGCAAACGGGCGACCGGCTGCATTGGAAGGGCAGGCCCTTCGCCACATTTCCCTCCCCGTTTTACCAGCTGCAATGGATAGTTGTATCACAAATAAACCATGTGCATTACTTTCATACTAGACCCTCTAAAGCTAGGTGATCAGGCTTATCATTACCTTATTTTAGGAGTTTTAAAGTCTAACATGGTTACATGATTTAAAAGTAGCTGAATACGGTACAAATATATCAAGAATGAGTATAGAAATAACAACACCTTCGTATATTAGATCCCATGTTTAACATGCATTCTCTAGCAAATACAAGGAAAACCCTACTGGTGACACAATGATCAAATCAGCCGGCCTTGGAGATTTGTACCCTAGCCGAATACTAGACATCGTCAGAAGAATAAAGTCGCTGTAACTAATTTTCATAAAAATGGAGGTGAATTACATGCCCCTACAAGGTCCTACGTATTGTGGCCTAGACATACCTCCTTTAAACCTGAATGACATTAATTTAATGTCAATTATCCTAGCTGATTCTTTGCAATTACTGAGATTACTTGAATATTATACAACGGAATTTATAATTTATTAACAATATGAAACACTCTCGCATATAATTTATTGATTGAACGGTGTCCACCCATTCACCCTACATAGGTATATTAATTTATTTAAGCTACAAAACTTTGTTTAAATTATTGCAATAAACTGGTAAAGTGTACAAGTGGATAAACAAATAATTAGTAAGTAAGTATATCAAGTATATGTAAGGGACTACTTAACAATTTAAAAAACTCTGGACTCTGGACATTCTATTGGGGTTCTTCACGGGGTTCTCCTTCGAAAGTAATGCTGTTATAATTTCAGTCCATCTAACTGTCGCATAATAAATTTTCATTTATTTATTGTAATAAAGCAATCGGTTAACTTTAGAGGGAAGTTGCCATTTGAGACTTTTATTAAGCAAGGGGGTACCTGAAGGGTCAGTTCCGGAACCCCTGCTACTATTCTATTTGTCGACATTGGGTACATCCAGGATTCGTTTCTGGTTACGACAGTTAAGAGTGAAATCATCATATCTAATTCCATAAATCCAAGAATCCATTTTTGGCAACGAGAACTTTGAAATTCTTTCGGGACTTCTTAAAGTAAAATAAAAATACTTAACACATTAGAGATATAAATAAATTTAATCTATAACACTTAGTTTAAATTATTTTTAATATACATAGTTACTAGTTTGTAAATCTATATAAAAAATAATAATATATACTTTTAATATCACTCTAACCTCAGGATTGTTTTTTTCTTCTAAATTTTACTGTATAAATACGAAGAAAAGTTAGTGAAAAAGAACAACTTTATTTTTAATCTTCTTGGTAAAAAAATAATAATAATAGAATGTTGATGCTTTTTGAATTTTGTTTAAAAACTTAAAAACTGTTAAATGACTGGAAAGGTAACGTGACAGCATGCATGTATAATCCTGTATGCGCTGCGTTGCACACCAAATCAGATTTTCAAATAAAGTTTGTAATTACAGTTTTTAACACGTTTACAGAGAACTGAAAAGCTTTTATCCGTAATATTGTTCCCGGAAATGGATGTTAGTTTAAAGCTTTTTTAATACTGAACTAGTTTAATTAATACGCACATATAGTTTTTCTGGGCAAGAGCATTAAGCAGAAATCAGTCAAAGTACAAAAAAAGTAGTGAAATAAATGACCTATATGTTAACACGTTTCGTCAAGCGTTGAGATACAATAGTATAATATAATTAACAAATTAACAAACTTTTCACTACTTTATATTTGATAAAAACATCAAAAGAGCACATTTTGACATTTTTAAAGAACTATAAAAATTTAATATCAGTTAAAACATAAGAAAAAGATAATTAATTAAGAATAAAAATTCCTTTGCAAAAGTACTATGATGGTGATATCATAATTTTATATTTAGTAAAATACCTATCTGCTATAATAATAATATTTATTTACTTTAATGACTAAGTCTTACACTCGTCAGGTATATAGAAGAAATAAATGGTAAAGATCATTTTTATTTAAACAATCTAGGATGAATAGGCATGGAAACGTTAAAATTCGATTGCGTTTGAATTGTTCTTTGCAGTCATTTGTGTAACCAATTCTATAAATTACACGCAGAACACGTCTCTGAAGTTTGAAAACTCTGTGGCGTATAGTAGTATACCATATCGCAAATGTGATTCTACAAATGCAAAATGTGTTGTCCGTAGAGTTGTTAATGGCACCCGAGAGACTAAATGCCGAATATAGTATAAATTTCTCGAAATAATTCCACAGATAACATTATCATCTTCGGTAAGCCAGTGTTCAGAAACTGCTCCAATATTTAAATTTTTATCAATTATGAATGATTCTAGTTCAGATATTTTGTTTCTTAGGAACAATATACGGTGACTCTGGTATGTAGATTGATCTGTCAGACATTGTTTGGTGTACGTGAGTAAGCCCATTTGAAAATTTTTATTTGTCCCTATATGACATAAAAACATTATATAGATTTTAAACGTACACCGCCGAAAATAAGTGCACTGATGAAAAGCATATTTTTTAGAAAATAAAACAGCCCACTTAATGGTAAGCGAGAATTTAGAAGCTTACAGATGAATCTATAGTTGGGCCGTCGAGAGCTCATTGTAACTCATGCATTTTCGTACTAAGAATCGTATAGCAAATAATATCTATCTCGTTCTATCATCATCCTATTATGGCTGGGGCAGAATAAATTCCCTTCGACTTCATCGATAAGAGCATCAATACGATTTAAAAAAATATGAAATACTATTACCATTGTTGGATTACAATTTGTCTTTCTAATACCGCAATAAATCGGTCTATTGAGATGGTCCAAGAGAGATATTTATATTTCCTAAAAGGAATAAATGGGCGACAAGTGCCCTTATTAAATAACAATAAATTGACATTATTGTAATCTACATGTAAGTATGTATTAGTAGTAAAGGTGAAGATCACAAATGTCAAGAATAAAACTATTTCTGGAGGTAGTGATAAAGAAGTCCCCGAGGAAACACTTGTTGATGCGTAAAGATGGTGAAATAGCATTTTGACATTCTTTAATTCTTACAAGGTACGCTTATTTATATTAAAAATTGGGATTCAGGAAAATTAATTTCGAATAATTATACTGGCCGCCATAAGTAAAAGAACACCAAGAATTCGTCGCTCAATTTTTATGAAAATTTCAGATAATACTTAAATAATCCACACTAAGAAATTATTAAAACTTCAACAACTTCTTGGTAACTTTTTGATCAATTTACCTTGGGGTATGAAGAATGAAAGAAATTTTATTATTTTGTTAAATTAATAGAGCAGTGACATTTTAATTTTAACAATTAAGTGATTTTGAACGCGGTAGAATAATAGGGCTGAGGGAAACAGATATTGCCCAACGAATTGGCAGAAGTGTCAGTATAATATCTCGATGTTGGCGTAGATGGACCGAGGGACAGGAACCGCGGCGGAGATTACGACCTGAGCGTCCTAGAAACACTTCAGAACGTGAAGATCGAGCTTTTTGGCTCGTCGCTGTCTGGGATCGATTTTTAACAACAAGAGCCATTGGAGACATCTGAAGAGGTTCAACTAACCAAGGAATTTCCGTTCGATCAGTTTACCGGAGAATTTGATCATCTGGTCTCCAGTCGTATCGTCCTTTTCTTTGTTTGCCCTTAACTCCTCGCCATAAGAGGTGCCGTCTCGAATGGTGCAATAGGAGACTACAATGTGTCAAATAATGGAGGCAGGTTATCTTTAGCGATTAATCGAGATTTTGTTTGTTTGCCCACGATGGTCGTAAAATGGTTAGACGTCGTCGAGGAGAACGAGGAAATTTACAGTTTGCAGTGAAACGCCATACAGCCCTTACACGCGGATCGCTACATTAACAAAGTTCTAGAACCAACAACAATGCCCTATCTGAGATGGTTGGAAAACCCCATTTTCCAACAAGATAATGCAAAGCCGCATACAGCTACGGTTAATATGGAATTCCTGGAACTAGCTAATATTGATTTACATCCATGGCCTTCTCGTTCTCCAGACATATCACCTATTGAACACGTGTGGGATACCATCTTCAGCCACCCCCACTCACCTTAAATGAAATTAGGATGCGAATTCAAGAAGCTTGGGATACAATCCCTCAGGCTGACATTGACAATTTGATTTCTAATGTGCTTAGGTGAGTTACTGAGTGCTCCAGAAATTGTGGAGGAGCAACTCATTGAAATTAAAGAAAAAGTTACCATGATTTTTTGTTGAAATTTTAATTATATCTTAATGTGGATTATTTAGGTATTATCTGAAATTTAAAAATAAAAATTGACGGACGAATTCTTGGTGTTCTTTTACTTATGGCGGCCAGTATATTTTCTAATAATAAATTGAAGGTCAGTTGTCTTTTATCTGTTTGATGTACGTTTATTAAATAAAATGTGTGCAATGTGGTAACAGGCCATACAATTATATGTTATAATACGGTACATACTTTCTTGATTGCACTCTTTATGAAACGAAATTATAATATTAGGTAATTTCAAATTAAAACTCTCGTTTAGTTTTACATTGAGAATGGTCGTCATTGACCGAAATACGTGTCGGGAAACTGAATGTAACAATATGAAACTAAACAAGTGTTGTGCGTCGGTAACGCGTCATATAAAAGGAATATTACTTTAGTTCTAGTTTGAACTATAATCTATGTAAAAGTTGCACAATATAGTGGGCATTGTTCTAAACCTTGGCCGCTTGGTCCTTTGTATTTTGTAAATACCACCTCGATATAACAGTTATTTTCTAACATTATAACTTGTAAATAGAAGCAGTGTAAATAATTAAGTACCACTGAGTATAAATAAACTCACTTAAATAGTTGTGTGCGATAGTTGTAAATAGTTTATAAGTGTTTATAAAAATAAACAGTTGAAATAAATCATCGCGTTAATAATTTCACATCTAATCAAACCCACACGAAAAATATGATTCGTAGGGTAGGGTTTGAACATTATAATAAAAATTTCTAAGAATATTAGTTAATGGGGTTAAAGTGACACATTTGCCATGGCCTATTATATTTGTCCGTTCAATATTGGCGACGATACATTATGAATCATTCAGGAACTGTTTAGACATTTTTAGGAGAAATTTCAAAAACTTTGAGGAACATCGTATCAAAAGAACACTGTTCTGTTCTACTCATCGTTTATGTATGTTAATAATAAAGAATAGGGAATAATAAAAGTAAGGGGATAACTTTGGATTTTGACTTATGTTCAGCTAAAAACAATAATTTCAATATTAAATACCACGATATATTTAATAATGGACGAAAAGAAGAACATTCTAGTTACAAGGCTCACTGAGTTTCTTTTATATTGGACAGCGAACTCACACATATTTAATATCTTGAACGGTGAAGAAAAACGGGAGCAAATTCTTGTCCATAGAAGCAGAGTATCGAAAGTTATAGAAGAGATTCACAATTGATCTCCTATAGGATATTTGAGCTTATCGAAATACTTAAACAAACTACAATAGAGTAGTATAAGAATGTATGGTTTGTGCTGCAAGCAATTACCCACTATGATGGAGGGAAACACCTGTGTAGCCCATTCAAACGCATCGTAACTGTTGCTTGGCCATTCTCAAAGTATCACTAAGGAAACAAATACATTATCTTAGTAATAATAGGGGGATCGGAACGAAATGTCATTTTTTAAACATTAAATTCAAACAGAGAAGGTTACATTTTTTATTGTTAATCACCCTCTTTATCAACAATCTTTTGCAATCTAGTGTTTAAATCTACAATGATGGATCAATTGGTTTTTGGGCATAATATCTGGAGATGGATTTTGGACATCATCCATACAAATTTTCAAATTTGTTGTCACTAAATGTAGCGAGCTATTTATTATGTTTAAGATTTGTCTTGCACGGCCATTGCCTTTTGCGTTTTGGATTATAGATGATCTATTTTTCATTTACAATGATCACGCAATCAAAAGATGCTTTTTTGTGACGTTAAGCAATAAGTTTCATGTGATGGATTAGTCTTCACAGATTATGTCGGACCTTCCTAATCTGTTGCAAATATTAAATACACTGCCGAGCATAAAAGTAGGGTCAGTCTGTTATTTGAAGTTATTTTAGAATGTTTTACGTCCTTTTTCAGTTCTAACAGTTTACTAACTGATTGCTTGAATAAAAAAATAATATTTTGTTGTTTAAAGTTTATTGAAAGTAATGAAAATGAACAATTTTATTTTGATATGCTCAGTAATGAAAATGTACAAGTTCACATTGATGTGCTTTTTTGGTAACAAAAGCAAGTTTAAGGACAGCTGACACCGCAGAAAGAAAAACAATTCTGAGGTGCCATCTGTCAGTTTGTTGTCATTGTTAGTGTTTTGCAATAGACCATACATTCTGTTGTTGTGGCACGAATTATGGCGGCTTTAGAAGACGGCCGCAGTCAGCGCGAAACTGCGAGACACGTTGGTGAGACTTACACCGAGTGTGACTGGTCTGCTTACTCCAAGACCTGGTTCAGGGCGAGGCAAAACTACAACAGATAGAGATGACCTCTTTCTCGTTTCTAGTGCTTTGAGAAACCGAACGGTCAAGGCAGTTTTCCTTCGAAATCATCTGCAAGAAGTGAGAAATGTAAACATAAGTGAGTGGACGTTAGGAGGCGACTTCATGCTGCTGGATAATCTTATCGAACTAGAGCTACTAGACCGCCGCTTTCCAATGAACAACGAATTGCGAGGTTGAATTTTGCACGAGAACACTTGGCTTTCCGATGAATCGCGATTCTGTCTTACGGGCTCAGAGAGGTGTGTAAGAGTGTGGCGACGACAAGGCGAGAGATATGATCAAGAGTGTATTGCTGAGCGACTTCCATTTGGTGGAGGATCAGTTATGGCATGAGGAGGCGTATCTTTTGAACTCGCAAGGAGTTGGTATTTATGAAGAATAAGATGTTGACTGCTTATAGGTATCTAACAAAGATTCTAGAAGACCATGTTTTACCTTTCATGGTTAATCTTGGAGATGAAGCAATATTTATGCATGATAACGCACGAACTCACTTTGTTCAATAGTTGACGAGTGACAAATCACGTGATTTGTTTGGCCTGCTCGTAATCCAGATTTAAATCCGATTGAGCTTGTTTGGGATGAGATGGGTAAACGTTTATGGAGACATGTGCCGGCCCCCAGAAATTCTAAGGAGCTTCACGACATACTGGTGCAGGACTGGGACACTCTTCCGCCGAATGTGATCCAAAATCTGATTCGGAGCATGCCTCGTCGATTGCAAGCTGTTATTACTGCCAGAGGAGGGAATACTTGCTACTGAAGTCCTTAAACTTTCTTTTGTTTCAAAAAGCATATCAAATTAAAATTGTTCATTTTCGTTACTTTCCATAAACTTTGAACAACAAAAAAATATTTTTTCATTTAAGCAATCAGTTAGAGAACTATTACAGCCGAATAAACACTAAACAATTAAAAAATAACTTCAAATAACGGATTGACCCTAGTTTTTGCTAGGCAGTGTATGATCGATCAATGTTGGTTAATAGTGTTTGGCAGCTCCTCGATTGTCTGGCACGGAATTGCTTTTACTTTCGCCTTTAACGTGTTATTGTCCAATCTTGTTGGTCGTATTGATCGACAAGAGTCAAGGAGATCAAAATTACCGGATTTTAACTCGAAACAACATCTTCACATTTACGAACGTCTAAAGCTATCCAAATGCTTTAGACGTTCTTAATTGCAAAGGTGGTACAAATACGGTTATTTTGATCTCTCCGATTATTATTAATCAGGAAGATCAACAATTTTAGACATCACAAATGTTTCTTGGTAGCATCTGTTGTGTTACTATCTTTGTGAAACTAAAGAAGCATACAATGCCGAACATGTTCCGCTTCTAGTATTTGGCCTGCCATTTTACTATAAATTGACAGAAAAAAATAAATTTAAATATTTAGAAATAAACAAATTTCTAAGGTGTTTGAAGTACACAGTGAGCTGATAAATGGTAAATCAATATCGGAATGCGGAGAAATAAACTTCTCAAAAAGGAAGGGTATTTACTCAAATACATTATAAATGAAGAATTCAAAAGCTTTTAGCTTGACAGTAAATGGATATGGGTTTAAGTGGAAGATCGTTGGAAACCAGTGAACTCCGCTCGTGATTCTTTTCTTTTCTTTGTAACTTTGTTATAAACATTAGATTGTGTTTCGCATCACTTACTGCTTAAGAAACTAGAGAGTTATAGTTATAACACTTCCAGCTGTAAGTTATTAAGCTCTTATCTAAACAACAGGTTACAGAAACTCTGTTTTGGCAATAAAAATAAAAAAATCAAAATACTTCCATAATAAGCATGGTGTGCCACAAGATTCGATATTAGGACCAATCTTATTCCTAATCTATATTAATGGTTTCCCAATGCAAACAAATTGCCGATGTATTCTATTTTCCGATGATACTACTATTGTCAGTATTTTCGAAAAGCTTGAAGATGTGAGAGTACTCCACAAGGAAACAAAAAATGTTGCTAAATATTGGTTTACCAGCAACAAACTATTTATGAACAATGCAAAAACTGTGGATATGATGTTTACCCTTAAACAAAACAATGAGTCATTTTCAAACATAACAAAATTTCTAGGAATTAACCTAGATCCTAGTCTAAAAAGGGACGTTCGCGGTAGTGAGGTAGCAAATAAGGTAATACAAGGCTTCTTTTGCTCCGCAATCTTTCGAGAAGTGTGTCTCCCCAAACGCTAATAAAGGCACCCCACATACGGTATTATCATTTGGGGCCATTCGGTCACACGCCATAAGAGTATTTGAGTTACAGCGAAAAGCTGTGAGGATTGTGGAAGGTTTAGGATTTAGACACGATTGTAAATCGGCCTATACCAAACACGGTATTCTAACCTTGCCAGCAATGTATATTTATAAATGTCTGTGTCACGTTAGAAAAAACATAAATATGTAACTATGAGAGACGAAATAATATCAATCACTTCTTAAAGAAACAATAATAATCTGAACATAGCCCAAACTAGACTAACGAAACAGCGGAAAATTATTATTACCCAAATTTTTTAATAAGTTAAACTCAAAATTAAGAAATATGCTTTTTCTCTTTTTAAACGAGCTATAAAAGACTTGCTCATTGAGTTGTCACCAAATAGATTTTACTTTGAGGTTTAAGAGGACCTAAGATTACTTCATTAAATGAGTTGATGCATACCCATAACGAAACCCAAAAGTATATTGACTAGGAAGTGCATATGATGTACGAGGGTAGATTGAAAAGTTTCCGGAATGGGCAAGAAAATGCAGTAATTAAACAGGTTTTTATTTTATTTTTTCAACATAGTACCCTTGCAGGGCGATACACTTTTCCCAGCGGTGCTCCAATTTTTTTAAGTCTTCAGAAAAATATGATTTCGGGATCTCTGCAAAATAAGCTTTAGTGGCGTCGATGACCTCCTCATTTGACGTAAAGCGCTTGCCTCTGAGCCAAGTCTTCATGTTTGTGAACAAAAAGAAATCGCACGGGGCCAGGTCTGGAGAGTACGGGGGATACGGCACCACCTCGTAGCCCAATTCAACCAATTTAGCATTGGCGATTCGGCATGAATGGGCCGGCGCGTTGTCGTTGTTAAAGAGCAAGTTTTTCCGCTGCAAATGAGGCCGTTTCTCCTTCAATATGCCGTTGAATTGATCCAATAAATCGCTGTAGTATTGTCTTGTGATAGTTCTTCCCTTCTGCAAGAAGTCGATGTGTATCACACCTTGCGAATCCCAAAAAACGGTGGCCATGACCTTTCCAGCCAATGGGACAGTCTGCCTTCTTCGGAGCAGATTCGCCTGGAGAAATCCACTGTTTCGACTGCTGCTTGGTTTCTGGTGTGTAGTGGTGGATCCATGTTTCGTCCACGGTCACGAATGGGCGAAAAAAGTCCGTTGGATTACGCTTTAACAAGGCCAAACACTCTTTCGAAGTGGTCACATGATTTCGCTTGTTGTCCATAGTCGGCAAACGCGGCACCCATCGCGCCGACAGCTTCCTCATGCCCAAATGTTCGTGCACGATATTTTGCACACGTTCATATGAGATGCCCGTGGTCTCTACTATTTCGCGCAACTTCACTCGTCGATCGGCTAACACGAGATCATGGACTTTGTCAACCATTTCTTCATTTGGGGCCGTTTTTGGATGTCCACTGCATGGTTCATTCTTGGTGCTCGTACGGCCACGTTTGAACTCGCTCACCCAGAAACTAATAGTCGAAAATGAAGGTGTGGATGTGCCATGAATTTTCTGCAAAATATCTCGTATCTCCGTCGCCTTTTTCCCATCCATCCAGAAATGTTTGATGACTGCACGAAATTCGTTTTTATCCATTTTTGCAAAAGTGCCTGACTTGCTTCACAAGATATCCTAGTAAACAAAAACGGAACGACGCACGTGTCTGAAAATTTGACAGCTTACCTAAAATAGGTTAGCCTTGACAACCATCATAACAATTTCACGATACGCGCGCCATCTCTTGCCCATTCCGGAAATTTTTCAATCTACCCTCATAGTTTCGGTGTTCCCTTGGATCTGCATTCCGAATAGGAAAACTTGTTTTTGTCTACTTATCAGCAGTACGTCGTCAGTGGTTATTACGTCTTGGGTAAAGAACAGTGATTTCTTTATGAATTACCGGGAGAGAAAGTGGCAGGATATAATGCTTTAACATTCAGAGAGCAGCCGAACCAAGAAAAAATATGACGTAAAGGCTGACAAAAACGGTTATTAAAATTGTAGATTTGGGATATGTTCATCCACAATAACACAGAAGCCTACAAGTGCAAATATTGTAAGGCGCACCCTACTTAATTATAGAAAGGATCAATAAGATGGTACACCAGATTCAAAAATCACTTCGAGGTAAACCAAGATTTGATCATTTTTACTAATAGAGAAGAAGTTCGAAGTATGATGGAGTATAATGAAGAAGAAGAATTTAAAGTAGCCATGAATACTTTAAATTTTTCTTCATGATTCTGCAAAGCCCGATGGATACAAAAAATAATATGTTGTAACTCGAGAAAACTAACTGTTTCAAGTGTATTTTGTTTACTAACTGACATACTGTAGTAATGTTTAGATGTATTGCTACTTTCATTATAAAGAACTTCATTATAAAGAACTAGTAACGAAAAAAAAAATTACAGGAATAATAATTAACTTCTAAAGTAAGGCTGGAATTACTAGACTAAAGTATGTTGTCGTTTACGTATTATCAAATACAGCGTAGTTTTTTTAATGTTTTTAAATAGTTGTCAATCAAACAATTTTTCTCCGAGATGACAATGTTTACAAACCGCGGTAATAATTAATAATTTTGTATCGAGAATGCGGCGATAACCCGGCGGAGGGCAGAGGTCGAAGTATTTATAAAAGTCCACAGATGAAAACGTGATGGCCAGCATTTTCTTTCATTAACTTTTTGCACTATTGATAAGAACATAAAATATTTCATTAATAAACCATTCCATTGTTTTGAAAAAAAAATGTTTATTTTAATATTTTTATAATTGAAAGTAAATATTTAAACTAACGTTTCTTTTTATAGGTTATAAGATAAAGATGAGTATTAATTGTTTTTTATTTTTGTGAGAAGTAAATAAATATATGTAGACTATTAGTGAATAAACCAAAGGGTTTTAATTTAATATCAAATTTAATTATTTAAAGAGGAACTGTTTGTTTATATTTAATTTCACTATTTAGGCATTGGCTTTGTAATTATTATAAAAAATATATTGTAGAGCTTCAAAACAATTTTCTTAAGAAATAATTGAATTTTTAAATTTCTTTAGAGTTAATTATAAAAATATGTTGCATTAAAAATGTTTACAAGATGTTTATATATATATATGTATTCCAGAAGGCTCAAAGAGATTATATTTTTATTTTAATATTTGGAAGCAACGAATAAATTGCTTTTGGAAAACTGATTAATTAGCATCTGGAATGAATTAAGGGATTTTTATATTAATTTCGTTGAAGTAGATGAAATATTACAAATTATCCGAGCAGCTTAATTAAAACCCCACGCCCTTCGGTCCCTCGAATGTTTTTGTTGGTACCCTAGGTGGGGAGATCTGGTGTAGCGTAATTAAACGCTAAATTCCGTTATTTGCCTTTGAACTTGAAGCACACAGACGACGGCGCCGCGGTGCGCTCCGGGCGAATTTCCCTTTTAATGTAAACGCTGTATACCCCCAGAATGCGTCAGTTGCAAAAGCGCGCCTTCGTTTGCTCCATTGAAATAGAATACCATAGAGAGATGCGGCCGAAGCTGTCGAGGAGTAATTAATTTCG